>CM059877.1:25273014-25692007 GCA_030490815.1 Acer saccharum | reverse complement strand
ATTTAAAAATTGATATAGTCTGACCGTAATTATTATTTGTATATATATTTTCTTTTAAAAAGATAGGTAGTTTTCAACATTTTATTGTAGTTCAATGGATATATCAATTATCTTGTTATCAATTGATTATATATATTAATTTTTTTTTAAAAAAAAAATTAAAACTCTATACGTTGGCAACCAAAAAAAAAAAAAAACTTATGGCCACATCTATGATAACGGACCTATTAAGCTATATACAACCTTAGAACATAAAACATATACTTATGATCAAGTTTTATAATTTCTTTTACATAAATATTAATTTATGTTTATCTTAATTAATAAGTATTCACTTGTTATAAATTAAGTACAATTAAAACAATGGAGATCCGATCTGAATATCCACCTATAACACGAGGTTGTGAGTTCGAGCTTGTTCCCCCTCCTCAAAATCCTGAATTATTGTAACCACTAGGCTAAATTTAAGGTGTTAATTAACTTTGATTAAGTGTGACTAATGATAACTAAGGTCAATGTTTGGAAATGTTTATTCATGAGTACATGTTATTTGAATAGTAAAGTAATTTTTATTACCATGATAAATACAAATGTTAGAAATTTATTTTAAATGGTTTAAACTTACTTCATTGTTTTAATGCTGAAATTTATTGCCTTAAAAAAATATTGAAATTTATTATTTTATGAAAATATATATAGTATAATTTTGATGTACAATCTTATATTAAAAATGATATGTTATCATATTCTAAGTGGCTACTTTTTTTCCAAGTGAAATGTGTAACATCCTAAATGAGTCTAGTGTTAGTTTCATCATGCAATTGTTCACACAATATCTTTCCCCATAAAATCCCAATTCAATCTTATCTATTCCCCATCTATTCACTCTATTTTTTACTTTGACCTTTATCACCTACCACTTCATCTTTTCACCTACAACTTTCACTTTCCAATCAACACTCATTTGGCCATTTCCAGTCAACTAAGATGACGCCAACAACATGACACTGATGTCAATGCCGACGCTGACATCGACGACTTCAAGACCTTGCCAATATCCGTTGGAGACCTTGTAGACGCCTCTTTGTGCCATCTATTCTTTAGCTTCTTGTGATCAGTTATTCTTGCCAAATATTCTTCTTCAAGTTTAAGGTTTTTATGGGTTCTTCTATGGATGGGGAAAATATTGTCTGGTTAGAGTTTTAGTTTCCTTGTTTAGGGTTTCGTTTGTCCCTTGTTTTGTTTTTCTGTGTTGTTTTTTGTGCTCTGTTTTGTGGTTTTTTCTTTGTCCTCTGGCGGTTGGTTTTGAGTTGTGTCTTCAGAGCATGTTTTGTCTGTTGTTGTTTTAGTGTGTTCCTCTTTGGTGAATAAAATGTGCCTTTTTTTCAAAAAGTTTAAGGTAGGTTATTTTGTGTGTGTGTGTGTGTGTGTGGTTTCAGATTAAGGCTTTTGTGGAATTTTAGCTAGGTTAGAGGTTTCAGTTTCTCTTGTCTGTAGAGATTTTTGTTTTTAGATTAGTTGATTTTAGCTACCCTAGCCACCCTTACAAGAAAATAAATTGAATTTTGTTATGTCAAAATTCTAACCTTAACACAGAGAGGAAAATGTTGTTTTGTTATACAATGTAAGTGTAAAAACAAAAATACAAGAAAAAAAAATTGATAGAAGGAAGAAAGATTAAAAATAACTTGAAAATCCGTCTATTTTCTTAGGATTTTTTTTTAATCTAATTATTTTGTTGATTGTGTGTAGATCACTATGGATAAAAGATGGGTTCACCTATCAAGGTTTATATTTATACCTTACAAAAATTATCTCATGTTCATAACATTATTTTTATTTTAAATTGCATGATAAGTTTCCAACCTCATTGTGTAGACTCTCAAATGAGTATCAAGAAGGTGCAATAAGTTTGTTGGCATTGCTTATGCTAGTGTTGGAAACTCCAATTTCATAGTATGTCCGTGCATAGATTGCAAGAACTTACAACGTCACTTTTATGGTATTGTGTATGAACACCTAGCGATAAAAGGGATGGATCCTTCGTATACTAATTAGGTCTTTCATGGAGAACCCTTCCTTAGTTCATCTATAGGACATGAAAACATAAAGATGACAGAAACATATTTGATGTACAAAGATCATATAATGTTTCATGAAGGAGAGACCATAGAGGAAATGAATGGGGAAATGAATGAAGATATTTTTGAGGAAGAACTTATGAATATAGTTAGTGTTGTTGAAAATCCTTTATATCATGGTTGCATAAAACACACTAAGATATCAGCAATAGCTGCTTTATTCAAGCATAAGGTCACACATGGGTTATCTGACAATGGTTTTGATGAGTTGCTTAAAATAATACGTGACATGCTCCTACCAGAAAACACACTTCCCGATTCTTTTTATTCTACAAAGAAACTACTGAAGGCATTTGATCTTGGGTATAAGAAGATTCATGCTTGTATTAATGGTGACTGGGATTATGAAACAGAATGAATAGGTAATATAATATTTTTCTTTTATATCTTATTGTAGACAATTTTTTCTTAATATTTGTTTTAACTAAAATGTTTCTTTTTTAGTTACATAATAGAATTGCAATGGAGGATGCAGTAGGTTCTGAAGCTTTCACTCGTTCTCATACATGTACTCGGGTTAAAAATTTAAAATATTATCATTTGTCACTTAATTATATACCTATAAAGTATTTCTGATTATCATTAATAAATTATACTTGTTGTTGCAGTCACAATACGGGAGTGTTCCGATGGCACAAGATAACTCACCACCTGAAAATGCATGATGCCACTTATTGCATTGGTATCTAGATGATGACGTAGGAGATCAAGTTGTTGCTGAATGGAGAATTGCATCTACTGATACCAAGGCCACACTACACCATATGCCTCTTAGAAAAGGTTATTGGAAAGTCTGGGTTGATGTGGTATATGAAGATATAAATTTATGTCGACCGACAAATGAGCATGGAACTCTAAATCAGATATCGGAAGTATTGTCGCTTGGATAAAGGATTGTATCAAGTTGTTGTAGGAAAGGTAGTTTTGTTATCTTTTGAGTTTTGAGTTACTTGATAGTATATCACTGACATGAAATTTGGGATTGTGAAAAATGTAGATTTGGAGTCTTTTGGGTTGTTTGATAGAGTTGTGATATGTTAGTATATTTAGGTATGGGTTGGAGACCCATTATACACCCAAGTGGGCCAAGATAAGCAATACATGGAGAGCCCAAAGTCCATGTACACCAAGCCTAAGCCCATGCACCAAATACATATAACTGCATGATAGTTTTATGAGTAGTTTTTGCATCAGTTAAAAGAAACTGATACACACAACAAAATAGAACATGCAATAACGTGCATATGTTGTGTGTATGGCTATGAAGTGCAAGTGTACAATATGTATGAGTTATGTGCAATGCAACACAATAGTGTGTGCTTCGGTGTAAGTGCAAAAGAGTGCATTAGATGTGTGCAATATGCATGGATTTTGAATAATGCAAGTGTGGGCAAGAAAGAGATCAACATGATTTGGTCTAAGGCAATATGGGGTGTTGTCTAGTGTATTGGGTGTTTATGTGCCTATGTTCAATAAAGTTCAAAACAGATAAACACAAAGAGGTGTGAAGAAAATCTGTAGAATTTCTCTTATCTTCAATCAGAGTGTGGGTATATGCATTGTGGCTAGAAGGACTTTCCGATTCTGTGATCGTCCTCAGACCGGTGATACAGTCTCAGGTGCTCGATCCCACTTTCGCTGTAGAGATTCGGATTCCATATGGTGAACGATAATGATCCGAATTCGTTTTGTTTATTGTATCGAATTTACTTTCATGGTGACTTGAGATATATGGCAATAGTAGAAAAAGAATATAGGTAGTATTTTGAGTACATTGATGGAGGTGGGATGACATAAAAGATATAGTTGACATATAAGATATGGATTCAGAAAAAGAAGTCCTTTTTGAGTTCCTTGCTAGTAGTAATTTGTTGTTGATAGGAATTTGGATCGTAAAATATATACGACATTATGAAATTAATGTAAATGTAATTTAAATGAATGGAATGAATTATAAACCTACAGGTTGTGTAATTGAGCACTCATAATTGCAATTTGTTTTTTGTTTATTTAAAATAGAAATATAACAACTAGTTTATTATATAAAAAAAAATTACAAAATATATTTTGACAACGTTCAAATAATGTTGTGTAAACATATATCTTTAGCAATGCACAATATTTGTTACGCTATATATCTACCATAACATGCAATATCATGTTGTTTAAACACAAATCTATTGCAACGCGCAATATCATGTTGTTTAAACATCTTTAGCAACGTTCTGATTTTGTTGTGCTATATATCTACCGCAACGCATAATGCGTGTTGTTTAACATCTACCGCAACACACTGCATTTGTTGTGGTACTTATCTATAGCAACACACAACGCGTGTTGTTGTAGACGTTTATAAACACGTACATTGCGTGTTGCCATAAATCTTTTTAAAAATAAAAGTTATGCGTTGTTATAAATATCTACGACAACATACATAGACGTTGACATTAGTTATAACAACGTGCGCTTTATGTTGTTATTATATCTATGACAACACGATGTATAAGTTGTAAAATGCATATCATCTTTTGGCAACAGGCGTATCAACAACAAGCGAGTGCATGTTGCGGAAAGTTTTCACAACACACATTACATGTTGTGGTAAACCTAATTTGTTGTAGTGGCTACATATTAAAATTAAAATTCAAAAATAATAATGGGTAAAATTAAAATAAAATGGGGTGTCTTTAGAAAGTTTATTTTTAAAAATGGAGTATCTTTAGAATAGGGGTGTCAAAAGATTAAATGGATAATTTTGAAACAAAAGAAAGTGTCTTTAGAATTGTTTTTAAAATTAAAATTTTAGAATGGAATGTCTTTAGAAAAGAAGTGTAAATATAAAAAATTGAATTGTCAAAAAAAGCTCTAAAAATAACAAATTCTCTCTCTATCACTTAATATGTCAACTTGAATTTGAGTTTTGTTCAACACAACCAAATAAAAAAAGGCAAAAGAAAATTTAAGTGGCAATGAAAATTAAAAAAAAAAATACAAAAAGTAACTTTAAACTTACTTTTAAATAAAAGATTGTTTCAACATGCATGATGTCACTCTCAATTTTTTCAATAATAAAGGTTGTATGTAGGGTTTGAAATGTTCCTTCTTTTTTAAGTAAAAAAATTGTGTTTGGATGTGGGTTTTATTAGAATTCATTTGAAGAAAAGTTATTATTTAAGTTATTTTGATAAAAGATATAAATATAATAATAATAATAATAAAATGAGAGGCATCATTAGTTCAATAAAAGGGTGCCAATAGCACCACTCAAAAATTAAACTAACTTTTAAGATTATTTTTTAAAATTGTTTTAAATGCAATTCATTTAAATTGTTGAGTTAATTGTGATAGCATACATTATGTTTTTTTTTATATTAAAGGTCAAATATTCAACTTATTGAATTAATTGTTGTAGCCTCATTGTCGTTAGTCAAAATTCGTTAAAGATAACGGTTGACTAGATCTGATAAGGGTAAAATCATCATTTAATCCAATTATTTTTGGACAGAGATATGATTACCCGATTACTTTTGTTGAATTGTCCATACTATTGTATAGTTGATTTTTTTAAGAATTTTCTTTTAAAAAAAAAAACAATTATTTATTTTCTAATTAAAATCTAAACACAAAAATAAAATTTTAGAGGGATAATCCACTGCAATGTAGACCATGGAGATATCTATGGAGAAAATCTGGGTTCAAATCTCTTATATTTATGATGTAAGTTCCTCAAGTTTTGATTGGTTTATTTCGGTGACAATCCACTTTTGGGGTTTTGAAATGTAAGGGTAGCTTAGGCACTTTATTGTTGGTGATTATGCTCAACAAAGGCCTTTTCAAGACCTCAAGAGGATAAGTACTTCAAAGGTAAATCACTGGTACTTATTTCCTTTGAAGAGACTTAGCTGCACATAAACACAACTCATGCATTTCTATGCTTCTTGTGTTCTTATGTGTTTTCATGTTGTGCACATTCATGTTCTTATTCTCTCTTCATGCATATTATATATGCTTGCATCTTGGTTGATAATTGCCTTGTCATTTTATGCATTAGGACACATTCACTTTACAGTTCACACTTGCACATCTTTGATGGTTTGTGTTGTGTAGTTAGTGTGTCGTGTAATTCGTTTCTCAAAGATTATTCGAAAACGTCCGCGCATACACATTGATGTGCTTAGTTTAGTGTGAGGATCGCCATCGGAGATAGCACTTGGCTTCTCCTTTGGTTTCACCATTTTTGGTGATACGACAGTTTGTGATCAGCGGCCAAACCGCCAATTGAAACCGCCTTTTGAGACCTGATTGATTTAATATCTCGGGTCCAAATCGACGGTTGTGATCGGCGGTTATGAAACCGTCAAATGAAGACACCGTTTGAAACCAATGCTCTCGGTTTCAATTCGGCAGTTTAAATCGGCAGCCCCGTCCGTCGATTGAAACCTCCGTTTGGCGCGTAACTGGGGTAAACTTGTCTTTTCACCCAACTCGTTTTTTGTCTCTATAAATATACCATTATCTCTAATTCTGAAATTAAGGTCTTTGACATCAAGAACCCTAAAGAGATGTTGAGAGAGACTTGAAAGAAAAAGCATAAAGATTGCTTCTTTAATTCTCTAAACTCACTTCCATGTGCATTAAACATCATCTAGGATGTATCTAAGCATAGGTCTTCTTCAACACACATAGTTTGGTAAGTTGAACACCATACTCATCCATTTTAGTGTTCTTACTTATCAATTAATCTCTTTTATAACTTGTATTCATTTAGATCACATTCTATCTACAAGATTGAGATTATTGTTTTGATTGATTGTGAGTTGTATTTTGATAGCTATTGCATAGGATTGTTTTATCTATGATAGCTATGTTGTATATAATGACATATAGTATTATTGATATCTAGGATTGTTATTATTGACATCTTTAATCCTAGATAAGCATTTGGTGTAACATAGCATTAATTACATAATTGAATATCATAATATTCACATAGGTCATTGATCTCTTCATTGAGAAGTAAGTCTTGTGACTAAGGTGGCTTAGTGCGCAAGCAAGTGGTCTAGGTTCTCTATTAAAGGCCCGTAGGGTAGTAGTGGTGGGTTAGTAACCATGTACGGTTTGACGGTGGTCAACCTAAGCTGTAAACATCATTACAAGTAGTGGATTCGAGGATCGAGTATGGCTAGCTGAATAGCTCGTGGTTTTTCCTTGTTGAAGGTTTCTATATAAAAATCAAGTGTTCTTTAATTTCTACATTTTATACTTGATTTTATTAATTGTTGAAATTGGGTTAATTTGGTAAAATTGACTAATCCAAAAAATTGGTAATAATTGGATTAACAACCCATTCACACCCCCCCCCCCCCCCCCCCCCCCCCCCCCCCCCCTTTCTAGGTTGTATTAGACGTACGCTATATTTGTTTCATATGAGATGATCTAAACCAGATCTTGTTTAATGGAGAGGAGATCATATGGTTCTCTTCCAAAAATGGAGAACCAGATCTTATCCAAAATGGGGGAACCAGATCTCCATTAACCTGATCTCCATTAATGGAGATCTGGTTCTCCGTTAAAGGCATATATCTCCTTCAGGAGGTGTGATCTGCTCCTCGCAGAGGAGCAGATCCTTCACCGTTGGTGGAATGATTCCAATGTTGGAGTTGTCTTTATTTTTTCTTTTATTAAAAAATTATTATTATTTTGTGTGTCGATGATTGTTTTAATAAAGATTATTTGTGTTGATGTTTTTATTTTGATGAAGTTATAAAAGGATGTTTGAATGATGTTGGATTCTGGGTGATGAAGTTAAGAAGATTTTGCTGATGTTTCGTTGATGAATATGATTTTCAAAATCTTAAAAAAAATTAGTTTGGGAAGTGAGGAAAAAAAAAAAGAGTTTTGGAAGAAAAAATTTTGTAGATCGATTTTTATTTTTAACTTTTTTTCATTTTATAAAGAGATGAAAGTTTAAAATGGAATAGAGACGAGTCTAATGTCTAGAGAACCTAGAGGGGGTGAATAGGTTATACAAAATTCTCATGTAAATGCGCAACAGAATACAAATGAACCATTTCGATAAGCAATTAATTTAAGAGCAGCGGATTTCACTTGAAGGGTTTTTGATATTATATGAAAAAGTTATTTTGGTTAAGTTGTATTTCGGGACAAATTTTATTAAGATTTTTATGCTGATTAATTTGATGAGTTTTATCAGTGTTTTGACATGGTTATATTTTTGATTGATTGATTTAAATATTGTGTTTAGCGATAGCATAAAATCGGTGATATAAGTTGATAAGAACAATGTTCAGTGATATTGTTATGCATTGTCTTTGTATTCTTGTTTGAATTCGTGATTGAATTAATTATTCTCCTTGATTTATATTTTGATGATATTATCTTTGATATATATATATATATATATATATATATATTACTTGTTGTATGAATATTGTTGATTAATTGAGTAGTATAAGCACGAAATTAATAGTAATTAGGTTAAATACAATCCAAGTGATTGTGAACTTGTGCATATTAAATTTTGTTTAATATAAGTTGTTGATTTCATTGACGTACTTATTTGTGATTATATGAGCAGCTTTATGTTGAGCTATTAAAGCTTAATTGATTGTGTTAAGTAATTAAGTGAGTGGTTGAATTGTTCAATCAAGATAGTATACTTAATCTACTTTGTTTTGATGCTTGTACTAGTTGTTTATTAACAAGTATTTTGATTGTGTTGTTTGCTAGTATAGTTGCATTGTGTGTTGCATATTCATATAGTTGCATTGTGTGTTGCATATTCATATATTTGCATTTATACAAGTGAAGTTGCTAGTTGGTTCCTTAAGTGTGCAAAAGTCCTCGCGAAGTCCATTTGTGTAGTTTGAGAGTCTGTCATGTACTAGAGCCTAAGGGTGAGAGCTTAGCTAGGCACTCGCATAAGACCATTTGTGCAGCTTGGAGTCGTAAGCCCATGTGTTGAGCTTAAAGTTGTGTTTAGGTATGGCTATTATTACTTGGTGATAAGGCTAGTGTGAATACTTGTTGTTAAATACTTGATTTATGTAGTGAATTGTTTTGGCTGGACAAATTCCGTGCATTTTCATTTTGTGGTTTCCACGTTTAAATATATTAGTCATTTAATTACTGTTCATTATTACTTTGTTGCATACATGCTTTATTGTGGTTGTTGATTGAATTGATTGAATTAATTATATTGTCATGTTATATTCATATCTGATCAAAACATAGTCAGTTATGTTCAGATGATCTGAACATTGGTGTGGATAGATTGTTTATTAATTGGTTGTTTGTCAAGCATTATTTTCTTAAGCAACAATAAGTTAAGTTTAATCAGTATTAATCAATTAATACAAGGGTGGGTTAATCGTGTTAAAGTTGTGTTGCACTTTGATATATTAATTAAAGGTTCGTTTTAATTCTACAAATATTTTGTCTAAGACCTATTCAACCTCATCTAAGTCTATTGTAGCATAAACACTAGAACCTTACAAGAGAATGAGGAATTGGGATAGGTATGGAAGAACCGATATCAATCCCCTCCCCAAATCCTCAATTACCAACCCTAGAGGACGCTCTCATTTCAATGCACATTAAGCAAATGCATAAACATAGAGACATGATGCATGAATGATGTGTGTGTGGTGTTTTAACATGAGAATAAGCTAACCTAAAATTAATGTCCTACACAAGTGTGTGTGGGTGTGTGTAGTGTTTTAACATGAGAATAAGCCAACCTAAAATTAATGTCTTACACAAGTGTGTATGGTTGTGTGTGTGTGTCAACCTACGTTCTCTAAAGCGTTGAAAATTTTTGAATTTGAATTTACTTACCTTTTCAAACATTTTAGAAAGTATTTGTTGCTTTCCATATTGCTTGATGCACAATTCCAAGCGACAACTACTCTAAGCAACTAACAAATACAACCAAAGTGCATTTTGCTCATTAAATCAAGCCAACACAAAAACTAGACATTACATTTTCCAAGTTGAATGATGGTTTCTGTAATGCTAAGATGGGAGAGTTCTTAGCTTTAAAGAAATGTTTATTGCTTGCTAAGAATTTAGGTTTGGTTGTAAAACTGGTTTAAGTATATGCTAGTATTGTGGCATATAGAGTCAATTCAGATGCTTATTTGTTGAGGATGCAACTTTCATTATTGATGATGCCAGAGCTTTGTGTGAAGAAGTGGGTTCTTGTAAATGTCAAGCAATTTCTTGCCAAGGAAATGGTTTGACTCATAACCTTACCTTATTGGCTTCCTTTTATTAAGGAGTGATAGATGCCATAATTCACCTATTTTAAAATCAATTATAACTTATAATTCGAAAATCATTTTGTTGTTCGAAAATCAGCATAAGTGATGAAACAAGCATAAGAGATGCATTATGAAGCCTTTCTTTATAATTCGTGAAATGTGATCACTAAGGAGAAAGCTATCTTTGGCCATTGATAATGATGGTGACACAATAGTGATACAGAGAGACAGATCATAAAACTTTGACCATTGTATTCAAAGACAAGGATGGTGACACACCAATGAATGATAAGAAAACTGTTGACAATGAAAATAGTTATGAAATTTTGTTTCTTAGATAATATAAATTTTGACCATTGATATTGATGAGAGATCATACTTTGGACTAGGAACTAGTTGAAAATGTGCAATTGAGTTTTCTTGGAAAAAAAAAAAAAAAAAGGTATACTATTGGCCAAAAAAATAAACAAATTGAGACACTGAATGACATAGTCAACCCTCATGATGAATCCATACTTCTTGTCCACCGCTCTGGTCTTAGTTAGGTTTGATTATTTTTTTAATATAAGCATTTATTATTTCTTGAAACATTTATGCTTTGGATAGAAATTGCAATGGAGGAGCAAGAAAATACTTGATTGTGATACATTGATGCATAATTTAATTTAAAATAAGTACAAGAAAACAACGATGACACATTAATGCATAATTTAATTTAAAATAAGTTTCTTGACAAAAAATAACATGAGAAACTTTTTTTTTTTTTTTGAAGTGGGAAAGCCGGCTCGGGCCGTTGACAATGATGGTGACACAATGATAATGCATGAAAAAGATAAAGTTACTTTGGCCATCGTGTTCAAAGATAGGGACAGTGGCACACTGATGAATGACTAGAACCTCTTAACAGTGATGGTGACTCACTAATGTAGGAGAAAGATCACGCATTATTGATGAAGAAAAATTGCACATTGATGCATGACCAAAAACCTGTTGGTAGTGACGGTGAAACCGGTTCAAGAGAAATATCACAAACTGATGCTTGGCAAGGAACATTTGTATTATTCTTGACGGAGATCTAATGCACGGGTTTTTTTTTTTTTCTTTAATATGTTTTTATGTCAATTAATGTATAAAAAAAATTCATATGTAGATTAAAAATCTTGTTTTGGATCAACAAATAAAAAATATTGTTGAAATGCATAAGCTGCACAACATTGAAATTGAGGACTGATATGACAATACAATTTATTACCAAAAAAAGAGTTATAAAAATTATTTTCATGTTGACAATGATAGTGAACCCATCATAACTACCAATCCAGTCTCAGTCAGGTTTTTTTTTTTTTTTTTGCTTAAGATATATATATAAAGAAAAAAAAACAAGTCTGACATATTTAAGGGACCATAAAGTTTTCTCTAGAACTTCAAGCCTTTTTTTTTTTTTTTTTAATTTGTAAAATTCTAGAGAAACTAGACATTCGTATATTTTCAACGGTATATTATATGTAGATTTGTTGTTCCATTTGGATAGTTTTCGGAGCATTTGAAGTGGATGTTGAAACATGGAAAACATTGGCTGATAAGGTCGGTCTCACCACTCGAGCGATAAGGACGGAGACCTCACCGTTGGAGGCCATGAGGACTAAGCCTCCACTACTTCTAGCGGTGATCTTTATGAGAAACTTAATGCTTGGGCTTTCCTTATACCCAAGATTTCCTATTTCGTTTTCCAACTTATTTTTATTGATTTCCATAGATTCTAAAAAGCATCAAATTGTTTTTTCCATATTGGAAATTATGTTCTCAAAAATATTTTCAAGTTAAAATGTTTTAGTCCTTAAAACCTTTTCAAAATAGGATTACTAACTTGGAAATTTTCTTAAACTTTGTCAAAGTTGGAAAACTATTTTCTAGTTTGTGTACGAATTTAGAAAGCAAGGTTTCTATGTTTAAAAAACTCTTTTTATATAGTGGTTTTACTTTTAGCAAATCAAACTCTCTTCACTAATAGTCTATTGGTTTTAAATTAGGATTCCCAATAGAATTAGTCTTAGGATTTCAAAGCACATATATTGTTGTTTCTCTCTCACTTTTGTGTGTCTATTTAATAATCTTTTTACAAGTATTTTATTGATTACTTGAGGTGCATACACAGAGCATGTTTTATACATTTAGATAGATTATTTGAGAGTTTATAAGACTAGTTTATTTACTTGTGTGCTTTATTGAAACTAGTTTTCATAGTGTGTGTTCATAATGCATACTATTTGTTGTTGATGCATTCATTCATGATCATATAGATCGTTTTTTCTTGTGTTGAGAGCTCTTTGTAAGGACATATGTTTTCTAGAATTGGTTTTAAGCACATATGTCTCGCATGATTGGCTGGATTCCGTGATCAAAACTGTTTGCTTGTAATTAGCTTTAGAGTAGAATTGTCTTGTAGACTTAGTGTCTCAACTTTAGTGAGTTCAATCATTTGTAGGTTTTTAGAGACTGCGTGTAAAGGTAAGTTTTGCTTGGCTTTGGTTCTCTTGTAAAATCCTAAGCATACACAACCAATTTGCATAATTGTGTCTGTAAGGATTCCCGTTGTTTTTAATTGGCTTATTTCGTGATCAAACCATAAATGGGGATCCTTTGTAAGGGTAGTTCATTAGTGCATTAGGCCCTTTGAAGACCTCATTATTGACAAGCACCAAAGGTAATATTCTAAGTGCTTACTTGTCTTGAAGAGATAGTTGCACACACTCACAACTCATGCATATGTTTAATCTTTGTATATTGTGTTTCTCTTTGTGCATCAATGCTTATTTACATCTCTTCTTGCATGTTAGGTTGATTGCATCTTGCATTGCCCATAGCCATGTCATGTTTAGAACTAGGATGCATTATGTAAAAGAATAGGCGCTGTTCAACCGCCCTACAGGCGCCTTACGAACGGCGGTGCCACTGGTGATGTTTTTCACACCTGATGGTCCGCCCACAAATCGCCCTACAGGCGCCCTACGAACAGCGGTGCCACTGGTGATGTTTTTTCACACCTGATGGTCCGCCCAAATATCGCCCTACGAACAGCGGGTGAAGGGCGGTTCTCCAGACCCGAGAGCAACCGCCCCTAGGTCGCCTGGAATCCGCCCTACGTAGGGCGGTCACGAAGAACATGTTCTTCACAATCCCAGGTGAACCGCTGTACACCCGCCCTACGTACAGCGGGTGAACAGCGGCCAAGGCAAATTCTGGCCAACTTATCAAAACGACCTCACTTCAATTTGGCCCCCCTATATATATGCCACTTTGACTTTAGGTCAATCACAAGAGTTCATATTCAGATTTCATACTTAGGAGATTTTTCAAAGAGAAGAAAAATTCCAAAGAACTCATTTTTAATCACTCAAACACTTGTTCCATGATCATCAATCATCATCTAGCATCATCTTAGATCATCTAGATGACATCTTGCATGGATTCTTCATCATACTTTGCTTGGTAAGCTTTTCACTAATATCTTACATATTTTGTGTTTCTCTTATCTAGCAATCTCAATTTAATTACTTGTATGTGATTTTATATTTGTTGAATACAAGATTGAGATTAGTATGATGTATGTTTGAGAAGTTGTATTGTGCTAGCATATTAGGTTTTGTACTTGATATTGATTAGCTTAACTATTTGACATGTCATTTAGTTTTGATATCTAGGATTGCACTTAATTGCATATTAATCATCTTAGATAAGCATATAGGGTTTCCCTTGCTCTATGTTGCATTTTGGATATTTTCATATATTCACTTAGGGTTGTATTCTCTTCAAGAGAAGCTAAGTCTTGTGTGTAGCAATCGGGATTAGGTTGCTTAGATCACAAGCAAATTGGACTAGGTTCACTCATACCGGGATTAGGTAGGTGTGTGATTACTTCCGGGATTAGGTTGTAATCGTTTGCACATTTAGTGGATTCGAGGTTCGAGTGTGGCTTACTTACATAGCCCGTGGTTTTTCCCGTGAGGGTTTCCACATAAAAATTCAAGTGTTAATTTAATTTCCGCACCATATTACACTTGCTTGTTTATATTATCTTGAGGGTAATTTCGTAACTTTGACTAACACGAAAAATTGGGTAAAAAGCGTAAAATCTATTCACCCCCCCTCTAGATAGCTTTATACACACCGTGGTATATTTAGTTTCAATTGGTATCAGAGCGGGTTCCTAGACATACATAGGTGATCCTTGCTTTATTTTGGTGTGTTTTGCATTTTGTGTGATTTTTGATTATTCATACATTTGCATTCATTTCATTCATTCATAAACACTATGAGTGGAAACGGTGGAAATGGTGGTGGCCACGAAGGAGCTTCTAGCACAAGGCCTCCACTTCTTACCGGTTTGAACTATTCCCAATGGAAAGGGAAGATGGAATCCTACATATGCCAAATTCATGACCGTGCATGGATGGCGGTGGAAGACGGATATGATCTCCCTATGATGACTCCCGCGGGTGGAGGACAAGATGTTTTGAAGCCTAAGGCGCAATGGAACGCGCAAGAGTTTGAGGCTTCAAAGTGGAATAGGAAGGCGATGCATGCAATTATGTGTGCCATGGATGAGAATCAGTACAAGCTTATTCAGAATACTCAGATTGCCAAAGTGGCATGGGACATCCTTCAAGTTGCACATGAGGGAACCGAGGTGGTGAAGGAGTCCAAGCTTCAAGTCCTCCAAACTCAATTTGAGTTACTTAGGATGGGAGAGGATGAATGCTTCAACGACTTCGAAATCAAATTGATGGACATAGTAAATCAAAGCCATCAACTCGGAGACCCGTATTCGGATAGGAGTGTCAAGCAAAAAATTATGAGATCTCTCCCCGATAGGTTTGAATCAAAGGTGACGGCCATAGAAGAAAATAGTGGCTACATGGATATGAAGCCAAGTGAAGTAATTGGGCGTCTCCTTGCATATGAGTCTAGGAAGGTTCCTAGCACCACTACTCCTCCTAAGAAGTCTAAAGGCATAGCTTTGAAAGCATCTAAGGATGCAAAGGAGGCAAAGCATGAATCGGATGAAGACCTTGCCTTATTTGTGAAAAGGTTCAACAAGGTTATGGGGTTCAAGAAGAAGAAGGGATTTGGGTCAAGAGGACAAGATTTGAAGAAAAAGAATTCCTTCAAGAAGTTTGAGCCTAGACAAGAGAGGACCGAAAGGAAAGGGGTCCGATGCTTTGAGTGTGGTGGGATTGGTCACTTTGCCCCCGAATGTGCGAATCACAATGAGAGGAAGAAGGGTAAAGTGATGGCCGCCACATGGAGTGGGAGTAGTGATGACTCCAATGAGGAAGATGAGTCTTCAAGTGAGGAAGAGCTCATGGCTAACTTCCTAGCTTTTGCATCTTCTCACAAGAGCAAAAGTGCTAGTGAAAAGGAAGATTTGAGTCAAGAGGAAATTGACTCTAGTGAAGAAGAAAGTGACTCCTCTTCTAGTTCCAAGAAGAAGTTTGTGGAGCAAAAGGTGCTTGCTAAATACCATGCCGAGTTCAATGATTTAGCGCTTAAAAGCACAAGAAAGATTGAGAGGTTGAGAGAAGAAAACCTTGAACTTTCGGCTCACAATGACCACTTAAGTGAACAAGTGGAAAGATTGAAGAGGAGAGAGGATAAGTTAATTGAGGAGTTAGACTTGTCCAAGAGAAATGAAGAAGGCTTGAAGAGGGAACTTGTAGAAGCTAAAGGGTCCTTGGCTAGGATAGATTCTAGCACCAAGAAGCTTGATCATTTACTTGGTGTTGGAAAGAGTCCAAGTGACAAGAGAGGTCTTGGGTATGAAGATGGCAAGAAAATCTCAACCTCTAACAAGACCATATTTGTCAAGAGCTTGAAGAATGAAGAAACCTCATTTGTGCAACCTCCTAAGAAAAAGTTAGAAATAGGACAAAGTTCTAATGCACAAGTGAAAATGGGGCCAAGAAGGAAATCTCAAGCTCAACCTCCTAAGGTTCCTCAAGCCAACACTCCTCCCAAATTGGCTCACAAAGGAAAGAGACCAATCATGCAACCTCAAGCTTGGAAGCAACCAAGACCGGTTCAACAACGAAGACGGATTGAACCCGAATATCCGCAAAGACATGGACGTGCTCAAAGGCGAGGTATGATTCCTTTTTTCATTCCTATTTGTCACTTTTGTGGTTGTGATGGTCATATTAGACCAAATTGCTTTCAATATATTAAAATGTGTAGAAAACAAAGCATGATTGAAAAGAGAAAGAATAGAGCCAAGATGCATGTTTCTAGGAAAGAAAATATTGATTTGCATGATCCTAGAAATAGTAGAGCACATGTACCAAAGACCACTAAGAAAGCTAAAATTGTTGCTAAGTGGATTAGAAAGAATGAAAATGTTTGCCATGTTGCACAAATAGCCTTGAAGGCAAATTCTTCTAATTTTTGGCATTTGGATAGTGGGTGCTCTAGGCACATGACGGGAAACAAGAGTTTCTTCGAGACTCTTGTTATGGAGGAAGGTGGAAATGTCACTTTTGGTGATGGATCCAAAAGAAATGTTGTAGGGAAAGGAACCATTTCCGTTCCCGGATTACCCTCCTTATCCAATGCTTTATTTGTTGATGGCTTGAAAGCCAATTTAATTAGCATTTCACATCTTAGTGATGAAGGATATTCCGTCTTGTTCTCTAAAGATTATTGCTCTATCCTTAAACCCGATGGACAAACCTTGTTGAAGGGCATGAGATCTAGCGACAATTGTTATTGTCTTGAAGCTAGAATTGTATCTAATCATGTGTCCATGGATGAGCAAATTGAGTTGTGGCATGAAAGACTTGGCCACATGAACTTTAGGGATCTACGGACCCTTGGAAAGTTCAATTGTGTGCGTGGTCTCCCTAAGCTTGGGAAGAAAGCCAACGGTATTTGTGGACCTTGCCAACAAGGAAAGCAAACTAAAAGCATGCACAAAAGGGTAAGTATCTCACCACCAAGGAGCCACTTGAGCTTCTCCACATGGACCTCATGGGTCCCATGCAAACCGAAAGTTTGGGTGGAAAGAGATACATTTTTGTTTGTGTTGATGATTTCTCTAGGTTCACATGGACATATTTTCTTAGAGAAAAATCCGAAACTTTTGATAAGTTTAAAATGCTTTGTAATAAAATTCAAAATGAAATGAACTCTAATATTAAAAGCATTAAGCGGATTAGAAGTGACCATGGGAGAGAATTTGAGAATGCCACCTTTGAAACCTTTTGTAATGGTTTAGGTATCTCCCATGAATTTTCTGCTCCTAGGACACCTCAACAAAATGGAGTTGTTGAGAGGAAGAATAGGGTCCTCCAAGAGATGGCCCGTGTGATGTTGCTTAGCAACAATGTCCCTAGGAACCTATGGGCCGAAGCCATCAACACGGCTTGCTATATAGGAAATAGAGTGTTCCTAAGGCCCGGTACTAGAAACACCTCCTATGAGTTATGGAAAGGCAAGAGGCCAAATGTTAGCTACTTCCACACTTTTGGAAGCAAATGCTACATTTTGAATGACCGTGATCAACTTGGCAAGTTTGATGCTAAGAGTGATGAGGGTATTTTTATTGGCTATGCCTTAAATAGTAGAGCCTATAGAGTTTTCAATTTAAAGACTCTAAGTGTTATGGAATCATCCAATGTCGTATTTGATGATACTAGGCTCAAGTCTAATGATCATGAGGAGGAGGTTATTTTTAGTGATGATTCTCCTTTGGAGGAGGTTGTGGTGTCGCCTAATGTTGGGACATCTAATGTCAACAATGATGGCACACAACCTATTGATAGAGTTCCTCTCTTGGACTCTAAAGAACCCGCTCCATGGGTTAGGAAATTCCATGATAAAGAAGATATCATTGGAGAGGTAAATGAGGGTGTTAGGATTAGACGCCAACTTGCTAATCTTATTAGCTATACTTGTTACACCTCTCAAATTGAACCCAAAAAGGTTGAAGAGGCCTTAAATGATGAATTTTGGGTTCTTGCCATGCAAGAAGAGCTAAACCAATTCGAAAGGAATGAGGTTTGGACTCTAGTTCCTAGGCCTAAGACCACTAATGTCATAGGCACCAAATGGATATTTAGGAACAAATCCGATGAGGATGGCAACATAGTGCGGAACAAGGCTAGACTTGTAGCACAAGGGTACTCTCAAATTGAGGGTATCGACTTTGAGGAGACTTTTGCTCCCGTTGCCCGCTTAGAGTCCATAAGGCTTCTCTTGTCCATCTCTTGTGTGCACAAGTTCAAATTGCACCAAATAGACGTCAAGAGTGCCTTCCTCAATGGATTCTTGCAAGAGGAAGTGTTTGTTGAACAACCTAAGGGGTTTGTGGATGCACACCACCCCAATCATGTCTATCGCCTCAAGAAGGCACTTTATGGGTTGAAACAAGCACCGAGGGCTTGGTATGAGTGCCTCACTCAATTTCTTGTTGACAACAACTATACAAGAGGTAGTGTTGACAAGACACTATTCATCAAGAGAGACAATGATGAGCTTTTCATAGCTCAAATATATGTTGATGATATAGTTTTTGGCTCCACTAACAACACCAAAGTCCAACAATTTGTTGATGTCATGTCTCTTGAATTTGAGATGAGTCTTGTTGGTGAGCTTAGTTACTTCCTAGGTTTGCAAATTAGGCAAATGCATGATGGGATTTTCATAACCCAAGCCAAATATGCTAAGAACCTAGTGAAGAAGTTTGGTTTAGAGAAAGCCAAACATTGTGATACACCCATGAGTACCACTTTGACGCTAAGCAAGGATGCTAGTGGTAAAAGTGTGGAACAAACTCTATATCGTGGCATGATAGGTAGCTTGCTTTATTTGACCACAAGTAGGCCCGATATATCTTTTAGTGTGGGTGTGTGTGCTAGGTACCAAGCGGATCCTAAGGAGTCCCACCTCTCTTCCGTGAAGAGGATCATTCGCTATGTGAATGGGACATCCAACTATGGGATTTGGTACTCTTTTGACACTAATGCTAGTCTTGTAGGCTTTAGTGATGCGGATTGGGCAGGAAATTGTGATGATAGGAAGAGCACATCGGGCGGTTGCTTCTTTCTAGGCAACAACTTGGTGTCTTGGTTTTGCAAGAAGCAAAACTCGATTTCCTTGTCCACGGCCGAGGCCGAGTACATAGCCGCGGGGAGTGGATGCACACAACTCCTTTGGATGAAACAAATGCTAGTAGACTACGGATTCAACCAAGGTACTCTCACTCTCTTTTGTGATAACATGAGTGCTATTAATATTTCCAAGAATCCGGTTCAACATTCTAGAACTAAGCATATTGACATCCGCCATCACTTCATTAGAGAGCTTGTTGAAAATAAATGCATAGTACTTGAACATGTAGGTACTAATGATCAACTTGCGGACTTATTTACTAAACCCTTAGATGCTACTCGATTTAAAACTCTTAGTAGATCTATTGGGATATGTCTTGTGGAGTGATGTTCTATGATTGACCCCATATGGGGAACTCAAGCAAAGAGAGCTATTTTGCATTCTTGTAACTTGCAAAAAATTTGAAATAACTTATGCCTCTTCTTTTGATTGCTTGAGTAAGCTTGGTTGTACATATGTATATATGTTTTCAATTCTATAAGTGTGAACCTTGCTTGTTTACAATCCATGTCATATTTATGTTCAAACATGCATTTTTGGACTAGGAGATTTACATAGGAAGTATGATGTGAATGACCTATAGTTATCTCCATGACATGATGTTTCTTAAATAACATGCTAATGCTTATTGAAAGAGCATGAAATTCATACAACATGCTCACATGAAAAGCATGAATTGATGATTGCATATTCTTAAAAATGCAAAACTTGTGTGAAAGCTTATGAGACTCAAAATGAATAAAGGATCTTGTATCCGTTCAAAGGAATTTACATTCCAAATGTCTCTCTTTCTTTATTAGTTGAACATGGTTACTATCATACGGATATCTTATCCGGAAAAATCTAATAGGGTGCAAAGTCGCTCATGCCATGTTTCGCTTATAAGTTGGATATAGTTACTCTTAAATTAAAATCAATAATCTCTATATCCTTGCTTTTCCCATGACATTGGTGAAATTGGTTTGAATTCGAATTAGAAACCTTTGTCATTTGCTTTGCCAAATACCATTGTACTTTGGACTTGAATGCTATATGTCTTGTATGCAAAGCATGTTGGATTCACACATTTTCTCAAATAAATCTCCTTGTTTCTCTCAAATTAATTGAAGTGCATAACGCGACTTATATGTATATGCATATCTTGCATGCTTCTATCTCTCGTTGCTATGAGTGACCCGGTTGGGAACTACTCCTTTGCCTATATCATGACAAAAAGGGGGAGTAGGATATTGTAAGGGGAGTTGCAAAATAGAGAAGCTATTGTGCACTTTGGGGAGATAAAACATTGAGGGGGAGTAACCCTTTGAGGGGGGAGCATTGCATTTATCATACATTGCATACATTTGCTAATGTTGTTCCTAATTTCTAAAAATGCAAATGCTTGGTATTATTCTCACATGATTAATCTCACACTTTACTTGAATTGGAATGTTAGAAACTCTTTTCAGGGATTGATTATTCTACAAGAGGATTGAAGACTTCAAGTTGCATTCTCTTATCTCTTTGTAATGTAGAATATCATTGTAATCCCGTAGTTTCTATTTCTTTTGTGAGGATTTAATGTGAGTGATGGTTTTGTCACGAAATAGCCAAAGGGGGAGATTGTAAGGATTCCCGTTGTTTTTAATTGGCTTATTTCGTGATCAAACCATAAATGGGGATCCTTTGTAAGGGTAGTTCATTAGTGCATTAGGCCCTTTGAAGACCTCATTATTGACAAGCACCAAAGGTAATATTCTAAGTGCTTACTTGTCTTGAAGAGATAGTTGCACACACTCACAACTCATGCATATGTTTAATCTTTGTATATTGTGTTTCTCTTTGTGCATCAATGCTTATTTACATCTCTTCTTGCATGTAGGTTGATTGCATCTTGCATTGCCCATAGCCATGTCATGTTTAGAACTAGGATGCATTATGTAAAAGAATAGGCGCTGTTCAACCGCCCTAACAGGCGCTTACGAACGGCGGTGCCACTGGTGATGTTTTTCACACCTGATGGTCGCCCACAAATCGCCCTACAGGGCCCTACGAACAGCGGTGCCATAGTGATGTTTTTTCACACCTGATGGTCCGCCCAAATATCGCCCTACGAACATCGGGTGAAGGGCGGTTCTCCAGACCCGAGAGCAACCGCCCCTAGGTCGCTGGAATCCGCCCTTACGTAGGGCGGGTCACGAAGAACATGTTCTTCACAATCCCAGGTGGAACCGCTGTACACCCGCCCTACAGCGGTATCCCTAAGGAACAGCGGCCAAGGCAAATTCTGGCCAAACTTATCAAAAACGACCTCACTTCAATTTGGCCCCCCTATATATATGCCACTTTGACTTTAGGTCAATCACAAGAGTTCATATTCAGATTTCATACTTAGGAGATTTTTCAAAGAGAAGAAAAATTCCAAAGAACTCATTTTTAATCACTCAAACACTTGTTCCATGATCATCAATCATCATCTAGCATCATCTTAGATCATCTAGATGACATCTTGCATGGATTCTTCATCATACTTTGCTTGGTAAGCTTTTCACTAATATCTTACATATTTTGTGTTTCTCTTATCTAGCAATCTCAATTTAATTACTTGTATGTGATTTTATATTTGTTGAATACAAGATTGAGATTAGTATGATGTATGTTTGAGAAGTTGTATTGTGCTAGCATATTAGGTTTTGTACTTGATATTGATTAGCTTAACTATTTGACATGTCATTTAGTTTGATATCTAGGATTGCACTTAATTGCATATTAATCATCTTAGATAAGCATATAGGGTTCCCTTGCTCTATGTTGCATTTTGGATATTTTCATATATTCACTTAGGGTTGTATTCTCTTCAAGAGAAGCTAAGTCTTGTGTGTAGCAATCGGGATTAGGTTGCTTAGATCACAAGCAAATTGGACTAGGTTCACCATACCGGGATTAGGTAGGTGTGTGATTACTTCCGGGATTAGGTTGTAATCGTTTGCAATTTAGTGGATTCGAGGTTCGAGTGGGCTTACTTACATAGCCCGTGGTTTTTCCCGTGAGGGTTCCACGTAAAAAATTCAAGTGTTAATTTAATTTCCGAACCATTTACACTTGCTGTTTATATTATCTTGAGGGTAATTTCGTAACTTTGACTAACACGAAAAATTGGGTAAAAAGCGTAAAATCTATTCCCCCCCTTAGATAGCTTTATACACACCGTGGTATATTTAGTTTCAGTGTCCATGCTTTGTTGCTCAACTGTATGCACACACACACACACACTTGTTTCGTATTTGTGTCACTGCATTGGTTGTGCTCATTCCACACTCACCACATGCATCATGATTTCATTGAGCTATTCATGAGTATTGCATTGCTTGAGTTTCATGAACTCATTTGCTCATTCTATATTTATTATGGTTTGGTTTTAGATCTACAGCTTGTGTGTTTGTGTTTGGTGTGTTGATCTGTTATTACTTTTCGGAGAAGGAAGTTGATCTCGTTTGGAAAGACTTTCAAAGTCATATCAGTGTTTTCCCCAAATGTTAATCTTTTAGGCTTTTCTATCAGGTATCATGATCTTAGCCCGAGAAGTACTTGTGCCTCAAGGTTGCAAGGTTGTCTGCCCTGTGAGATCCCACTACGGGCTGGGGCTCGACATGTGTGATCGCAGTTTCCAGCTCACATAGCTCATTGGTTCATGTTCATTGTTGAACTGCAGGCTAAGCCACGGTCCATGGTTGCGGAGGCTTAGCTCACAAAACATACTGTCCATTTTCATGGGTTTTAGCGCGAGCTTGGTTGCGACCTGTAGTTGCGGTCGCGAGACTTTGAGTCTCTTTGTTTGCTCCGCGACTTGTGGTCACATTCATTGTCGCAGACGAGCTGCTATTTTGACAATTTCCAGCGTCGTTTTGGATGTTTATTTAAGGGATTCTTCCCTTCATTTCTATAATGATATTCATAGCAAAATTGGCAAAATCCAAAACCCTAGAGAGAGAAAGAGCGATACCCATTTCTAAAGAGAGAGAAGTTCTTCCGACTCAAGAGTGTGTCTCTAATGGTTCGATTGCTCCATCAAGTGGTTTTAACACTCTAAAACTCAAAAGGGAGTCGTCATAGTAAGATATTCATCTTTTGCCTTAAGCTTTCCATTATTGGATAATATTGACCTAGAAATCTTTGGTTTCTAGTGGAGTCTTATTAGCATTATTAGTGTTAACTTGGTTGGGTTATTTGTGCATTCGGTTCATTAGATTGTATTACCATTTGTGTGATTAATTGTGGTGTGTATTTATTAACTAGTACATTGTGTAGAACTTAGCTCAACTATATCTAATAGTGATTGGTTGTTCATCCTTTGTTGTTTTTCTTTGTATGTTATGTTCATAATGCATTACATTTTAGACCAATTCAAAGTGAGCTAAAGTCGTGCAAATTGGAGGAGATGAATTTGGCAAGCAAATTGGTCAGGAAAACACGTCGTAAAAGACCTACAGGTACATAAAAGATGTACAACTAAGAGAAGTGAACCAGAAGATTATCTTAGAGATTGAATCAAGAGTGGTTCATGGGTGGTATGTGAGCCTAAGGTGTCGAGAGTGAGAGATTCGAGAATCCCTAAGGGTGTAATCGACTTTCAACAAGGGATTTTGTGACTTAAGTGGTCATAGAGTTAGTCTTGTGGTTTTACATGTGAGGTTTCCACACTAAATCCTTATGTCAATTATTTATCCCATTTGTTATTTAATTGATGGAATTAGTTTTTCTATGGACACATTTACGAGAATTTGGTATAACCTATTCAACCACCACCCACCCCCCCACCCACCCCCACCCCCCCCCCCCCCCCCCCCCCCCCCCCCCCCCCCCCCCCCCCCCCCCCCCCCCCCCCCCCCCCCCCCCCCCCCCCCCCCCCCCTTTTCTAGGCTTATTAGACTCAATGTAGACCACTTTTCAAGTTTGTATCTTTAAAAGAGTTCAATATATAGGAATAAGTCTTGCGAGATCGTGGTGGTGATCGTCAGAAAGCAAAGGTACATCGGAAGTTACTAGTACAAAGCCTGCAAGTAGATTGGATAGAATATACCAAAAGATGAGTGATTCAGTGAATCATCTAGAGTGTAACTTCTATCAACTAGAGTGAAACTTATGATTTTAGTGGCCAAAGGAGTTGGTCCATAGTTTTTACTTGTGGGATTTTCCTCGTAAAAATCATGTGAATTGCATGTCTCTCTCTCTCATATTTTTTTGTGTTTACAATTATTTTATCTCACGAAAAAGAGTTGAAAAAGAGTTGTAACCTATTCCTATTACTGTTAAACCCCCAAAGTCATAGCTTGGTCTAGACCAGGAGATGGATGTTTCAAGTGAATGTTGACGGTGGTTCGAATGGCAACCCAGGTCCTTCCGATGGGGGTGGCATTCTTCGGGATGGTTTGTGGTCATGCTTTGGCGGGATTTGTGCATTGTATGGTGTTGCAACTAATTCGATTGCAGAGGGTCTTGCGTTGTTGGATGGGCTAAGGATGGCGCAGCAGCGTGGTCTTCGGAATTTACTAGTTGAGTCAGATTCAAAAGTAGTTGTGGGATGGCTCAATTCAGGTATTTGCAACCTCTGGTATATGTGGGATTTCTGGGAAGAAATTCTATATCTTTTCCGGACTATGAATTGCCGCATTCATCATATATATAGAGAAGCTAATATGGTAGCTGATTTTTTAGTGAAGGAAGGTGCGAATAGTAGGATCATGGATTTCGACGGGGATGACATTGGGATTGGAAGATTACAAGGCCTCTTGCAAACAAACTATTTGGAAATGCCTTATTTACGTAGATAATTTCTTGCGGTTGTTTGCCTGTATTTGGTTTTTCCTCCGCCTTAGTGAGGGTCTCTTTTTAATAAAGGTTCTAAAAAAAATAAATATAAATAAATAATTAAAAAAAAAAGTTGTAACCTATTCAACACCAGTTCCTTTTTTTTTTTTTTTTTTGGATTTATATATTCTTTTTTTATTGTTGATACTATTTATTGTTTTGTTTAAAATAACTATGAAACAGTTATGTAAAGGTATCTTAAAAGACAATCGGCATTTGAGTTTGGATCATCTTCAAAGAAAAATTATATTGATGTTGATTTGACAGATCTCCTTGGCAATTCGGAGATTCAAACTAGAGTATAGGATTATCATCCTAATGTTCATGAACAAGTTTGGAGAGAATATCTATCACAGGGTTCTTGTAAACCTCGAGGACACAATTTTCATTTGAAACTTTTTGGAGAAAAGTCAAGGCGGTTCAACCAAGCTTGGTTGACTGAATATTATGCTTTGTTGGAGTTTAATATAGAAAAAGAAGCAGCATAATTGTTTTCTAGAGCCGAATACCGAGTTGCTTCTTTATGTATCATGTCTTAGTCCAATGGTCAAATTTATGCATTTGACAAATAGAAACTTATTCGAATTGCTCAATTTTATCCAAGAGACTTTTCTCCTATTAAAACTCTTGGCTCTTCAAGGTCAACTTGATAATTACATCTGCACTCTATCATTGGATTTTCATAATTAAATGGCCTTACCGATTTGGCACAAAAAATGGTTGAGAAAAAAAAAAGTTTTTCATTATTAATTTACTTGCTCTTGACATTACTACTACATAATCGAATGGTAGATATATGGTTGAATGATAGCTTACATGCATACGTGGAGAAAGATATTTTTGATATGATTGATAAAGAGACTATTATGAAAAACACTCTCAAAATATTAAGTTCCGAAAAAATTTTAGCTTTGCATAGTTATATTGTTTTTCTTTTATTATTATTTTTGTAACGTTGGTTTTCTTGTTTCTATTTTTATTGTAGTATAAAACTATTTGATTCATCTTAATTAGGTGTTGGGTGCCAATATTGCCACCCATAAATAAGATTAGCACACACATATTTTATTTAAAATTTTAATTACAAAAATATCTCAATAGAAATTTACCAATAAGGACAGATTATTTTAATTAAAAATAAACAAAATACTATGTACACCCATTAATTACACACATATTTTCAACTATATCTCTTAATTAAATATATATATATATATATATATATATATATATATATATATATGATAAACCCTAATTCTATGTCAAGTATCAAAATCACCCATTATCATATAACAAAGTAATGGAAAAAGAATTTTCAGAGGACTCTGATCATACAGAGATACGCATTGCTTTACCTTTTTTTTTTTTTTTTTTTTTTTTTTTTTTTGTTATTAACTCTATCAATAAACAAAAAGTGATAAGTAATTTTTTTTTTTTTTTAAGAAAAAAAAAAAGATAGCCATACATATCCCATTGTTGGAACAATTATTGAATTTTTATGAATTCTCAACAGAGCATGAACAATGTTGGAATCAAATGTACTATGGACTACAACCGAATTTACAAATTACGAGGTCAAAATTTTAGTTTTTCTCTCATTCTCGCCATCACACCCTATTTCTACAACAATCATCTATAGATGTTTTTGTAGAAGAGAAAAAAAAGAAAAACTTTTTTTTTTTTTTTTACTTGAAAACTGAATTTGGGTGTGCTCTCTAGATTCGAAAGAATCAAAGTTTTCAAATCGTTGCTTTATATGTACTTTAATCAAATAGAATTAAAGGTTTTAAATCTTTAATTATAACTTATAAATCGTAGTTTTTGGATGTGATCAGATGGACTTTGCATATGAAACTGGTGAAGCACAAATAACATGATAAATAAGATTGCTTGTCAAAACTGATCGATTCAGTTACTCCATGCATTATGTTTTTTTTTTTTTAATTGTATGTGTTAATAATTTAGACAGGTTTATAAATAAAATATATTAAAGTGAATATATTCATTTCAGTAAGTGTATTATTGGTATTAGGATAAGTGTTTATAATAATAGTTTAATTTTAAATTATAGACATAAGTTTATAAATCATATTTATGGGCGGCTATATCAGCACCCATAGGTGTTCAATTTGTTTTATTTTATCTTAAAAAAATTTGAAAAAGTTTTCTTTCTATGTCAGCCGCAGCCATTAGGATAGCCAAGCCCAATAATAGAATATTATTGCAACAAACTATTGAGCCCAATTAAAGCATATTAAGCACTTTGTACAGTCCTTCTTGTCAAGTACAAGCCCAAGCCCAAGCCCAAGCCCTTTTTCTTACTTTCTTTAATATATATATATATATATAGTCTTTCTATTATCAGTTCGAACTGACAAAAGTTATATCAGTTCCTTGTATGTAGGTCACTGGATTTAAATACTTTGACTGACAAGTGCATACAGCCAAGTCAAAGTATTTAAATCCAGTGGCCCATATGCAAGGAACTAATATAACTTTTGTCAGTTCGAACTGATAATAGAATTTCTGTATATATATAAACTTTAAAATGGGGATCCCTTACTTTAAATTCTGTAAGGACTTTGATGAAATCATATCGTCTTTTATAAATTTTGATCTAAATTTTCTTGTGGGTGATAAGTTTAATGAAATATACCTATGAATAAAATTTGAGAATTTTTCAAGCACTAGAACTATTTATCCCAATTTTGTTAAATATGAAGGCATCGAAAAAAGAAAGGGAGAAATATAGTAAAATTCAAAAAAATAGTTCTAGTACTTGAAAATTTCTCAAATGTTATTCATAGGTAAATTTCAATGAACTTATCATTCATGGAAAAATTCATATCAAAGTTCATAAAAATCGATGTGATTTCATCAAGATCATACTGAAATTAAAATAAGAGATCCCTCATTTGAAAGTACCTATATATATATATATATATATATATATATATATATATGGGCTTTGCTACGATACCGTAACTGTATGGTTAATGGGTAGTTATTACAAGGAAATATTTTCTTTAGATTTTTTTTTTTTTTTTTTTTTCCAACCTTTAAATTTTGTGAGCTCTTGGATTAAAATTCAATGTCTAATTTCACTCTAGCATTATTACAGTTACAGTATTTTAACTAAATCCATAAATAAATAAAGATATATATATATATATATATAACAAAAATAAAATAAAAAACATTATCATTCATTTGTTTGTACATGTTGGCCATGCATGGTCCGAAAGCCATTTAATTTATAGCCTTGAACTGGCTAAGATCCAATTTTGTATATGCATTCTATGTCTGTATCTTCAATATGTTAGTTGTCTTGTCTAGTCATAAACCACATCACCCAATTTTTGGTCAGCAATTAATTACCTTTTAGTAAATTTATAAGTGCAAAAGCAAGTTCCTGGTGTCATCACCTATCAATATCAGTATGTACAATTATGGAGCCAATTGTCCCATTTATATACATATATATCTTACAAAGAAAAAGTCAAGTTTGATACATGTCATGGATGGCCACTATAGACCAACTTGTGAGTGGAATCACAAACTCATTGAAAAAGCCATTCACTAAAAGCATTGAAGTTGGGTAGTTGAGTTATATTGGTGGTCATGACTTTCAAGGTCTAATAACTTGCAAAGAAGTGTATGCAATCATTTCACCAAAGATGGAGATTGAGCTAAATTTAGAAGTGATTATAGAGCTTTTGATGTTGCAATCTTGGAAACCCTATTAGGTGATGATGAAAAAAAAAGTATTGTAGCTAGAGGCTTATCGTGAGGAATAATTGTCAAAGTGTGAGATAATATATATGATATTTGCGCACCATCTGTGATCTATCAAATACCCTACAAAGAATGGTTTCATTGGTTCCCTCTTTCTTCTTTAGTTTTTTACTTTCCAATATCTCTTCTTTAATCTTTATTGGGTTTTGATTCAAACATGGAATATATATACAATCCATTTGCTTTAGTTTCATATATACCACCATCCCATTTACCTTGGCAGCCAACAACTTTCGGCAAGTAGGGATAAAGGATGTAGATTCTCATTTGATTTGAGTTTTTAAAGAATTAACGATAATTCAGGATTTAGAATGTGAAGGACAAATCACTGGACCAACTTCATTTTGTCCGTGGTATAAGATTATTCGAACACTATATTCATGAGTTTAAATCAATGGAGAATCTTAATGGGAGGAGGAATAGGTAGGTTAGCATTGTGATCAAGTGATGGATGGAGCAAGCATATGGTGCAATTTCTTTGTCTTTCTAAAAAGTAGTAATGGGAGCAAATGAAGGGCCCATGTAATAAGGGAAATTGTGTTGGATGAGAAGAAAAGAAGCAACATCAATTGTGAGGTGGGTGATGGACCAGTAGGTGGGTGGTGCAACTCACACTTTGATGCAGAAAGAGAGAGTACTGTTTGGATTGACATGATGATGGACCCCACTGCTGTTAATTGGATCCATTCCAATTGTGCATGGAACATGGAAAAATCTTGAAAGTGGGCTACTTTTCATGACAGACACCTTTTATATCTTTATACTAGTGGGGTCCTAATAACCCTAATCAGAGATTCAAAGATTTAAGGGACAAAGACATGGACGGATGGACCTACATACTAGGATCCTCTATTTCTATCACCTAGGACCCACACTGAAATAAACAAAGATAGATTGGTCATATATAAGTGGGGTTGTGTGTCATTTTCTTACATGTTTGATGCAAGAACAAGAGAGAGTTGGCAAAACATGTGGGATGAAACAACAGCTTGTCTCCATAACCTCTAGTATCCCCATTTCGTCAAAACGATTAACTTACCTAATATCTTTCCTTCTCATTGTGGAGACAAACTTGCATCAACCCGGAGCAATGCATCTAATCAATAAATGCATACTAAAAAAAAAAAAACACTTATTTGATTAGTTCTCTTTCTCATATGGCATACAATTGATGGGCGGATGCATTGCATCTAATGTCTGTAAGATTTTCTACTCATCGTGACATCCACCCTTTTATAAATAACAAAGCACTAGTGGATCTCTTACACTTAAAACGAACTGTAACCTATCCTTCAAGCACATATAAAGAAAGGGTTCAAAAATTTAATAGCAATTTTTTAAGGATGAATTTTAATAGTATCACTCTTTTAATAACTTAAGTTTAAATGATACATAAAATGGGTTCCTTCTAAAAAGGCCCCCTAAAGTAACCAGTTCTTCACTATTTTGATTTTTTTTTTTTTTCAAAATCCTCCATTGATGGAGGATGGAGGACCTCCATCAATGGAGATGAAAGATCTCCAATGAAGGTTTCAAGGAAGAAGATGAAAAAAAATATTTTAAAAATTGGAAAATTTCATTTTTACCCTGAAAGTCTCGAAAATTGCAATAGGTGTCAGAAACTATAAAAAAAGTCTCGAAAAATTTCATTTTTGTTTAGAAAGTCTCGAAAAGTACAAAAAACTTCTCGGAAACTACCAAAAAGTCTTGAAAATACCTGGAAAATCTCAAAAATACCTGAAAAATCTTGAAAATACCTAAAAAGTTTTGAAAATTACCTGAAAAGTCTCGAAAATACAAAATAAGTCTTGAAAACACTAAAATAAGTCTTGAAAACATAAAAATGTGTGAGACTTATTGGACAAAAATGAATTTTTTCCAAAAAGAAATTCATCTTCTTCTTCATCGACCTCCATTAAAAGTCAAAGGACTTCGACCTCCATTGGAGGTCTAGGTAGCCGATGAAGAAGATGAAAAAAAAAAAAAATTTTGAAAAACTGAAAAGTAAATAAAAAATATAAGTAAAGTAAGGGCATTTTTGGAAGTTCACTTAGTTTTGTGCCTTTAAAACTTAAGTTATTAAAATGATAATACTCTTGAAAGTCAAACTCAAAGAGTGCCATTCATCACCATTTCCACTATAAAGAAAAGACTTCCATAAGAGAATTTCATTAAATACAAAATATTTGGATTGAGTCATAATGTATCTCTAAAAACACAACTCTTAAATCACAAATAGCTAGCTAATGATATGTAGTCTCATGTTAAAAATAAAAAAAATAAAAAATCAATAACTCAATAGACAAGATTAAGACTTAGCTAATTATACAACATCAAGCTATTGTGCATTGCACGTTACTGCCAAAATGTTTTATTATATATGTGCAAAGTTAGAGCCATTATTCTTAGGGGGAATTTCATGATTTATCACCTTTTCATGATCTTTTCATTTAGGGGGATCTCTAAATTTTTTAAAATACATCAATGGATCTCCTTCATTTTTTTTTTTTTTTAATGTTTTTAATATTTTCATTTATTTTATTAATTTCTTAATGTTGTTTTAATTTGGTTAAAAAAAAATTCTTAAGGTTTTATATTTTGATCTTAATTTCAAGAGATTTATTTTTTCAATTTTATGTTATTTTTCTAGAACCCCCACTAGTGTGTATTTGAATCCCTTTATTTATCATTTTTGTTACTAAACTAAAAATGATAAGTTTAGTAAAAACTAAAAAATGATAAATCACAAAAAATTAGGGACACAAATGAAATCCGACAACCACCCCCACATGAAAATGGTGCTTTTCACAAGAGACATGATGCTATCTGATTGTGATTATTGGTTTTGGGAAGAAAGAGGAAGGCCCACATGACATGATTCTTTCTTATTATTATTATTATTTTAAAATTTAATTAGGTTTCTTTTGGTCAAGTATGGATTTAGTTAGTTTGTTCACACTTCTTTTCTTTATTTCCTTTTCAAACAATTGAAGGGGACATGAGAGAGTTTGTCTTCCGTTCTTTGCTTAAATTATAATAGATTTTCTAATAAGAAGTGAAATCTTCAATAGAATAAGTTAAAATATACTAATCCAAAAAAAAAAAAAAAAAACTACTATGTTTTAAATATATGGAAATCACTAATGCTAAACAACTCAAAAAATTAGCTCAAAACCTAACTCAAATGATGTAGCATGTGATTTATTCATTAACCACACCATCCCTTGATTTGTCAGGTAATAACAACTCATTTATCACATTATTTGAGTTGAATTTAAGGTTAATTATTTGGGTTATATAGTATTACTCTATGGAAATATAAGTAATAATTTGACCGTAAAATATGGTTGATGGTAAATAGCATTCATTATGTCTGAATATGTCTTAGTTCGAGTCGTCACACCGTATGAGATTTATTTGAACATCATAATACATCTATATATGTAAAATTGAAGATTAGTTATAATTTATTAAGTTATGATTTATTATAAAAAATATGCGAGAAGAATTTGTTATATTTGATTTCTTGACTTGCAATATATATTGAATCAAGCAAAACACTCAATGAGAAGGAATTAACCTTTGACAAACTATAAGTTTTGTCATTTCGTTTGAAATTAAATTACGAAGAAGAAACATTGAGTTTGATAATTGATATACGGCGATGATTGCTGAAAGGCAAAGACGTGTCCATTTTTAAAATCACATACATCGCTTTTAGATGACAATAAAAGGATGGGCCTATTTTTATGCCATCTATTACTTTGTATTATTCCAAATATTTCTACACACAAATAAAGGTTAAAGATTTTTATATTCTTTTCCTTTTCTTATAATTTGTGGTCCATCGAGAGAGATTGTTGACAATAGACATACCAACCAATATATACATATATATATATATATATATATTATTGTCAGTTTGTCCTGATATAAAATATATCAAGATGAAAAATGTGGACCATTAGATTTACATACTTTAACTCAAAGTGTATGCATTAGTCAAAACTTCTTATAATCTATAGTCCACATTGTTCGTCCTTATATATTTTATATCAGGACGAACTGACAGTAGAAAGACTATATATATACCATCTTACATTTGCTTATAAAACTGTAAAGTTTAGGAAAATCTCTCTTGATTGTGAGAGTAAATATCATATCCGTGTATGTAGTGTTTGATCTCGATGGATCTCAATATATCTTTGAACCGTTTATTGGTCCGATTTAAGAAATAAAAATAAAACTTTATTATAAGAAAAATAAGGATAGTGTTGAAGAGATAGTTATTGGAGATAGTGAAATGAATTTGGTCAACATTTCGTGTTAATTGGTGTTGGTGTAGAAAGTATCGGTGGCATTTATAATTGATGCTTCCAAAATATAATCAAAGGTGGGGCATTGTACCTTTAGCTGCGTGTCTAGACCGCAATCAAAAATCTTGAATTATTATTAAAATTAAGTAATTAAGTAAGCATAATCATTTTTATTTATTCAAAGCTTTGTGAGACTAACCTAAAATAAAGAAGACCCTACATACCATGACCACATAAATAAATATAATTTTAAAAACTTTATTCCTTTTCAAAGTAACATGTTTCCTTACTTCCAATAATCACCCTCGGCCTCCCAAAAGTAATTTTTGTTTATTCATTATGGAATCCATTATTAAATTATGTTCCTTTGTTTATATGCCATTATATTCATTAAACTCAAATAAATTAAATCATCGTTTATATGAACCTAATTAACGATTGTCATATGATAAATTTTAGTAACACAAATGGTTAAAGACTAAGGTTAATTAAATCAGATTTAATTAAGAGCCAAAAGTACGTGCATTATATTAAGATTTTTTGGTCACGGGATGGAGATATATATATATATATATTTAAAAAGAAAACAATAAATAATAATAATAATAATGTATTTTATGAGCCAAAACTAGATAGTGGTGGTGTTTAAATTGATTAAGTCATATGATATGCCGGTGAATAGTGGGACAAAACGTCCCAATTGATAGGGTCCCACTCCCACACCAAGAAAGAAGCAAGAACAAGATCCTACACCAAATAATTAAATCTCCATCATTCAAATGTTGCTTTCCATCATCATTTAATAATTTTATTCTCTCCAAAGGATTTGCACGTTCATAGATAGATACCATTAATACTGTATTCGCCAATTAATGACAACACCTTTTTTCTTATATTATTATTATTATAAGTATAGAGTATAATGACAACACCATTCTATTAAAAGAGTATGGGTATTATGGACATTCCAAAGGTAGGAAGTTACCTTCTCCCATAATTAGTTTTTAGAAACAACCCTCAATTAACTTCTCAAAAGTTGACTATTTGTGAATATATTATAAATAAAGGGTATTGTGATAATAACTACTTTATTTCCATTTAGGGAAATAAAAGCACACTATTTATTGTAACAAAACAATAAATGTATTAATTGACCTGTGTTAAGGCACTGGTTAACACTACCCTAAAATAATTTGTTTTTAGAGAGTTTACCAAATACATGTTTGCTCAAAACTTATAAAATAAGTGATTATTTTTAAGTTTAAACAATTCCAAACACACCCTTATACTCTTGGATTTAAAGGAAATAAAGGGATTATTGTCTAAGGAAATAATAATTTTACGAATGTAGTTAATGTAGAAAGTTGAATTAATGGGACTAAAATAGATAAAGGCATAACCACCGGTAGGCTAACCTCAACCTAAAATTAAGAATAAAAAAAAGGTATAGGCTACTAGTTAATTTAATTATTTATAAGTTTTATGAAATAATATAATTTAATATAGTCCGACTCAATTATTGTAAAATCATTTTAGATTTTAAGTTTTATATTGTGATAAAATTAGTTGATTATAATCCCACTAGATGATAAGAAGTCAAATTTAACTCATTTCGATATGAATCGTGTATTTGATATCATGTTCTATTAGCACTTGTGCAATAATTTAATCATAAATATATTTACTAAAAAGTAATTTTATATAATGGTAAAATAAATAAATCTTAAAAGTAATTAATTGTAAATTATGAAAACTTGAATATATTTATATTATAAAGAAATAGAGTGGAAAGAGACAAATAAGTTGATGACTTTGAGGGTGATAGTGAGGATCACGTGGGGTTATAAATAGAAATTGTCGTTATTTATATGACAAACTTAATTACATATAAGGTTTATGGTTCATTAGGGGTGCGTGTTGGATTGGATAGGTGTCTCGATCATTTTTTTTGTCGGTTTTGCATTTGCAACCACGCACGAACGTACGCTTTTTGCAGCTCCTCGGCGTATTTCTAGGGTTCCACTTTCCCTATTTCCTTTCTTTTCAATTACCTACCCATCATCACGCATTCACGCCTGCATTTTTTTTGGGTCGGGTGTCTTTATTTTGAAATAGTTAACCATTAGAGTTTTGTTAATATTGTTTAGAGCATATCCAATGGTATAAGTAAATTTGTATCCCCAAAAGTTGTAATCTCAACATTTGAGGATTGTTTTCAGAGATTACTAAATTTGATGATTGTATAGTCCACAATGGTACACTTGTAATTATACCACAATGGTATATTAGATTTTTTTGCTAAAAATAAAAATAAAAATTATAAAGACAAGAGAAGGTATATGATATGAGTATCGATCAATTTGTAATGAAGAGAGGAATTTTACTTGATTGAAATTTTTGGGGTTGAAACAATGATGAAATACATAGATGATCAGAGAAAAAAAAAGGAAAAAAAAAAAAGCCACAAAGGAGGAGAGAAAGAATAAAATTACAACAGTTAATTTGGGTTAAATTTGTATTTGATGATTGAAAGTCAATCTTCAAATTTGATTATTGAGGAGGCAATTTGATTATTGATAACTGCTATTGCTAAATTTTAGTGACTCCATTGGACAGTATTTTTTTGGATAAATAATCAAATTTTGATTACTCTCCTACTTTTAAGGATACCATTGGAGATGCTCTTAGTTGAATACTTATTATTCTTAGTTATTAATTTTAGTTGTTTATTAATTATATATTATCGTTTAATGTGGATTAATGGTAAAGAGCGTTCATTCAGTATCACCCAAATATATATAAAATTATTAATCATCAACTAACACCATGTTTCATAAGCATGATAGAGAGGATAACTTCTATAATTCGTGTTGTTTGGTATCGAAAGGATAGTTGAATGGATGGATTGATATATAATTGTAAATTTACTATATTGATGGGCACCGGAGGAGTTGAGATCCTATCCTTCCTTTTCTCCTCTCCTATCTCTTGTTTCTTTAACCAAACAATAGATTGAAGCTCTTCTCCCAGCCATCTCCCTTGAACCCTCTCCCTCTAGGTACCATCCATCTCTCCTTCGTACCAAACAGAACGTAAAAGTGAGATTTTAATAGTAAACATAGAGTAATAAAAAGAGGATGATAAAAACGAATTGAAAATGGATTTTCATGAAGGCAGTGTATGATGGTGGAACGTACTGTCCTTTCTTTCATCTGATTTAATTGATTTTGTACTATAGTCTATAGTTGTATACTATATTATTGAAGCTTAAGGAACACACACGTGGTGGACCCACTGAAGCCTGACCTTTGCCACTTGGCACATGCTCTACTTATTAATGCCTCTACGTTTTATATATCTAGCATTCTAGCTACCTCATTAACTTGTCATTATTCCATGCCCATTATATTTTTAACTTCTAAATAATTGTTTGTTTGTTTTTTTTTTTTACTTGTAATTAACATTTTTACATATACAACTTTAGGTGGCACGAGTATTCCTAACAAGTTGAATGAGTGTCATTTACTGTAAAAGCATATTAGACTGTAGATATAATTGACATCTTTTGAGTGCTAGTAGTATGACAAACTTTGAGAAACTTTTAACAGCACATTTTATGTTCTTCTAGGAATCAGAATCTACTACGATTGGAGGTATTTAAAACGCACACTTCTCCTTTAATCTTTATATATGGTTATTTTTATTTTTATTTTTAAAGTGGAGCTTATTCCATGATTCTCTCTTTTGAAAAGAAATGAATGTAATGTGGACAGAAAATGAAAAAAGCAAAAGAGATAAAAAAAAAAAAAAAAAATTAAAAAAAAAAAAGTAAAAAGGAGGAGAGAGAAATAATGGAGTGGAAAATAACAAGTACACACCTAAATCATATTTTTTCCTTTATTTTTTTTTCATGAGAGACAGAGGAGACCACTTCGAAATGAATGATTGATTCCTAGAAATTTGAAAAGATTAAAGTTGATAAACAGTATTCTGGATCTTGACAATCTTTCACTGTCAATAGTGGGCCACTACTCACCAAGCACTAGCTTATTTTCACCACCCCTATTTATGTAATTTATGTTCATTTTGTTTGGTGACATACATAATCTTTCAAGAGGACAAATGCCATTCATTTTATGTTTACAGGTTGTTGCCTGGATCTACTGATGACATTTTCCACACTGCCCCATATCCCCAAATCCTTTTTATTTATTTATTTTATAGGATAGAAATAATTTCATAATCTATATTTATAGATTAACAACAACTTTATTACTATAAATATAAAATAGTCACTACATTTATTATATTATTGTAATAAGATAATATATATATATATATATATATGTTTATTTCTATTTATGAAAATAAATTAGTTGTTAGGATACAGTTTAACACTATCTTTAAAAGAAATAAAAGCATAGATTAATTAATACATTTATTGTCTTTTTATAATAAAGGCAGTGTTTTTATTTCCTTAAATGGAAATTAAATGGTTGTTAACATGTAGGGTACAAATTAACACTATCCTTAATTTTTTTAATTTTTAAAATTTAGTTAGATCCTTATTTTCCCTATTTTCTCGATAGACTACTTATTTTAACTTTAACTATAAATAGTCATAAATTATAAGTCATATCATATTCCTAATCTGATTTTTCTTTGTCACTCACATCTCTCCTCGTGCTATTGAATATCTCACCGGTTGTGCCTAGCTTTTGTTAATGTTTGCATAATAGGTTATTTATAAGTAATATATTTAATTATTTTTAAATTTAAATTAAATAGAATCGAACATGATCAAATATAAAATTCAAAATCGGAGGAATAAGGAAACGGGGATATGGATACTAGAATACCACCCCAAATTTAATTTAGATTTAATCACAAGTAATATTGAGATATGGATATCAAAATCGACTGATTTTAATTTTTAAAAAATTTCAATATATAATATCAATTAAATTATATATATGTATAGAGTGGAGACAAAATCATAAACCGTACAAAATTGATAGAGTGAATAAAAAAAAAAAAGGGTCCCCACTCACTCCCCACCTAGCAGATGAACATTGAACGATAATAATGGTAAGTGGGACAATTTTAGGGTTTGGTCATAATCGATGGCTTGTTCAGAAACAGGTCATTTCCACACCCAACCAAACCAAAAAAATAAAAATAATGAATGTTACTTTCACTCCAAATTTCATTTGTTTATATCTACTGATATTGATATGATACGAATCGTATTGTTCCTTTTATATCCATCCACATCCACAATGAAATCCCTTCCAAAATAAGTTAAAATAAAAATTAAGCTGGATTGATGACCCCTCCTCCCATAAGCGTCACACCTAAACCTCTTTTTCTTCTCTATTTATTGTCTGTCACTATTTCGATATTTCGAGAATGGAGGAGAGGGCATGACTCGAACTCACAAACTGATTTGGTAATCTACACTCATCTGTCATTATAATAACATTCTTGATTTCTTCAATCACATGATATAATGATGATAATAATTAATAATAAATTGATATGAAACAAGAATGAAAAAAATTTGTATAATTAATTTCTAAAGAAGAGTAATTAGGTGTTTATGGTAAGAAATTCACTAAGACAAGTTAATATGGAGAGTAGCATCCATGGGAGAGTGACATACAGGGCAACAACCATGAGATTGGACCCACAAACTGTACACAAACACAAATGCCTACATGGCAGCACCAACACGCTTGACTCTCTCTCTCCACACTTTCTGCATCCCCTATCCTTCTCCTTCTTATCCTGCGCACCATCCTCCACCCTGCACTTTCCGTAATCACTGCTCCCGCAGCTCGACTCTGCGTCGTCTGCGGCCAGCGTGGCGCCGCTGACGTGTCTTTCCTCACTAACATGCGCCAGGACTTGTTCCAGATTGCTACGTAGAGAAATCGCTGTGGCTTCGTTTGTTTGAGCCAAATCTCTCCATAGTTGGTTCTCTACGTATAAGCTTTTCACTCTTTCTTGAAGAACCCAGTTCAGTTTTCCAATTCTTTGGATCTCTTCGTCTTTTTCTTTCAGTTTCTTGTTGATTCCTTCCTGAATTGCTGATACGAGCATTCTCGATTGCCTCTTCCTTCTCTCTCCAAGTTCCAATCTCACTTTCTCTGCCTACAAAATCGTAATAAAAACACGTACTAAAATCAGAAAACAAAAACATTATTGATTGATTGATTGACTGGTTTCATGGAAACGGAACAAGAGAAAAGACTTACATGTTGGGCAATGTAGCGGTCGATTTCTGATTGGTGTTGTTGGAATTGTAGGATGACATCTTCATCAACAAACGATGAAAAACCAGAGATCTTGTTCTTTTGGTAGACAGGGGAGACAAAAGCATCAAAATCGTAGATGGAGTCTCTGGATCTCTTTCTTGGAGCAGGAATGTTGTATGTGAGACCACTATCAGCCTTGTCCATGGACGTTTTAGCAGAAATCGGATTACAATCAAAGTTTTGATACAACGGTAAAACAGATTCAGGCATTGTTTCAGCGAAAGCAGTGAAAGAATCCATCTGGGTATTGCAGAGATTCATGTTTCCTTGATTGGATTTGACGAAATCTCTGCAAATAAATCAAAAACCCAAAAAAGAAAAATCAATCAACAATGAACGAAAGCAATGTTAAAAGAAGAAGAGAGATAGAGAAAGATTTGAGAAGGAGAAGTTTTATGTTACCTGTGAGGGTGAGCGATGAGTTGTGAAGAGAAGAGGTCTATATGCGGAGCTTCAACTGCCATGAAAATGTGAATTTTCTTCTTGTTGTTTTCGGTTGGAGAGTCAGAGAGAAAACAAGGAAGAGATGAGTAAAACTTAAAGGAAGAGCATGCAAATAGAGAGGTGGCGACTGGGAGGCTCTCTATATTTAAGGCTTTTGTTTTAAGAGAGAGAAAGTCAAACATTTCTAGAGAGAGAATATATCTCTCTCTTTTTTTTAAAATAAAAAAATTTATTATTATTTAATGCATAACTTTTAGGCGGATTGGATTTGGTTTTAACTTTTGTCAATTTATTCCATTTTCTAACTTCTTTTAGGGGCAATCTCGGGATTTCAAAATTCAATACCTTTATTAACAAGGCGGTGACTTGAATCGGCATATCTTACACGTATCAGCTGCATGCTGGTGCTGCCACGTCGTCCAATACAAGAAGGATGGGTCCGTTATGACTTATGAACGTGACGGGCAGTGGGCTCCACATATCTCACGTGTGAGGTGTGTGTGGGAATGATCTTTCCTTTTTATTTTTTATTTATTTATTAAAGTTGGATTGAAGAAGAAGGCTGTTGCAATTTGCAAACCCACGTTTATGGGCCCCGCACGAAAAAAAAGTAAGTAGAAGTGGGACCCATGACTCTTTGATTGCGGTTTCCCCGTTTTGCTACCTTGTCTCCTGGTGTCTTTGTACGGACAACTGGCTTTGACGTCCAAATAATTACCAAATTATCTCATTTTAATTAAATAGTCGAATGTCAATTAATATTTCATTTATATCGTAATTACGATTATTAATTTCATCCCTCTCAAGTCAAACCAATTAATAGAGCTGCCTGCCCAAAACCAAAAGGAATAAATGAATAAAATAATGATATATATTGCGATTTAATTGATATGTACACCCTAAAAATTCTGTAATAAGATAGATAAAAAACAACACGTAAATCATGCATACATATTTTGTAAATAATCATCAATTATGACTGTATTTGAGACATTTAAGGAATGCAGTTTAAATGTAAATCCATTTATTTCAAAATTCTATTTTATACTTGATAGGTTTGTTTAACTATCCTATTGAATGTTTTTCCTTATATATCGAATCACTTGATATAACCATCACTAGACATATCGATTTCATTAATGAATTTTCGAGAAAAAAAAAAAAAAGTTGTGACCTATAATGTTCACGCTTTAGTCTATAAAGTTAATAATAATTTGTGACATTAGACCATTTCCAATGTATATAATAATGTCAATACTAAATTTGACATAAATAATTGTAAAATGTTATATTTGGTCATCATTTTAGCATTGTCCTTTGATGCATAATTCTATTTGAAATGCCATTTTTTTTTATTATTTAAAATTACAAAAGTAACAATTAATTAATTTAATACAATTATAAATTGGTATTTTTATAATTAAAAAAAACAGCATTTATTGATTTGCTAAATTTAGTATATATATACTATCTTTGTGCCAGCATATGCCAAATTTGGTACAACATTTATTGGAGATTTTTTATTTTTATTTTTAATTTTTAATTTTAATTGCAGCATTGATACACTAAAATAGCATTGCAATGGAGATGTTATATACGTTATGATTTAAAAAAAAAAAAAAAAAAATGCTATACTAATCATAATTTCTATGTAAAACATGAGTTTTATAAATCATAAAACAATATCTCCATTTTGCTTCATAAGATCTTTACGAAACTCAAAATGAGAAAACAATAAAATTGATGGAACAAACGAATTATATAAACAAGCTGAATTCATGACTCAAAATTGCTTTAAAAAAAAAGGTTTTTGTTAATGATAATTAAAGATATTATAATAAACTAAAAAAAGAAGACTCTACTAATAATAAATTATTCATAATATCATTTAAATACGATTATCCTAAAAATTAAAAAACAACCTAAAGAATCTTAAAAAAAAAATAAAAAATCTAAACAAGTCTAATTAAAATAGTAAACATATTCCAAACATAAAATCGAAAATAATCCCTATTAAAATGGAAATTCTATATATCAAACTTACATGAATATATTTGGTTCGCTTCAAAATCAGGTGATTAAAGGTGCATGCATGTAATTAGCTGATAATGTTTAATTTAATCTAAATTTACTTAAAATAAAACTATGTTTACTATAATTTGATGGAATCATTCCAGTTTAGTTCAGTAACTTAATTTGATGAAACGGCCGGGAATCATCTGTAGAAGCCCTCCCACGTGAGACATATGAAAGCTGTATTTCTCTTGGCTTCACAAATCACAATCATCGATCATTGAACCCATCAACAATATGAGACATATACCTTTTTTTCTCTTCTTTTTCTTTTTTCAAAGCAATAAGGTTAGACATGGTCCGGCCCAAAATTTTGTTAGGGGTTAATATACTAATATAAAATTTAGAGGGCCAAAATAAAATTTTAAATATATAAAATAATTTTAAAATAATATTTTATTTTAATTTTTGTCAGGAGCCATGCCCGTTGCTTTCGCTCCTCGTCTGGTTGGCCCCGATGTTTGTTATAGAAGTTTTTAAAATCTATAATATTAATTATCAATTATTAAATTTTAAAATTCAAAATATTGAATTTTACAACTTTTAAAACACATTCAAAGCAGGTGTTACAAAACATTAAACTATATTAATTTGGTTGTTACAGAAATTTTTAAAATAGTTGTTACAAATATTTTAGAAAAAAATACATAAATTAGGGGGTGCATTCAATTAGGTTGTCAAAAGATTTTAAAGATTTCAAAGATTTTTCTGAAGTTGATGACTTTTACAGAATTTATGAACTTTTTTTAAATATTGATTTTTTATTTTATTTTATATTTTTATTGACACATGGCATGCTACCTGTTTAAAGACAAAAATACTCCTATAACCTTTAAGTTTGACTTACTTGACCAACGGATGGACCAATTTGATGTATTTTTGAAAAGTAAGGGACCACGAGTTCTAAGAAAGCAAACACATTTTTAAAATTGATGTTTCACCAAAACTTAAAGACTAAATTGATAATACCCCATTTATAATTTCTTATATTTATATGGTTATCTTTGAAAAAAAGACTTATTTAATATCCAATTCCAATATTTATTTTATATTTCTTTTTGCTTATTGGAAAAGGAAACAAAGAAATGTACCACAAAAAAGGAAAAGCAAATTATGATAAAATAAAAAAATTAAAAAAAAACACCATATGGAATAAATTATGGGGGGATGTTGCAAGCATTATGATATATTATTGACCCAAAAAAATTGATTGGACAAGAAACAGTCATCCCCACTTACCATGTCCCAAACTATCTAACATGCTCTTAAATTCTCTCCAAAAGTGAAAGATGATAAAGGAAAAGAAAAAAAAAAAAAAAGAAGCAAATAAATGTAGACAGATAGGATTTGATTCTCACTTCCACCTCCACCTTCTCCTTCTTTTAGTATCATTCTTATATACTTCAAACAAGAGTTAACAAATCAAACAGATTATTAATAGGGGCCAAAATATAAAGTTTACAAAATTGAAAGAAAATATGTAATTTTAAAAACCAGTTTCTTTACTTTTGGTACTAAACAAAAAGAGAGAGAGGGGGGGGGGGGGGGGGGGGGGGGGGGGGGGGGGGGGGTGGTGGGTTGGGGGGTGGGTGGTCGGGGAGATATTAGTATAGATGGTAAATATCTGAGCCATAGAATATTATTAGGATAATGATTGACATACACATGTATTATATATTAATTAATCATAGTTGATCTGCACGATGACTGCAATATTTTTATACTAAGTTGATGAAGTACCTATACATTTACTAGAATAATAATAATAATAATATATAATTAAAGTAAGAAGATACCAGTCTAGAACAAGTTAAGATATTAATTAATATATGAAAATTATGCTTACACATGCACACACACTCACTTAAAGGTAGGCCAATTTCATCATCATTCACCTCTCCAACTGCTACTAACTATTTATTAATTACAATTCTATTCAAATCTCTCATAAAAAGATTAAGAGTTAGTAGTGGCCAGGTCTTCAGGCCTGGAGGGGCCCATTTTTTTTAAATTTTTTTTTTTATAAATTTTATTTAAGTTTTACCCCAAATTTTTTGTTATTTACATTTTCGTTTTAAGTTTTTGTCATGGCCCCCAATCCCCCCAAAAATTGAATGAAGCTAGCTTCGGCTCTATGATCTATCCATTAGTGAGAGTTAATGACAAATTTCAAAAGGTGCTTTTCTACTTATTACGTATAAAAAACGTAAGATTTCTCAGAAGTTTCGAATAAATGGAAACCTTAGAATGGAGAGTTCACTTTAAAAAAATAGGATTTCAACTTTGAAGCAGTAATGACCACTAGTCAGTATAGCCACCCACTCCCCCTTTAATTTTACCTTTTTTTTTTTTTCCAAGATCTTTCAAAGGTTGGTTTTATATGCCAACCACTGAGGAAGATCCTATGATCGATGTATGATTCAAAAACTATCTCAAATGTGGGAGCCACCAATTACAACAAAGAAAAAAAATTATTAGTTCTTAATTTTGTAATACATAAATACGATCTTGTAAGCATGAGATGAAACAGAAGCACTTTTGGGAAGCTTTTTAAAGTGGGATAGCTAAACGATCGATGGTTGAATGGAAGTCATTGATCAAAAGTGCTTTTGCTTTTCTACTTGTGCGAATATACAGCATTATTGGGTCCCCCCATAAACCTTGAATTTAGGACATTATATTATATATGTTGTGATGATTGACCTAATTAGGTCCCTTGTTCAGATCAAATGATTTGACACCACCACTACATTAATATGTTTATAGATGGCGCCGCCTATCATGTTATTTACTTCCTATTTTCTAATATAAAATTCTCATTAGATGCCCTACCCGCTCCTTTTATGTGTTGTTCTGCTGTGTAGTTTGTTCTGTGTTGTTTTCTTTATCAAATAAATAAATAAATTAAAAACCAAGAAAATTATCAATTAAGATTTAAATTAGGATTACTTGCATAAACATACCCTTATTTTATCCCTATTCACAAAGTTTCAAGAAGATGTCCAAAATTAACACAAACATATTGTACCATTAAAGCACTCTCTTGACTCTTAACATGAGAGGGTTCTTTTAGTCTTTTTTCTTATTAAGTAAAACAAACGATTTGACAATAATCTTAAAACTATTTGTAAATATAAATCGATCAAAAAATGTTTTAAATCAATCTAAAAAGATTCCATAATTATAAATCTACCTCAACTACCAAAATTTTGTTGAAAAGACACAACAACCAGTAGAGCTCAAATCTCCCCTATGACAAAAGGAGACCGACGATCCCCTCTAATCGTTGAGGAGATTGTCGTTCTCTTCCAAAAGTGGAGATCTTTTAACAATTTGCTCAACGACATGAAGAGATTGTTGATCTCCTCTAGTTGAGGCTGAGATCCGATCTCCATCAGTGGGGTTTCTAACCTTTTTTGTTGTTGAAAATTTTGGGTTTTTGGATAGATTTGTAATTATAGAATCTTTTTAGGTTGTTGTAAAAAAAAAAAATTAGATCAATTTGTATTTACAAACAGTTTAAGAGTTATTGTCAAATTATTTGTTTTACGTAATAAGCAAAAAGACTAGAATACCCTATTCATGTCAAAGTTAATAAAGTGCTTTTAATGGCATGGCACAATAGGTTTGTGTTAATTTCAAACATCTTTATGAAATTTTGTGAAAAGGATAAACTCGTGGTATATTTGTGTAATTAACCCTTAACTTAAAATCTATTTTTAAATTAAGATTTCAACGTACTTACATCTATACTTAATCAAATAGTCGAGACTATATAGTACAATATCTTTAAAAAATAATAAAAAAAATACCGTAAATCTTCATAAATTAATAATCTCTACAATATAATAATTTTTTCCAATTCCAACTTAGGCCAATGGGATAAATTAATAATTTCGATAAATTGATAAGATAAAACTTTTCAGAAACCCCGATATAAATCTGTCGTTCCATATTCATATCATAAATTAATAATTTGCTGAAATTACAAATATAATTTCTTATCATATTTTCTTGAAATATGACTATTTATTGCTGCTTGTTTTTTTTTTTTTTTTTTTTTTTTTTTTTTTTTTTTTTTTTTTTTTTTGAAATTCAAATCTAGTTGAATCCCTTCTCTAATTTTTCTTGATGCGCCTAGAACTTCTAGAGTTGAATTTGTAAACTGTAACAAAAATTTATGAAGTGTTGTTTATATTTTGAGTGCATAATGAAATTAGTTTTTCTATTGACTTATGGTGTGTTTACTAATCAGGAATCCTATTTAGGAAAGAGAATTAAGTTCCTGATTTATGAATTCCACTGTTTACTAAATTTTTAGAGAATTAAATTCTGTGGACCCCACTTACAAATCAGGAATTAAGTTCCTGATGGAAAGTGAACTTGATTCCTCCTACCCACCCTAGGAATCAAATTCCCTTTCCTGATTGAAAAGGAATTCATGATATATTTACTAAAATATCCTCATTAAAAAAAAAAAAAAAAATCTTCTTCATGATATTTACTTTTGTTTTTAATTTTCATAAATCATATTGGTTTACTTTTTTTATTTTAAAAATCTTCATATTGGTTTACATAATTAATAATTTATATTATTCTAGCTGTGTGATTTCTAAAATTTTATCTATATATATATATATATATATATGTTATTGTGGCTTCGTTTTTTTTTTTTTTTAATCAAGTTATTTCTACAATATAAATATATTAATTATTATAATTATAGTGTTATGAGTAATATAAAATATATTTTTTCAAACTAATAAAAAATATTTCATCATGTTTATACTTAAGGGTATTTATGTAATCAATTATGTATCATTCTGATTCCTTATTTTAAGTAAACACTAAAATAAAATAAATTTGATTCAGTTTTCGCTTCATAAATTGTTAGTAAACACTGGAATGTAATTTAGTAACTTGATTCCAATTCCTCTCAATTCCCTTTCCAGTGGAACTTGATTCTAATTCCATCCATTCTTGATTAGTAAACGCGCCTTAATGTATTTTTGGTTAATTAATGACATCTAATTAATTAGATTAGTGGAATCTTTAATTGATTATGTGTATATACATTGAAATATAAATGCACTCTATAAATTAATAAATTATTAATTTATCAATTAATTAATAAATTTTGAACGGCCTCATATTATTAATTTATAGAGGTTTTACTATAACTCACTCATGTTTTATCTATTTACACTCCAATTTAATTTTTTTTTTTATTAATGACAATTTTAACTTGAACTAAAATTACTAATCAAGACAAAAAAATTCTAAAGACACTCCAAACTAATTAAATTATTAAAAAGGAAATTCTCCCTCATAAATCATTAGATTAAATATTACGTATTAAACTCTCTCTCCTAAATCTATTATTACCATATTAAACACTCTCTCCTAATTACTATCTCTCCATTTTTTTTTTTTTTTAAATAATCTTATCTCCATACTTTCTTGATTAATAGTTAAAGAAAAAAAACTTATGAATATTTTTGGTTTTTATTAACAGTAATATATATATATATATATATATATATATATATATTAAAAAGTCAATTTTCAAAAAAAAAAAAAAAAAAAAGATATATAAAAACTTAATTTGTTATAACTAGATTCGATTAAACTCATAATTTCTAAAACTAGTGAAGGAATTAAAACAAAGTACTTTTTTTTTTGAGTTTTTTTTTTTAATATATACATATATATGGTTCCTAAAAATCAAGCTTATTCGTAAGTTTTTTTTATTTTTTTTATATTTTTTTAACTGTTAGTATTGCTTCAGAAGGAATGGAGAGATAAAATTAGAGATATGTATTGGAGGAGAAAGAGTTTAATATGGTAATTAAAAATTTAGGAGAGAGTGTTTATATATAATATTAATCTAATAGTTTAGGAGAGATGATTTTTTTTATAATTTAATTCAAAAAATATTACTCATTGGATGAATCCAAATGCTACGATTGTTCGTCTTAACTTTTATTAAAACAAAAGGAGTGTCTTTAGAAATATATCTTTTAAATGGAGTGTCTTTAGAATATGAGTGTTAAAAGATAAAAAGGATAATCTTGGAACAAAAAGAAGTGTCTTTAGAATTTTTAAAATTTAAATTTTAAGAATGTGATGTCTTTAGAAAAGAAGTGTAAAAAGAAAAAATTGGATTGTCAAATGAAGTTCTTGCCTTTTCTTTAAATTATGAAGTTTTTATTAAATTACCCAACTCTATTAATTATGGGTATAATATGACATAATAATAATAACTGCCCCAATTTTCCCAGATGGTGTGCACTATAATTCACTTAGTTAGTGTCTTAGTGAGAGGTTAGAGGTCCACATCCCCATTATACAAGTTGTATGTGGAGTTCAGGTTTCATTCTCTTTCAATTTTCATTATTAGTAATATTATTTAATGAAAAATCATTAATTTTTGTCGAAGTTGCTTGGAAACACACATGCACCTGTTACAGTTTGTCAAACTCTCAACATAAAAATGAAAAAGAAGAAGAAATAAAATGAAGACAATGGAGAATCCTTCTTTCACTGTATTTTTTTATTTTTTTATTTTTAAAGTATTACAAGAACTATTACAATAGGATTGTGGGACCTGCCGATATCAAACAATACATGTGCGGTCGGATATCTACCCAAGAGCATAGCCAAAAAATTTTATCAGACTGGGCTAAATAATTTTATCAAAAGTTTATCTAAATAATAAATTATATATATCTATATATATATATATAATTTTCAGGTGCAGGAAATCCTGTACAGAATAGTTGATAGCTACCGGTAGCAATCAACGATTCCATACTGGATTTCCAGCTCAAGAGAGTTACTAATATTATAATGATTTTCTTAAAAAAAATTGCGTTTCAAAAGTTCAGTGAAATGTTATTGTAAGAAAAAAAATTGAAAATTTTGGAGCACTATAAATATTTTTTCAATTTATTGAACATGGAGCAACACAAAAATATATATTAAAAAAAAAAATAGAAAAAAAAAAAATAGTTATAGTGCTCGAAAAAAATTTGAATTTTATTTACAAATAGATTTCATTTCATAATTACAAAAATTAAAATAAAGAAGAATTCTCAAGTCAAACCATTAACACCATCATAAAATAATGAAATATAGTGAATAAAATTATAGATTATTTATTTATTATTTATTTATTAGTTTAGGACTATTTAATCTGAATTTTTAAGGCTAAACCATTGAAAATGAGAAATTGAAAGAAAAAAAAATTGAAACATTACCAGGCTAAATGAGCTCCCTTTAACACAAAGGCACATTGAGCCGTGTTAAATTGGTAAGATTATATGTGTGATCTTTAAACATTCATTTCTCCCATATTCATCTAATAATAAGATAATTTAAAATTTTTATATGGAATATATATGTCTTTTTTTTTTTTTTTTTTTTTTTTTAATATCTATTAATCCTGGACCATATATTTTTTTGAAAGCTTTTGTCATTGGTAGGATTCGAGTCGTTAATCTGAGAGTCATTTACCCAAACCCCAAACTCGTTCATCTATTAGCTGAGCTACGCCCTGTTGGTGAATATATATGTCATCAATATTAAATATTACTCACTTTTTTTTACTAATCAAATAAATGTTGGTGTCAATAAGTCTAAATTCTTTTGTTTTTATTTTTTAAGAAATATCATGTGCAGAGCTGATGGCCTTTAATTTTTTCCTACATTTTTAAATATTTTTTTCCCCAAATCTTGGCTAGGCTGTAGCCAAGCCAAGCCCATGAGGAGCCTTGCCCATGTCTGCTCCCATAACAGGAGATAACTATTCCTACAATCTAGAAAGAAAAACTCCTCACACATATTATAAAATGTGTATTGTGAGATTTAAATCCTTCACCACTTAGTGAAGAGAGGATGTGTTATTACATATAACTTTCAAGCACCAAAAGATAATGGGAGAAATAAATGAAGACAATGGAGAATCCTCCTTCACTTTCAAGCACCAAAAGATAATAACTTTTGTCCAATTGTCCCATGTGAGTCTCACACATATTACATATTATAATTTGTACTTAGGATTGAAATAAAATGAGTAGGTTTGGAGAATGCAAAGTGATTAGGATGGTTTTGTTTTCTTTGGAATTTCTCTTTTGGAGGCTGCTTCGTACACACGATTCCCTTATTTTGTGCCAACTCTATTGCATGCTTAGTGTTGTCACTCACACTCACCACTTTATCGATAATAATAATAATAATAATTTTTTGTGGCCCAATCTCCACTTTCAATCTTTTAATCATCTCCATCAATATTAACCTACTTTCTTCTTACATCATTATGTTCATCTTCATCTTTTCAAAACTACTACTAAAATCCAGATGTTCTTTCTTTGACTAACTTCTTGCTAAGCTATAAACAAAACAATTCATTATCGCTACAAAACATGTCTATTAACATTACTTAACATGGACATAATTTATTAAAATTCTACTATTAATTGTTAGATAAAAACTATACGAATTGCATTCATTAAATAGTTTTTGCATCAAATTCAATTAACCAAACCGGCCTATAAAGGACTTTATATAGGACAGATAAAAAAAGAACAAGAAAAAAAAAAAAAAAGCAAAAAGGCATTGTTACCAATACATTATTAAACTTTTTCACCCACAAGCATTCATTATAGCTTTTGACGTGTAGCAAGAATGTAAGATAAATCCAAAAAAATGTACTCTCGAATTTATATCACATCAGATGATCGGATCTAATAAGAAATGAAATCTGAAAATGTCAAACAAAAGTGATTTGAAATTATATGTGGTGGCAAATATAAATAAAAAAAAGATTATCTTCTGGTGGCTGCTGCCTGCTGGACAGGTATGAATGCTATCACCATCAATCATCTGTTTGAGATGGATATGGATGTTACGTTGATGAATTAATTTTAGCGGGTTAACGTTAACGTTACTTTTAAGTTTTTGAAATAAATTTAATGGTTTTCATTTCTTACAAGTTCAAGGAACCAACACACACAAGAAGTCAAGAACATATTAAGAGTGTCATCTTGATATCTGATAACTAAGTTTGATGAGATTTAGAACACAAATGTTGTTGTAAATTATATATGATTGAAATTCTTATTAGACAAAGAAATGAAGATGACATAACTCTAGAATCTAGATAGATAGATAGATTCCTAAAGTCTCAACAACCAAAATCAAAGTAATTATGTTTGTCAACAAAAGCAAGCTAATGCCAAGAATGCTAAAATAAAGTTCAAACGATTGAATTTAATTCAATGATCCTTCTTACCCACACTTTCTTAATAATTGGTTTTTGGTTATTTGACTTTATATTTCAACATCATTATGATTCCAATAGGCCAATAAATTTAAGTTTATTTGCTAGTATTCCAATAGCAAATACAGTCCTCTTTTGCTATACAAGTTGCAAAGCCAACCCAATGTTAGGCTGAGTGTGTGATTGGGCTGGATCCAACAATTTTGTAAACATTGGACAATAAATATTTCAACAGATAAACACACATTTCTAAATTACACCCAATAATTATTTTAAATTTGTAAAATTTTGTTTTGACACTCCATTACATTGCAAGTAGGGGTGGCCATGGGTTGGTTGGCGGTTTGGGTGCCCACCCCTAATTGCAAGATTACCCTTAAAATCATTTGTCACACACTCAAAACAAATTCAATCAATACCATTACCTGACGTTCTACAAGTTTGTGGAATGAAATTTAAATTGTAATCAAAGACTTGAAGCTAAATCAAAATGTTATGTTTGATCAACGTTTGACCAGCAAACAGTCAGCGCCCTTCACGATCGCTTTTGCTTGGTGGTTGCAGGAAGTCCTCAATCTCAAAAGATCGTCAGAAATAGGCACCAAATCAGACTCCAATTTTTGGGCGTCAAGAGATGATATATCATATATGAACCACAATAATAGTGGGTGTATATTGCTTCTATCGCACATAAACATCCCCGTCATCACATTTCAGAAAATTTAAAATAGATTGTAAAAAGAATTATATGACATCACAACGTAACACTTTTGTTTGTTGTTTTTATTTTTTGTTTTATTTTAATATTACAATAAGTAGGATTTAGGAGAGGACAGACTCGAACCCAATCTCATGGTGTAGGTATGAGGGGCAAACCATTTGGCCAACCTCATCTTGTCTCAACAATAACACTCTTAAGACTCGCATGTATTGAATGCATCATCTTTAATACAAACCTATATTTGGTGATGATGTATTATATTGTATGATGTTAGACAATATGGGCTGCTCTTGGGTGCAACATTACAGGATACAACATAGAAAATTTGAGTGTGATCATGTCTTCTTTGGTACAATCACATAAACTAATATGTGATTGTATGTTCTAACATGCGATCGCAATAATTTAATTATGTGATCACGTGCAATTCATATACGATAACATTATATTATTTGTGACACATGCCAATCATATGTGATCACTACTGTTATATCGTGTAATATTGTACCGAAGAATACCCATACAATATTTGGTATATCAATGTATTGTATTATATTATAACATTATAAATTTTTAAAATAAGTAATAATTTATTTTAAATATTTTTACCATGAATAAATAAATAAAGATTTATTTTCATTGATACAAAAATTTAAATAAATAATATTTTTATAAATAGATAAATGTTTTGATATAATTTTTTAAAATTTTTTTTTTTGTTTTAATAGCAAACACATCTTTTCATCAAGATTCATATTTGTTGAGAAGAAGAAGAAAAGAAAAGATAATGACCGTTTCCAATACAATACAACATAATACCAAAAATATAGTGTTGCCTTCTACCCCTGTTGTGTGATAATTCGGTTAGTGTTGGGAGGTTTCAATTCAGGGCCCTTTTGAATTATAATCCTTATCTATGGGTGGCAAGTCTTATGTGGATCTTTTGAAGTCTCCTAAGATTTATTCAGCCTTTCCCTATGACTGTGGCCTCTGAGAAAGGGAGGTTATGTTGTCTTTTCGGGGGTTGATACGGGGCTTATCAATCCAGACTTGATTTATGCAAGAATGCTCTCATCAGGCAAGTGGTTCTTTCTAGTGGTGAGCGTCCTTGAATCTTGCCGACTTAAGGCTAAGCTTAGTGAGCTTTGGATGATTTCAGCTGATCGGAGACTTTATCTTTAGGCGAGGCTATTTCCAGATCATTTTGAAGTCTCATGAGGACAAGAACCAGGTTCGGGGTTTGGGTTCTGTTAATTGAAGCTAGGGGTTCTTCACTTCAGCCTTGGGTTCTTGATTTAATCCCTCTCTGCAGAAGTCCATAATGGCATATTTGGGTTAGTGTTTATGATTGTTTTGGGAATACTGGCATCCGAAAATCATTTTGAGTGGCTAGATGTATTGGAGTTCCGTTGAGATGGATAAGGTACTATTGATAGTGATTTAATCATTTTTCCTAGGTTTTAGTGGATGTTGACTTGTCGTTTGCTTCCATCCTCGGTCCTTTTAGAGAGGGCGAGCTTCATAGCTCTTTCATTTCGGTTGATTATGAAAACTTGCTGTCTTGTTGCTCGTCTATTCTTCCATGGCCATCTGCCCGGTTCTTGTCGTCGGAACAAACTAAGGTTCTGTGCTAGTGCGGGAAAACCTCCTCAGCCAATGACTGAGGTTTCTGAGACAATATTATAACGCTTGTGTCTAAAACAACTAGAGGGCGGTAAGTAAGGGGTGTAATGGGTTGGTTAATCCGATATACCAATTTTTGGATTAGTCAATATTCAATTATAAACTCAATTCAACAAACAATAAAATCAAGTATAAAGTGCGGAAATTAAAGAACACTTGATTTTTACGTGGAAACTTTTACTAAGAAAAAACCACGGGCTGATATGTACGCCACACACGGTCACCGAAATCCACTATATGACTAAAAGGTTACACCCTCAAGCGATACACGGACTCTCACCCTAGACAACCTCAGGACTATGGACACTACCACTCACCACTCTTGTTCAATCTCTAGTGATATCCCCCGATCACTACTCTTGGCGTGAGCACCTTCTACTTTACCCGTAGACCTTTTACAGTGGCACTCGACCAATTACTTGAGCACTACACACCGGCAGTCACAAGACTTAATTCTCACGATAAGATCAATAACCTATGTGAATATGCAATGATATTTAAAATGCAATTAATGCTAAGCAACACTAAATGCTTATCTAGGATTAATGATGTCAATTAAATCAATCCTAGATATCATATTGCTATATGTTATGGCATACAACTTAGCTATGGAAAGGATAACCAATCTTAGATACAATAGCTATCATAATCAATCTCAATCAAACAATGAGATGAATTAGCTAGATATTATATAAACTTGAAATCCTAGCTATCACAAACAAACCCAATCATGTTATCAAGACTCATAAATATATGCAATAAATAGAGTCTAGGTATTTAATCATGCAATAAACACCTAATCTAAAGTAAGAAGAACTTAAATGATATTCAATGAAGTTCTAACTTACCTATTCATGAAACCATGAAGACCCATGCTCTAATGATGTTGAATGATGCAAGATGGAGATGGGTTTTGGGTTTTGAGAGTTAAAGTGGCAAGCTTTTGCTTTCTCTTACTTGGGGAGCTCTTCCTCTCTCTAAAATATGATGTTTGAAGCTTTGAAATGGCCAAGAGAGAGGTAAGAGGTCAATATATATGCTGCCCTAGATGAAATGACATTGTTTTGCCAAACAGGTTGTAAAAACACGTCGAACTGCTACACGTATCATTACACAGGGAAGTGCCTACGTAGTTGTACAGGGAGCGTAAAGGCATTGGAAATTAGCGCAAGCTGGAATGCTTCCCATGTACGTGTACCAGGGGCAGTACAGGGGGCGGTAAAGCATCGATAGTGCACCAGCTCAAGATTCGAGCACCCAAACATGACCAAAGGATATCGAAACCTTTATTATAATATACTGTTGGAAATGTATGGATGTCTACTTTCTAATCTTTTTTACGGAATGACGTTTCGATGTCTGTAGAAAGAGATATGGTCATTTGAGTGACCAAAGGTCAGATTTGGAAAACAGCAGAGATGCCCTGTTTTAGTGGTCACTTTGGAGATATCAAAGCCAATCCAAACGGTCATGAAATATTACGAATAATATACCGTTGGAAAGGTATGGGTGTTTAGTTTGTTAAAATGTACAAATGTAGTTAAATTGCCTAAAGCGTACCTATATGGGGGTGGGTGGGTGGGTGAGTGGGGGGGGGGGGTGGGGTGTGTGAATAGGTTTTTACACCTTTTTCAATCCCTTGAAACAAACTCAAGTTTGTCCCTCAAGATAGCTTACATTACAACACATAAACCATACATACAAATATAGACAAGATAAGCATGTGATCATTAAAGCATTGTCCATACATCAACAAGAATCAAGAGGAAGAATAACATTAAAAACTTATCAATAAATAATACTTGTATTTCCAATAATGTTCAATGTGTTACAAGTATGAATCAAAATCCAATTATACATAGATGAATCAATATACAATATACAAAAGAATTATATACTGAACCATGATCTAAATGATTTGCTTACATATCACACTTAACGAAATCTTGTTACTATATACATCACAAGACAATATTATGCAACAAGATTAAAACATACACAAATACAAATAAGAGAGAGAGATAGAAAGAATTGACACAAGAGATTTTTTAACGTGGTAAAACCTTCAAGAAGGAAACATCCACGGATTGAACTACAACCATTGGGTGCTATATATATTGGATGATAGATTAGAAATTCCTAAAAAGTAACCACTCTATGATCAACTCTCTATTGGAGTTTATGTCTACCCAATCCCTATTGGTAGATAAGAAATCCCTCAATGATGTGAAATCACCATATATTGGAGTCCATATCTAACCAACATCTTTGGAAGATTAAAAATTCCTTAAGAGTGCATACACATCTTATGTACCACTTTATATTAGAGTATATGTCTATCCAAACGCCCGGGCCAACTAATAATGTAGCCAACTCCCTATCCAAAGAACTCATGTCTCTAGAAAGCCTCAAATGCATAGCTATCTTGATCTTCCCGATCCTAGCCATGACTTCATGCTTGGTTATCCAGACCTCTTGTCCTAACCAAGACTTCCTTGTTTGACTATTTGAACACCTTATCTTAGTCAAGACTTCATGCCTTTTGTAAGGATTCCCGTTGTTTTTAATTGGCTTATTTCGTGATCAAACCATAAATGGGGATCCTTTGTAAGGGTAGTTAGATGTGTTATAAGTGCTTTAGGCCCTTTGAAGACCTCATTATTGACAAGCACCAAAGGTAATATTCTAAGTGCTTTCTTGTCTTGAAGAGATAGTTGCACACACTCACAACTCATGCATATGTTTAATCTTTGTATGTTGTGTTTCTTTTTGTTGTGCATAAATGCTTATTTACATCTCTTCTTGCTTGATTTAATGATTGCATCTTGTGTTTATAACATCATAGCATTTAGGCTTTTAGGATGCGTATTGGTTGACTTTTGTTCCCCTTGCATGATTGCTTGTGGGGACAAAATTGAAGGCTGTGCGCTGGTCGACCAGCGCCGGTCGACCAACGCCGCTCACCGGCGCAAAACGGCCAGTGGAGCGCCGCTGGTCGTGCGCTGGTGTGGACCAGCGCCAATCGCCCAGGTGTGCGCTGCTGGACTGGCGCTGGTGGCAACGCCTATCGTCCAGCGCTGGTCCACCAGCGCACAGAGCATTTTTCTGGCGAAATTTCAAAACGACCTCACTTCACTTATGGCCTCTATATATATGCTAACTTGATTTTAGGTCACTTATAAGAGTTCTTATTCATGCTTCATACTTAGGATATTTTTCAAGAGAAGAAAAATACACAAAGAACTCATTTTTAATTACTCAAACACAATTTCATGATCATCAATCATCATCTAGCATCATCTTAGATCATCTAGATGTCATCTTGCATGGAATCTTCATCATACTTGCTTGGTAAGCTTTTCACTAATATCTTACATATTTTGTGTTTAATTTATTTAGCAATCTCAATTAATTACTTGATTGTTATTTTGTATGCTTTGGATACAAAATTGAGTATAGTATGATGTATGTTTGAGAAGTTGTATTGTGCTAGCATATTAGGTTTTGTGCTTGATATTGATTAGCTTAACTAATTGACATGTCATTTAGTTTTGATATCTAGGATTGTTCTTAATTGCATATTAATCATCTTAGATAAGCATATAGGGTTTCCCTTGCTCTATGTTGCATTTTGGATATTTTCACATATTCACTTAGGGTTGTATTCTCTTCAAGAGAAGGTAAGTCTTGTGTGTAGCAATCGGGATTAGGTTGCTTAGATCACAAGCAAATTGGACTGGGTTCACTCATACCGGGATTAGGTAGGTGTGTGATTACTTCTGGGATTAGGTTGTAATCGTTTGCACATTTAGTGGATTCGAGGTTCGAGTGTGGCTTACTTACATAGCCCGTGGTTTTTCCCGTGAGGGTTTCCACGTAAAAATCAAGTGTTGATTTAATTTCCGCACCATATTACACTTGCTTGTTTATATTATCTTGAGGGTAAATTCGTAATTTTGACTAACACGAAAAATTGGGTAAAAAGCGTAAAATCTATTCACCCCTCCTCTAGATAGCTTTATACACACCGTGCTATATTTAGTTTCAATTGGTATCAGAGCGGGTTCCTAGACATACATAGGTGATCCTTGCTTATTTTGGTGTGTTTTGCATTTTGTGTGATTTTTGATCATTCATACATTTGCATTCATTTCATTCATTCATAAACACTATGAGTGGAAACGGTGGAAATGGTGGTGGCCACGAAGGAGCTTCTAGCACAAGGCCTCCACTTCTTACCGGTTTGAACTATTCCCAATGGAAAGGGAAGATGGAATCCTACATATGCCAAATTCATGACCGTGCATGGATGGCGGTGGAAGACGGATATGATCTCCCTATGATGACTCCCGCGGGTGGAGGACAAGATGTTTTGAAGCCTAAGGCGCAATGGAACGCGCAAGAGTTTGAGGCTTCAAAGTGGAATAGGAAGGCGATGCATGCCATTATGTGTGCAATGGATGAGAATCAGTACAAGCTTATTCAGAATACTCAGATTGCCAAAGTGGCATGGGACATCCTTCAAGTTGCACATGAGGGAACTGAGGTGGTGAAGGAGTCCAAGCTTCAAGTCCTCCAAACTCAATTTGAGTTACTTAGGATGGGAGAGGATGAATGCTTCAACGACTTCGAAATCAAATTGATGGACATAGTAATCAAAGCCATCAACTTGGAGACCCCTATTCGGATAGGAGAGTCAAGCAAAAAATTATGAGATCTCTCCCCGATAGGTTTGAATCAAAGGTGACGGCCATAGAAGAAAATAGTGGCTACATGGATATGAAGCCAAGTGAGGTAATTGGGCGTCTACTTGCATATGAGTCTAGGAAGGTTCCTAGCACCACTACTCCTCCTAAGAAGTCTAAAGGAATAGCTTTGAAAGCATCTAAGGATGCAAAGGAGGCAAAGCATGAATCGGATGAAGACCTTGCCTTATTTGTGAAAAGGTTCAACAAGGTTATGGGGTTCAAGAAGAAGAAGGGATTTGAGGTCAAGAGGACAAGATTTGAAGAAAAAGAGTTCCTTCAAGAAGTTTGAGCCTAGACAAGAGAGGACCGAAAGGAAAGGGGTCCGATGCTTTGAGTGTGGTGGGATTGGTCACTTTGCCCCCGAATGTGCTAATCACAATGAAAGAAAGAAGGTAAAGTGATGGCCGCCACATGGAGTGGGAGTAGTGATGACTCCAATGAGGAAGATGAGTCTTCAAGTGAAGAAGAGCTCATGGCTAACTTCCTAGCTTTTGCCTCTTCTCACAAGAGCAAAAGTGCTAGTGAAAAGAGGAGATGAGTCAAGAGGAAATTGACTCTAGTGAAGAAGAAAGTGACTCCTCTTCTAGTTCCAAAAAGAAGTTTGTGGAGCAAAAGGTGCTTGCTAAATACCATGCCGAGTTCAATGATTTAGCACTTAAAAGCACAAGAAAGATTGAGAGGTTGAGAGAAGAAACCTTGAACTTTCGGCTCACAATGACCACTTAAGTGAACAAGTGGAAAGATTGAAGAGGAGAGAGGATAAGTTAATTGAGGAGTTAGACTTATCCAAGAGAAGTGAAGAAGGCTTGAAGAGGGAACTTGTTGAAGTTAAAGGGTCCTTGGCTAGGATAGATTCTAGCACCAAGAAGCTTGATCATTTACTTGGTGTTGGAAAGAGTCCAAGTGACAAGAGAGGTCTTGGGTATGAAGATGGCAAGAAAATCTCAACCTCTAACAAGACAGTGTTTGTCAAGAGCTTGAAGAACGAAGAAACTTCATTTGTGCAACCTCCTAGGAAGAAGTTAGAAATAGGACAATGTTCTAATGCACAAGTGAAAATGGGGCCAAGAAGGAAATCTCAAGCTCAACCCCCTAGGGTCCCTCAAGCCAACACTCCTCCCAAATTGGCTCATAAAGGAAAGAGACCAATCATGCAACCTCAAGCTTGGAAGCAACCAAGACCGGTTCAACAACGAAGATGGATTGAACCCACTTATCCACAAAGACATGGACGTGCTCAAAGGCGAGGTATGATTCCTTTTTTCATCCCTATTTGTCACTTTTGTGGTTGTGATGGTCATATTAGACCAAATTGCTTTCAATATATTAAAATGTGTAGAAAACAAAGCATGATTGAAAAGAGAAAGAATAGAGCCAAGATGCATGTTTCTAGGAATGAAAATATTGATTTGCATGATCCTAGAAATAGTAGAGCACATGTACCAAAGACCACTAAGAAAGCTAAAATTGTTGCTAAGTGGATTAGAAAGAATGAAAATGTTTGCCATGTTGCACAAATAGCCTTGAAGGCAAATTCTTCTAATTTTTGGTATTTGGATAGTGGGTGCTCTAGGCACATGACGGGAAACAAGAGTTTCTTCGAGACTCTTGTTATGGAGGAAAGTGGAAATGTCACTTTTGGTGATGGATCCAAAAGAAATGTTGTAGGGAAAGGAACCATTTCCGTTCCCGGATTACCCTCCTTATCCAATGCTTTATATGTTGATGGCTTGAAAGCCAATTTAATAAGCATTTCACATCTTAGTGATGAAGGATATTCCGTCTTGTTTTCTAAAGATTATTGCTCTATCCTTAAACCCGATGGACAAACCTTGTTGAAGGGCATGAGATCTAGCGACAATTGCTATTGTCTTGAAGCTAGTATTGTATCAAATCATGTGTCCATGGATGAGCAAATTGAGTTGTGGCATGAAAGACTTGGCCACATGAACTTTAGGGATCTACGGACCCTTGGAAAGTTCAATTGTGTGCGTGGCCTCCCTAAGCTTGGGAAGAAAGCCAATGGTATTTGTGGACCTTGCCAACAAGGAAAGCAAACTAAAAGCATGCACAAAAAGGGTAAGTATCTCACCACCAAGGAGCCTCTTGAGCTTCTCCACATGGACCTTATGGGTCCCATGCAAACCGAAAGTTTGGGTGGAAAGAGATACATTTTTGTTTGTGTTGATGATTTCTCTAGGTTCACATGGACATATTTTCTTAGGAGAAAAATCCGAAACTTTTGATAAGTTTAAAATGCTTTGTAATAAAATTCAAAATGAAATGAACTCTAATATTAAAAGCATAAAACGGATTAGAAGTTACCATGGGAGAGAATTTGAGAATGCCACCTTTGAAACCTTTTGTAATGGTTTAGGCATCTCCCATGAATTTTCTGCTCCTAGGACACCTCAACAAAATGGAGTTGTTGAGAGGAAAAATAGGGTCCTTCAAGAGATGGCCCGTGTGATGTTGCTTAGCAACAATGTCCCTAGGAACCTATGGGCCGAAGCCATCAATATGGCTTGCTTTATAGGAAATAGAGTGTTCCTAAGGCCTGGTACTAGAAACACCTCCTATGAGTTATGGAAAGGCAAGAGACCAAATGTTAGCTACTTCCACACTTTTGGAAGCAAATGCTACATTTTGAATGACCGTGATCAACTTGGCAAATTCGATGCTAAGAGTGATGAGGGTATTTTTATTGGCTATGCCTTAAATAGTAGAGCCTATAGAGTTTTCAATTTAAAGACTCTAAGTGTTATGGAATCATCCAATGTTGTATTTGATGATACTAGGCTCAAGTCAAATGATCATGAGGAGGAGGTTATTTTTAGTGATGGTTCTCCTTTGGAGGAGGTTGTGGTGTCACCTAATGTTGGGACATCTAATGTCAACAATAATGACACACAACCTATTGATAGAGTTCCTCTCTTGGACTCTAAAGAACCCGCTCCATGGGTTAGGAAACTCCATGATAAAGAAGATATCATTGGAGAGGTAAATGAGGGTGTTAGGACTAGACGTCAACTTGCTAATCTTATTAGCTATACATGCTACACCTCTCAAATTGAACCCAAAAAGGTTGAAGAAGCCTTAAATGATGAATTTTGGGTTCTTGCCATGCAAGAAGAGCTAAACCAATTCGAAAGGAATGAGGTTTGGACTCTAGTTCCTAGGCCTAAGACCACTAATGTCATAGGCACCAAATGGATATTTAGGAACAAATCCGATGAGGATGGCAACATAGTGCGGAACAAGGCTAGACTTGTAGCACAAGGGTACTCTCAAATTGAGGGTATCGACTTTGAGGAGACTTTTGCTCCCGTTGCCCGCTTAGAGTCCATTAGGCTTCTCTTGTCCATCTCTTGTGTGCACAAGTTCAAATTGCACCAAATGGACGTCAAGAGTGCCTTCCTCAATGGCTTCTTGCAAGAGGAAGTGTTTGTTGAACAACCTAAGGGGTTTGTGGATGCACACCACCCCAATCATGTTTATCGCCTCAAGAAGGCACTTTATGGGTTGAAACAAGCACCGAGGGCTTGGTATGAGCGCCTCACTCAATTTCTTGTTGACAACAACTACACAAGAGGTAGTGTTGACAAGACACTATTCATCAAGAGAGACAATTATGAGCTTTTCATAGCTCAAATATATGTTGATGATATAGTTTTTGGCTCCACTAACAACACCAAAGTCCAACAATTTGTTGATGTCATGTCTCATGAATTTGAGATGAGTCTTGTTGGTGAGCTTAGTTACTTCCTAGGTTTGCAAATTAGGCAACTAGATGATGGGATTTTCATATCCCAAGCCAAATATGCCAAAAACCTAGTGAAGAAGTTTGGTCTTGAAAAAGCCAAACATTGTGACACTCCTATGAGCACCACTTTGAAGCTAAGCAAGGATGCTAGTGGAAAAAGTGTGGACCAAACCTTATATCGTGGCATGATAGGGAGCTTGCTCTATTTGACCGCAATGTAGGCCCGATATATCATTTAGTGTAGGAGTTTGTGCTAGGTACCAATCCGATCCCAAGGAGTCTCATCTCTCTTCGGTTAAGAGAGTCATTCGCTTTGTGAATGGGACTTCTAATTATGGGATTTGGTACTCATTTGACACTAATCCTAGTCTTGTAGGATATAGTGATGCGGATTGGGCAGGAAATTGTGATGATAGGAAGAGCACATCGGGCGGTTGCTTCTTTCTAGGCAACAACTTGGTGTCTTGGTTTTGCAAGAAGCAAAACTCAATTTCCTTGTCCACGGCCGAGGCCGAGCACATAGCCGCAGGGAGTGGATGCACTCAACTTATGTGGATGAAGCAAATGCTAGTAGACTACGGATTCAACCAAGGTACTCTCACTCTCTTTTGTGATAACATGAGTGCTATTAATATTTCCAAGAATCCGGTTCAACATTCTAGAACTAAGCATATTGACATCCGCCATCACTTCATTAGAGAGCTTGTTGAAAATAAATGCATAGTACTTGAACATGTAGGTACTAATGATCAACTTGCGGACCTATTTACTAAACCCTTAGATGCTACTCGATTTAAAACTCTTAGTAGATCTATTGGGATATGTCTTGTGGAGTGATGTTCTATGATTGACCCCATATGGGGAACTCAAGCAAAGAGAGCTATTTTGCATTTTTGTAACTTGCAAAAAATTTGAAATAACTTATGCCTCTTCTTTTGATTGCTTGAGTAAGCTTGGTTGTACATATGTATATATGCTTTCAAATTCTATAAGTGTGAACCTTGCTTGTTTACAATCCATGTCATATTTATGTTCAAACATGCATTTTTGGACTAGGAGATTTACATAGGAAGTATGATGTGAATGACCTATAGTTATCTCCATGACATGATGATTCTTAAATAACATGCTAATGCTAAATGAAAAAGCATGAAATTCATACAACATGCTCACATGAAAAGCATGAATTGATGATTGCATATTCTTAAAAATGCAAAACTTGTGTGAAAGCTTATGAGACTCAAAATGAATAAAGGATCTTGTATCCGTTCAAAGGAATTTACATTCCAAATGTCTCTCTTTCCTTATTAGTTGAACATGGTTACTATCATACGGATATCTCATCCGGAAAAATCAAATAGGGTGCAAAGTCGCTCATGCCATGTTTCGCTTATAAAGTTGGATATAGTTGCTCTTAAATTGAAATCAATAATCTCTATATCCTTGCTTTTCCCATGACATTGGTGAGATTGGTTTGAATTCTAATTAGAAACCTTTGTCATTTGCTTTGCCAAATACCATTGTATTTTGAACTTGAATGCTATATGTCTTGTATGCAAAGCATGTTGGATTCACACATTTTCTCAAATAAATCTCCTTCTTTCTCTCAAATTAATTGAAGTGCATAACGTGACTTATATGTATATGCATATCTTGCATGCTTCTATCTCTCGTTGCTATGAGTGACCTGGTTGGGGACTACTCATTTGCCTATATCATGACAAAAAGGGGGAGTAGGATATGGTAAGGGGAGTTGCAAAGTATAGAAGCTTTTGTGCATTTTGGGGGAGAACATACATTGAGGGGGAGTAACCCTTTGAGGGGGAGCATTGCATTTATCATACATTGCATACATTTGGTAATGTTGTGCCTAAACTCTAAAAATACAAATGCTTGGTATTGTTCTCACATGATTAATCTCACACTTTTCTTGTATTGGAATTGTTAGAAACTCTTTTCAGGGATTGACTATTCTACAAGAGGATTGAAGACTTCAAGTTGCATTCTCTTATCTCTTTGTAATGTAGAATATCATTGTAATCCCGTAGTTTCTATTTTTTTTGTGAGGAATCAATGTGAGTGATGGTTTTGTCACGAAATAGCCAAAGGGGGAGATTGTAAGGATTCCCGTTGTTTTTAATTGGCTTATTTCGTGATCAAACCATTTGTGGGGATTCTTTGTAAGGGTAGTTTAGATGTTGTTGTTAGTGCATTAGGCCCTTTGAAGACCTCATTATTGACAAGCACCAAAGGTAATATTCTAAGTGCTTACTTGTCTTGAAGAGATAGTTGCACACACTCACAACTCATGCATATGTTTAATCTTTGTATGTTGTGTTTCTTTTTGTTGTGCATAAATGCTTATTTACATCTCTTCTTGCTTGATTTAATGATTGCATCTTGTGTTTATAACATCATAGCATTTAGGCTTTTAGGATGCATATTGGTTGACTTTTGTTCCCCTTGCATGATTGCTTGTGGGGACAAAATTGAAGGCTGTGCGCTGGTCGACCAGCGCTGGTCGACCAGCGCCGCTCACCGGCGCAAAACGCCTAGTGGAGCGCCGCTGGTCGTGCGCTGGTGTGGACCAGCGCCGGCCACCAGCGCCAATCGCCCAGGTGTGCGCCGCTGGACTGGCGCTGGTGGCAACGCCTGTCGTCCAGCGCTCAAGCCAAAATTGGCTTGTGCGCTGGTCCAGCGCTGGTCCACCAGAGCACAGAGCATTTTTCTGGTGAAATTTCAAAACGACCTCACTTCACTTATGGCCTCTATATATATGCTAACTTGATTTTAGGTCACTTATAAGAGTTCTTATTCATGCTTCATACTTAGGATATTTTTCAAGAGAAGAAAAATACACAAAGAACTCATTTTTAATTACTCAAACACAATTTCATGATCATCAATCATCATCTAGCATCATCTTAGATCATCTAGATGTCATCTTGCATGGAATCTTCATCATACTTTGCTTGGTAAGCTTTTCACTAATATCTTACGTATTTTGTGTTTAATTTATCTAGCAATCTCAATTAATTACTTGATTGTTATTTTGTATGCTTTGGATACAAAATTGAGTATAGTATGATGTATGTTTGAGAAGTTGTATTGTGCTAGCATATTAGGTTTTGTGCTTGATATTGATTAGCTTAACTAATTGACATGTCATTTAGTTTTGATATCTAGGATTGTTCTTAATTGCATATTAATCATCTTAGATAAGCATATAGGGTTTCCCTTGCTCTATGTTGCATTTTGGATATTTTCACATATTCACTTAGGGTTGTATTCTCTTCAAGAGAAGGTAAGTCTTGTGTGTAGCAATCGGGATTAGGTTGCTTAGATCACAAGCAAATTGGACTAGGTTCACTCATACCGGGATTAGGTAGGTGTGTGATTACTTCCGGGATTAGGTTGTAATCGTTTGCACATTTAGTGGATTCGAGGTTCGAGTGTGGCTTACTTACATAGCCCGTGGTTTTTCCCGTGAGGGTTTCCACGTAAAAATCAAGTGTTGATTTAATTTCCGCACCATATTACACTTGCTTGTTTATATTATCTTGAGGGTAAATTCGTAATTTTGACTAACACGAAAAATTGGGTAAAAAGCGTAAAATCTATTCACCCCCCCTCTAGATAGCTTTATACACACCGTGCTATATTTAGTTTCACCTTTTACAAGGACTTCCTAGTGTGATCAATGAAAAATGATGCAAACAAGCAATTTAGCATAGAACATATGATCAATACATTCCATGGAAACTAGACTTAAATCATGTGAGAACACAAGTCAAATAGTCTAGATGCAAAACAGGAATTAAAACCTATAGCATGTTAAAACACCTAACACATATGGCTCCTAGTTTGATTCACACATCTAACACTTGAATCAATTATATAAATGAAGCACATTTCAAATTATTAGAAACATACACAAAAATTCTAGAATCACAAAATGTATTCAATGAATATTCTAGCCAACTTTTAGAGTAAGGATATAATGAATAATCAATTAAATCCTATTAGACTCTAAATATAAAAACACAAGTGCTAATCCTATATTTGTTCAATTAGAGGATCCAAGCACATGTCATGGTTTTTGATCATAAAATGAATCAATCAATCCACAAATAACCCTAGATATCAAACTAATCACAATACAACACTCAAACATGTGAAAACCTAGAATCCTAGAAAACTAGTTCACATATGTCTCTAATTAGACTATATTAGGTTTGATTATGAAGCTATCTTTCTCAATAGCATTCATCATATATGCACATACATATAGAAGAAGAAACTCTAAGGTAATTGAAGGTTATAAAAGAAGAAAACACAAAGATAAGACAACTACCTATGATTCACGAGTTGGTTCGGTTTTGAAGGTGAATCCTCTAGAAAACTCAATCAAACAGCTGCCAAAACATTTGGAAAAGGTAGAGGACTCGATTATGAAACTTCTCTAACTTGAATCACTCAATTTCGACTTCGTATGAGAAAGTTATAGTGTTTGAAAGGTGAGAAAGTTTTAGAGAAAAATTCTGCACATGAGGTTTCTATTTTTTCTTCTTAAAATGAATGGGAGGGAAAATGAGGATATTTAAATGAAATGAAGAGAGGGAAAGAGAGGGCAAATCAAGGCGTGACACCTCAGCTGCCTGTGAGGGGCACGTGAGCCTCACGGGGCAGAGAGGTGTGTGGGCCATGAGGCTTACGGCCTCCTCATGAGCCTCTCCTAGCTTGGCCGTTGGCCAAGCTTGCTTCCCTCGTGCTCCTCTCGCGTTCTTCGACCGTATCTGGACCTCCGAACTCTGAATTCAAATATGTCTTTGGATTATAAATCGTGACTCCCTCACGTACAAGGAAGACTATGAAACTTTGACAAAAGGTTGAGAATTTGACTCAGAATACGACGACGAAGACAACTCAACGAATGAGAACGCAAAGTAGCGTAGCTTCCTAGTTTGGAATCGAAACCTAATGAATGAGTAACCGAAATGACTGGGACTCAATAAAGAATCATATGAGACCATGTTCAAATCCAAAAACAATAACACGGAAACAAATAAACACAAGATCACACAAGTATGCCATTTCCTAGACATAGTCCTAGAACATGCAATTTCACAATGTTTATCAAATTAAATGTAATGCATGTGCATACATTATCAAGTGTGTGAATGAGTTATACTAATGGTGTACAACTATGCAGGGACACAAATGAATACCATGTGTGTGTGTGTGCCTATGCCTTATAAGAGGAATGAGGTCAATTATACCTTTAATGAGCGATGTAGCTTATTCCCTTTTACAAGACACCATCTTGCATGAACCGTAGCCGAGTCTTTCTTTGAAGCTTTGAATCATCATTTCTAAGACTACTAATCAATACAAGATAAACAGCGTTTTGATATGGAATACATGCCAACACAAACCAAAAACATAATATTTGTACAGAATTTTTCAAAACCTATTTTGAAACTTTGTATAAAATGCTATGGTCACAAGACCATGCAAATGTCAGTTTTGAAAACATTTAAAACATTAAAATCCAATATTTTGAAACTAGACACTTCACTTCAAATAACCAAATCAAATCTAACACTTATTTAAGAGAAGAATGAGATATTCTCAAGTAGTCAACCATCGCGCTAAAACATACACACCATCGTGCAAGCGCGGACGTGTCAGATCACACAAACGGAAATGAATTACACTACATTTAAGACTAACATGAAATGCAAGTGTGGTTGCGAGAGGAATGCACACATAAACAATGAGGTACAAATGCATGTCAATTACAAATGCATGAAGTGTGTGTGTACACCATAATCTCTTCAAGAATCAAGGTCAAGTGTTATACCTTTTGAAGCTCTTGATCTTGAAGTCACCAGGATGCTTGGAAGCTTGCCATCGAGGACCTAAGCTATCCATCAAAAAATCATCCCACAATGTGGTATGTCATGAAATAAGCCAATCACAAAATAAAGGTCCTTACAAGCTTTATAGCTCTTTCATTTCGGTTGAATATGAAAACTTGCCATCTTATTGCTCCGTCTACCCTTCTATTGGCCATCTGCCCGGTTCTTATCGTCGGAACAAACCTAAGGTTCCTGTTGCTAGTGCGGGAAAACCTCCTCAGCCAATGACTGAGGTTTTTGTTGAGGAGCAAATTTTTTAGCTAGTTCGCCTTCGGTTTTCTAAGATGGTTTATCATCCGATAGATAAGTCTGTCGAGGAGGTCCCGGTTTCTAATGCTTTCGATGTTATTTCTCAAGATTTAAGGTCTGTTGATTCAGTGGTAGTTCATCATTCAGCTTCTTCGGGTCCTTTTTTGGCTTCGGTTCTATCTTCGGTTGTATCTTCGGTTGCTAGTTTGATCATTTCTTCATGTAACCCTCATTCAGGACCTTCTTCCACTGTCGTGGGTTTGATTCCAATTGCTTTACCAAATGTTCCTAATGTTCAGTAGGTCTGTAGCCTCTTGCCTCGTAGGGTTCCTCCTCCTCATTCTGTTGTTGTTTCTTCATGTGGTCCTATTATGGACTTTTTATTTTTGGGTGTTCCTAGTCAGTCTTTAGTTGTTGGGGTTTTGGTTACTTCTGCTGGTCTGATCCTTCAGGTTGATTAGCTTTTTTTGAAGCATGGGATCAGCTCTTCTCGGAACTTGAGATCAAAGTCCTCTTTGACAGACTCTTATGCTGAACTTGGTTTTGTTACAGACGCTCATTGGCTTAAACAAGTGGAAGTTGAGGTTTTGGATCTTAATGATGTTGTTCAGAGGAACATGATGATCAAACATAGATTGGATTCATATATGTTCGAGTTTCGGACTCCTTCTAGCAGTTCCCATTATTAGTATCCTTTATTGGAACTGTAGTGGTATTGGGAACAACTCTTCGAAACGAGTTCTCAGAGATTTATGTTTTTCTCATCGGCTTTCCTTGGTTTGCATTTCGGAGCTCATAGTGGCTTTTAATTCGATTTCTGCTAGTTTTTGGTCTTCATTTGGTGGGTATGAATGATAGGGATGGACAGATTCCGTCTATTTAGGTATTTGCTTATGATTCTATTACAAATACTCAAATAGTTTTGTGTCATGATCAACATTTGTCTGTCTCCATTTCCATTGGGACTATAACACATTGGTACACTTTTGTTTATGCTAGTACCTTTGCCTTGGTTCGCCGGGCGCTTTAGTGTTCTCTTCGGGAAATGGCTGGTTCTTTTTCTTCTTCTTGGTTGGTGGTTGGTGATTTCAATGCAGTTTTGGGTGCTCATGAGTGTTTGGGATCTCGCTCTCTTGCTCAGGGTTCTTGTGAGTGTAAGTTGCGCAACGGAAAAAGAATTGAAATTAATCAATAAAATAAGAACGATAGTGTTAACCGCCAAAAAAGGCGGGGACCAAAAAAAAATTTTCCACTAGAATTGAGAAGAAAGCCGAGATGCAAAGTAGCAGCGGAAAAGATGTCCGGATACCCCACCTGCTAGCAGACGGGCTAGAGCAAGAGCCTCTACCCACCCCGGCCAGGTCCAAAATCTCCGGAACCAGGAAAGCACTAAGAAGCCGAAAACAGAAGGGCCCTGGAGACACAACCTTCTCAAGATCCTGATACCCAATTACCCAGAGTACCCCGATCCACGAGTATCTCAGTACCCCGACACTTGGCATCCCGATATCTGCAAACATCGCTCTAAGAGGAGCAGGAGGGACGCGGGATACCTGGGGTACCCCGACCGACAAAGCTCGTGACATACACAGCGAGATAAACCTAGGGTCCCCTTACGCCGACCCCGCTGAAGCAGGAGGTGGACACCCCTAAAGAGCAAGCCCACGTAAAGGTAAACATTAAACGTCACCGTTTGAGATATAAACTCTAGTTACAACGTGGCATTCATGCCTGCCATGAAGAATCCTATTTTTTATAGGAGTCAACTTATTTGAAACCGAGAAAGAAGGAATCACCTGATCTTTCGGGATCAGTTTCCCGACAAATTCGTTAAACTCCAAAGGAAGGCTCGTGCATCATTGAAAACCCTAGACCAAAGTTCTAGGAGTGCTCAGCAAGAAAGTGGGCCTATATATTGATCTAATGTTCACAGGAAAAGGGATCGAAACCCTACTTCACTTTTTCTACTTATCGACAGGCACGAAAAGCTCCAACTCCATTGTTCCCCTACAGGCTTTATTTTTTCCTATGTTGTAATATTGATAGTTCGAATACCGAGTTGTAAAGATGGTATTTCAAATCCACACATAAATATATATATATATATATATAAACTGCCTTTCAGCTTTCATACACCCACCGTATAAAAAAACTCATCCATCCCACTATTTGCATTCATCATAATATCGGATTCATGATGCCCAGCGGGATATCAGGCTACTAAGTATCTCGCTGGCTCTAGTCAATCCCGATCCGAGTCCATTACATACAAGCAATATCTTGCCTAGCAGATTTCAGTGACCCAGCAGGATATCGGGGTATAGAGTATCCCGCTAGCCCAGGTCTAATTAGATCCGGATCCATCACATATCGTTAATTCTAAATTGTACCCGATGACAATTTTGGGTTAACACTTTGGCGCCGTCTGTGGGAAAGAACCCTCCTACCATTAACAAACTCTCAAGTTCAACTCAGAAAAAGATAGAAGATGAGGCTCCGATCCTCCTAAGGGCAGCCCGCCAACTTGGGCCCCCATTCCCTCGCTTCCACCCAGAGGAATCAAAGGAAAAGGAAATGAACTAGAAGCCAGATCCCGGTACTAGTCCCACCACCTAATCCCGGATCAACACCACAGGACCCCGCGGTCCCAAAAATGACTCGGGAGGCCATAGAGCAACATGTTGCTGCCTATGTGGAAAGCATCCGCCTTCGGATGATTGCCCAAGGGATACCCTTTGAAGCACCTAGACTTACAGAAGAGGCGGGGCCAAGTACCTGGGTACCGATTTTTGATAGACTCGGGCCACCGTTACCGGTGCAGAATCATCCCAGAGATCTCAGACATCGATTGGCGAAGTCAGCTGTCGACATCCCACCAAGAAGGGCCCAGTCAACAACAAGGTCGGCGGCAAGAAAAAGGAATCCCCAACCTGACACAGGTGGCAGTACTAGATCTAGGAGGGACCAGCAGGGTACCCGTCGGTGGGAAGGGGAGCGTAAGGAACCTGATGGGGAATCAGAAATCTCAAACATTGAAGACTCGGTGGCATGATCCGGACACAGCGGGTCCAAACGCCTTGAGTATCAGATGGCTAAGATGGCGAAGGAGCTCGAGGAATTGAAGAAAGGGAAACAACAGGGGTACTCAGGAAAAACCCCTAGGGGAGATGAACGCGCCATTTTCCAGGAGGATTCGAGAAGCCGAGTTGCCCCCCAAGTTCAAGATGCCCACTGAGAAGTATTCCGGATCAGAGGATCCCGTGAGTCACATGGAAAGCTTTGTCCACCAGATGGAAATCCAGAACGCTACCCGGTCAGCTATGTGCAGGATGTTCCCTTCAACACTGATCGACTATGCTAAGACTTGGTTCAGAAAGTTGCCCCCAGGAAGTGTGGATTCATTCACAAAGCTCACTATCGACTTTTGTGCTCAATTCTAGGGAATCAAGCCTCGCCCCAAGGATCCCGTCCTTTTGCAATTTGTGATCCAGGAACGGGGTGAGACACTGAGATCTTACGTAGAAAAGTTCCACAAGGAAGTGATCCAGATGGGAGTATTCACTGAGAAGGAAACCCTCGCCAACTTCAGAAGAAACTTATGGGCTGGCAGGTTATTCCGATCATTTGCCAAGCACCCGCTTGAGACGTACCAGGAGGCCTATGATAGGGCGTTGGAGTAGGTAGACATAGATGAGCAGCTCCGAATTAAGGTTGAACACGATGAAGCCCGGACATCTAAGCGGTCTAAGAAGGAATCTCCTAAGTCAACACCTATGAAGAGAGTCTAGAACCCTCCCCCGAATCGATCGACGTACAGGCTACCGCCTTCTAAATACCGGGAGAGATACACTACTAGAAGGACTCCACCTCAGGCAACTCCTCCGTTGAGAGAGGTAGCCCGCATATCAACAGAGGACGATTGGTACAACTATTACACCCCTCTCAATGCCTCTCGGGAAACCATATACCTAGCCATCCGTGATAAGGGCTTGCTCAGGAAGCCCGATCCAATAAAAGTCCCGACTGATCAAAGAAATCGTTATAAATATTACGACTTTCACGAGGATGTCGGACACAACACATCTGAATGTTATAGTCTCCGTAACCAGATTGAAAGTTTGGTGAGAGGAGGACTTTTAATGGAATTCTTGCAACAAGTACGGGACAACATCAAAGTAGGAAAGGAAGTGCAGAAGGAGATGCAGGGTGTAGAAGGAGATGCAGGATGCAGAAGAAAGGAGGAGAGATGAAGGAAAGGATTTAATGCAACAGATCCAGGTCATCCATACCATCAGTGGAGGACCAACACTAGCCGGGACTTCCAGCAATTCAAGAAAGAATCATACTAGGAAAATCCCGAAGCTTATCACTAGCCAGGATGTGTTCCGGGTACTCAAGGATCTCGGGAATACCCACGGTCCGCCCAGATCATTTTCACCGAGGATGATGCCTACAACACAGTGTAACCCCATGACGATCCCATGGTGATCACAGTTCAGATTGCAAATTGCCGGGTCCACCGCATCCTTGTAGACATCGGAAGTAGTGTGGATATCATGTTTAAAAGAGCATTGGAGAAACTTAACCTTAAGAATCCTTGTTACAACAGTTGCACTACACCCTTATACGAATTTACAGGGGACTTTGTGATGCTAGTGGGAACACACATCTTGGCCGTGATAATCGGAGAAACCCCCCTTCAACATAATATTATGACTGAGTTCATAGTGGTAGACACCCCATCCGCCTATAACGCGATCTTGAGAAGACCTTTCTTATCAGGTATCAGAGGAGTCTTGTCCATTTATCACAATGTCTTGAAGTTTCCGGTGGGGACCGAGGTAGGAGAAGTCAGGGGAGACCAGCAAGCAGCCTGCACATGTTACGCAGTGTCAGCCAACCCTGCTGCGTTAGCAAGACAATATGCCCATGTTATCTATAAACCAGATCTCGGGGAGACATAGTTGGAGAGCACAACGGAAGAAGAATGGAAATGGTTTGAGAAGTACCCCACAGAACGGTTTGAAAATGAAGTACCCGGCATGTCACCTCGGGAAGAAGGGTCGTTATAGGGAGACTTAGTCTCAAGATTTGAAGAAGAATGTTGTCTTGTTGGTATATTCCTGATGTATATACCTTGACCTTTTCTGCTTTGTATTTGCTTTTGAGAAAATCAATAAAGTCAGTTTTAGTGTTCCTAATTTCACCTAGCAAGACTTCATCGCTCCTTTTCGCCTCGAGACCAGGAAAAGCCATATGGCATTCCTGTTGCCTTGGTCGGGGTATACCCTCCTCCAGGAAGGACTTGGTGCTCAAATGCATAAGGGGTGTAGTCACTCGCCATGATTTATCTTATCAAGACCAGGAGAACCTATATGGGCCTCCTGAAGCCTCGGACGGGGAATACCCCCCTCCAGGATGAACTTGGTGTCAAAGTGGCCTTAGCTGCTTACCAGGACAGTTCATCAAGAAGCCAAGGTATTCCATCTGGATACCCGATATCTCTGTACATCGTGCCACCACTTCTCCTTATTACATTTAAAGTTCTGAGTTGAAATGGCCTTAGTAGCTGCTCAGGACAAGGCATCAAGGAACTAGGCCATTACTCCTGGGGGCCAGACACTTCACCCTGATAGGTGACTAAGGTGAACCCATCACCAGGATTCCCAGTAAAAAAAAATGAGCAAGGTTACATGAGCAATGGTCAGACTATGATATCTAATAGCTGATTTCTACTAAGAGAGATTACTGCCCAAGGATTGTATTCAAGATAAACTGAAAACCTACCGTCTACTAACAAGTTAAGGAGGAAGCTAAACTATACAGGAATCAGGGTAATCTTTACTCGGATCACGATCAAACACACAAGTACCATCCTTAAACAAAGCACAAGTCTACAAGCAAGCGTATGAAGAAAGGAAATGATCGCGAAAAAGAATGGAACTCATTGAATCAAGAGGGGTGCCCAATTCCCCGTTACTGGGCTACAAATAATTATAAGGCATTTAAAGATGAAATCATGTGTCGCCCCCTTCTCCCCCATGCGTTTCCAGCCGAGGTCCTTCCATCTGTTCTCCTCCCACCTGCTGTTCCTCAAGTGTGCTGGCTGCTAGTGGAGAACCTTCCTCCCCTGTGCGTTGAATAGAAGCCCGCCCTAGGTCGACTGAAGTAGGAGGGGGTTCCTGAGCATCAACCCCGGTTGAGCCATCAGAACCAGGCAATTTAGAGGATGGATCCAGGATGATGGCCTCCTGCGTAGGATCTCTTTGATTAAGATCAGCACCAGAAAGAGCGGCAGCCTTAGCCATGATGTGTTCTCGATCCCAGCCAAGAGGAGTCATCAGGTCGAAAGGAGGAGGAAAGGCCTTGGCAACCTCATAAGAAGCAGTGAAATATCCATCCGTGAAGGAAGAGTCCACCCAGGACTCTAAGACCTTCACGGAACCTCGCAGGAACCTATTCTCGTCTAAGAGGACTGCCATCTCTGCCTTGACGGAATCCCTTTCAGCTTTACACCGGGTGGAAATGATCGTCTCCGTGTCATAGGCACGCTGCATCCTTTCCAACTCCACCAAAGCAGCCTGCCTCTCGGATTCAGACTCAGTTGTAGCTTGGACCAGGGTAGTGACGCTTTCTTCAGACCGGGATAGGTCGGCATGGGCTTCCTCTAATCTAGCCTGAAGCGCCAGATTGGCCTCCTTCAAAGTTGCCACCTACTGCTCGATAGCTAATGCAAACTTGAAACCCTGAAAAATAATGAACAGTCAATGAGATACCAGAATGTACCTATATGTATACCAACTCAAAAGAAGTAAGATCATACTTCAGCGAGCAGAGAAGCCTCTTTGGTAGCCAGGATCTCAGTAGACAGAGAGGACATCGACTGCAGCCCCCCACTAGGACACTCCGCGATAAACTTGGAGACAATTTCGTCTTGGTTGCTATCCTGCGACCTTGACCCGGATGGAAGATTAGCAGGGGGAGCTCTAGAGGTGGCATTTTTTTCTTTGTCCACCCGGGCAGGTTTAGCCTTCTCCACCCTGGTGGAACGCTTGGCAGAGTAAATTTGAGAAGGAGGAGGAGCAGCTGCAACTGTAGCTTTAGCAGCCTTAGCGGGTGGTTTCGTCTTAGGGACTGGAGAGGTTTTGACTTTGGCCGCCTTCGCTAACATTTCGCTGAGAGAGGGACGTGCGACGATCTTCGTCAGTGAAGGATTCAGAAAACGGAGCGATAACCCTGCCGAAGCACGAGGAGGAGAGGATACCGGTGGGTGTGACTCTGATACGAACCTAGTATCGGGGGGAGAAGGAATGGGAGAGCGAGGCATGCGGGAAGCCCCCGAGGTAGCAGGAGGAGATGCCAGGGGAGGAACTGCTGAAACTACAAGAGAAAAGAGATGTTAAAAAAAAAAAATGACCTTGAAGGAAGGGTGTTAACCAAGCACAGTCACTTACCGGGTTCAGCAACAGATATCCTCAGATACCTCTCCAATCGAGCCCCTTCAAAGAGGTCACAGGAAGGGTACTGCATGTTCATGTAACCTCGTTCCTGAATCCTCATCAGGATCTCCCTGGATTTGAAAAACAGTTCCCCCAAACTCCATCTTTTTTTGGGGGAGAACTGGGTAAGAACTGGGTACTCAGTCCCCCCGATATGAACCGAGTGACCCCAATCCCCTTCGACTACAACCCACTCATCCTTCCATGGTGGATTGTACTTCACGTTTGCCTCGGGCACGGCGAACTTCATTTTGTTGCTGGGTCTCAAATAAAACTGACCCCGAGGAGACAGGTTGGCCACTTGGTAAATGTAACGGATTTCATCGAAGCCCGCCTCCCTCTAAAAATTATCCCTCTCACACTGCTCCCTCCAGAGCACCAAAAACCCCGTCAAGTTCTTCCAGAATCCAGGGGAAATATGGAGTAGGGCCAACTCCAAAGCCACTAGTAATCTGCGGAGTGAAGGGTAAAATGGGAGCCGGACCCCGCACTCGAAGGCAGCCATGTGGATCAACAGGCGGCCTGCAGAAGGGGTGTACACATCGTAGCCCCGATGAGGAAGAGATAGAGAAATGTGGTCCGGTATCTTAAAGGTCTTCCTCAATCGGGTGAGAGTGTCGGATGTACAGACGGAATCTGGGATAATCTGGCCGTCATGGAAGAAAGACAATGGGCCCGTGTGAACCCCTGCAAGGTTGATAGCCGGGATATCCCCCTCCTCCGTTTCAACGTTAACGTCGTTGTCTTCATCATCGACAATCTAAGCTGGGTTTTCGGGTCTAGTGCCGGAACCCGACCCGTTTCCATGAGCCTCGGTGGAACGATAGCGCTTGAGCAGAGTATCATCATCGGTGACATCGCCCTCGCCCCAACTTCGCTTTACTCCAGTAGACGTCGGGGAGTCCTTTCTCGACCCCATTCACCCCGTGTCAAGCATCTCGTCAATGTTGTCAGGAGGATTTAGAGAAATAGGTTGAGGGGTAGCCAAAACCACCGGGCCATCCTCTGGGAGGACCGGCATAAAAGCTGGGTTTTTAGATGGTGAGGCCATTCGAGTAAGAGAAGGAAGGCAAAGAGGATTCTTAGAGAAGGAAGGCTTGAGAAAGGAGAAGAAGTAGAAGCTCTGAAAGTTTCAAATAAGTGTGGGCGTGTGAGGGAAGAAGAAATGGTGCATTTATAGGCAAATCCAGAGTATTATCGAGGTAGAGGAAGAAACGAAGTCGGAGATGAATCATAACAGTTTCAAGGGAATCGCGCCAAAGACGGCCCATTTTAAATCTGAAAATAGACGATCTCACGTGCGTGGGTCGAGCATTAAATGCTACCAAATCCAAGAAAGATCCTTTCATCGATTATCAAAACCAGCCGGACGAGATTAGACAAGAAGACAAGATGGAAAATCCTTCGAACGGACCAGAGAATCCTGACTCCAACCCCAGCAAGATACCGGTGTTCAAGTCAGGGGGGACTTCTGTTAACCGCCAAAAATGACGGGGACCAAAAAAGAATTTTCCACTAGAATTGCGAAGAAAGCCAGGATGTAAAGTAGCAGCGGAAAAGATGTCCGGATACCCCGCCTGCTAGCAGACGGGCCAGAGCAAGAGCTTCAACCCACCCCGACCAGGTCTAAAATCTCTGGGACCAGGAAAGCACTAAGAAGCCGAAAACAGAAGGGCCTTGGAGACACAACCTTCTCAAGATCCTGATACCTAATTACCCAGAGTACCCCAATCCATGAGTATCTCGGTACCCCGACACTTGGCATCCCGATATCTGCAAACATCGCTCTAAGAGGAACAGGAGGGACGCGGGATACCTGGGGTACCCCGACCGGCAAAGCTTGTGACATACATAGCGAGATAAACCCCAGGGTCCCCATACGCCGACCCCGCTGAAGCAGGAGGCGGACACCCCCAAAGAGCAAGCCCACGTAAAGGCAAACATTAAACGTCACTGTTCAAGATATAAACTCTAGTTACAACGCGGCATTCATGCCCGCCATGAAGAATCCTATTTTTTATAGGAGTCAACTTATTTGAAACAGAGAAAGAAGGAATCACCTGATCTTTTGGGATCAGTTTCCTGACGAATTCGTTAAACTCCAAAGGAAGGCCCGTGCATCGCTAAAAACCCTAGACCGAAGTTCTAGGAGTGCTCAACAAGAAAGTGGGCCTATATATTGATCTAATGTTCACAGGAAAAGGGATCGAAACCCTACTTCACTTTTTCTACTTATCGACAGGCACGAAAAGCTCCAACTCCATCGTTCCCCTACAGGCTTTATTTTTTCCTATGTTGTAATATCGATAGTTCGAATACCGAGTTGTAAAGATGGTATTTCAAATCCACACATAAATATATATATATATATAAACTGCCTTTCAGCTTTCATACACCCACCGTATAAAAAAACTCATCCATCCCACTACTTGCATTCATCATAATATCGAATTCATGATGCCCAGCGGGATATCAGGCTACTAAGTATCTCGCTGGCCCCAATCAATCCCGATTCGAGTCCGTTACATACAAGCAATATCTCGCCTAGCAGATTCCAGTGACCCAGCGGGATATCGGGGTATAGAGTATCCCGCTAGCCCAGGTCTAGGGTTGCACATTTTCCCCCGGATCCCCGTTTCCCCGCTTCCCCATCCCCATTTGGGGGAAATTTTTTGGGGGAAAATGGGGAAATGGGGAGGGATGGGGATGAAAATCATCCCCAAATTGAAATGGGGGTGGGGATGGGGAGACCCCACCCCATCCCCATTTCCCCATTTTCCCCACTAATATAGTGAAATGGGGATGGGGATGGGGATGGGGGGAGGTACCCCCATCCCCATTTCCCCAAAAATATTATAAAAATAATTATATATATATATATATGTTTATATATTTTTTGTAATGTATTTTCTTTGACATTATTTTGTAATGTATATATATTTGACATTATTTTGTTATATATTTTCTTTTGCATTTGTAATGGAATGTTTTTTTTTATTTTTTTTTTTAGTTTAATTTGTAATTTTCAACCAAATTGGGGAACGGGGGAACGGGGAAAAACAGGGAAACGGGGAAAATGGGGAAATGGGGATGGGGGGACCTCCCCCCAAAACTCCACCATCCCCATTTTCCCCAAATGGGGAAATGGGGAGGGATGGGGAAGGGTTGGAGAAGTGGGGATAGGGATGGGGGGACCTATATCCATCCCCATTTCCCCAATGTGCAACCCTACCTAGGTCTAATTAGATCCGGATCCATCACATACCGTTAATTCTAAATTGCACCCCGGTGACAATTTTGGGTTAACAGATAGTTTTAAAATTTTTCTATCGTCTTTCTGGGACCTTTTGTATATACACAATATGAGGAAGAGATTTGTTTTCATACCTTTGAAGAATACTCCTTCGTTTTCTTTTCGATCCTTCTTTACGATCCAATACTACTAAGCCATCCTAGCTATGTCCTGTGATCTAGCAACTGTGTGTGTAGGCACGTCACGGATTCTAGGAGCGGTTGAATGGAGGTTTGAGAGAACCGGAAGACAACACCTTGCTTCCTCTTTGAATTCGGCCAACCCTAGTGAGAGAAAAAAAAATTCTTTTTCTTTTTCCTCTCTTGTGGCCGCACCTTTCTGTTCTCCGTAGGGTTCCGAATCATTTCTTTTTCCTGACAAGTATATCTTATATACAAGGAACCTAGGATTTAGTAATCCAAGTTAAAATAGGATTCTAAATCCTTTTTAATTATATTACTATTTACCAGGGGTTTAAACCTTTGACCTATTTAGAGTAAATAAAAATAATCACTTATTATTTTATTGCTCTTGTTAAGGTTAGAAACCGAAACCTCCATATGACAATTTAATAATTCTTAATTATTAATATGTTAGTTAAATAATCATATTATTTAATAATATTTAATTCAACAATTAAATAATATATTAATTAAATAATCACATCATTTAATTAATTCTCAAAATATATTTAAGTTACTTTCGTAACACAATTAATTGGACCATCCAATTCTCCGTGAGTCTTTGTTACTATCAATCGTATAGGGCTAGCAAGGGGACCTAATGGACCCACAGTTTTGAGCTTCGATAATTCTTAGAAATAGATGTTTTACACAACCAATTTTATCAGTGTCCATTGATATAGCTATTACATATGGCATGATCCTCCACAAGTAGTTCATAATTAGAGCTAGGTCATAAAGTCCGTTATACATCTCTAATTATATCTTTTCCTTTAAGTACCATTGATTCTCTTGAATGATTATATCCTTCATTCTTTTATGGAAGAAGGAGAGCGCTCTTAATCGTTCAAGCCCCAAATCAACCCTTAAGGGAACTACTTATCTACTTCTTGCAAGAAGGAGTGGATTCCACTATTACGTACATACCTTCCCAGCCATAAACCAAACTGTGATTCCAAGATACGGAGATATTGACCAAGAATGATATTCTAATCTCACCCATGGTAAATCAAAAACCACGATCTAACCTGAAAGAGTTAGTAAGTCACTCAGGATTTAGATCACCCATATATAGCCATCATTAGCCGATATATATGAACCTTTTCAACTAACGGATCTTAGTGACAGATTCATATAAATCGTGGCCTAGTCCTATATGATCACATCATATAAGGTGCCTCCATTCTCATAACACCATATGAGTAGTCTAAGATAGGACCACCGTACAATACAGAATGGACCGCAACTATAGATTAACCGCAAAACCACAAATAAAGAACCTAGCTTTATTTGCTTTCTATGGACTATTTAGATCGCATGTCTCAAACCGAATTCCTCTGTATATGACATTCATATACTCAGTTTGAGATTACATCTAGCAATCTTGGATGTTTGCATATATAATATAAGCTTATGAATTAATATATTTGAATGAAATAACTACTTTTTTATTATTGAATTTATAACATTTACATATTACAAGTTTTATGGCATAAATCCCAACAATCTCCCACTTGCACTACAGCATGTGAGACATGTCTCGTAATCCCAGACCCTCTAGGTGACCTTAAAAAAACTTTAGCCGTTAAGGTCTTTGTAAATGGATCAGCATGATTATCTCTCTGCATCATCTCCCTGATGAGATGATACTTCCTTTCTATATGCTTTCCTCTTTTGTGGCTTCTTGGTTCATTGTGTTAGGATTATGCTCAATAGCAAGAGTGTAATGTTGTAATTAACAATCTTTTTCATATTAATAAAGTGATTTCTGGTTTAACAAATCGTATAGCATTTATAGTTTATATTATAATTGTCAAAGTAAATAATCATAAGGTCTAAAGACTATGGGAAAAGAAGAATTGTTCGTACATCTGGATATGTATGTGGTAGACACAATTCTTTAGTTAGTCTTGAATAATGTTCACAACTTAAGTTAAAGGTTGGGCACCTTTATCTTGTTAAAGTTGTAGAATTCTTTTGCTAGCATTTGAGTGGGATCAAATGAGATATGATGAGTCTAAAATCATCGGAGTGTCTTCGAGCAAAAGGATCTAGTGCACTGGGTGCATTGAACTGGATCATAATGAAATACTTTATCTATAATCGTCAGTAGATAAAAGTCTTTTCATTATCAGGACAATCGGAGAGTCTATCTTAATCCTGAGATAAATGATGGACTTATGGTTGCAAGTGATATCATTTGAGTTATCAATGAGTACGATTATATCGCATAGTCTATCCTCGATAGTTTGGTGATATTCATTTGTTAATCGATAGAGGACTTCATTTATAGATATGGACATCGTGGCTCCATTTAATTAAATGAGAGTATAATATCATCATATGGATGTTTTGAGGTAATTGGATATTAAATCTCAACGTTGAGTTTTCGATAGTGTCTATTGAAAACATGGCTTCTGGACAAGTCAAAATATCCAAGTTCAAAACGTGGTCATATGAGTAAATATGGTAACTTGGAGAGTTATAGGCGGTCTATGAACTCTTGGCGATTACTGATATTAATCACGAGGATACACTATCTCCAATATGATTGTCTAGGGTATGAATGAGGAGCATCTTCCTTTTCTATCTTTATTTAAGAGTTCAGTTTTAGCTCTTTAGTGGAATGAGTTGAAATTAATGGATCGGACCTAAGTGAATCATTTGTTGATTGTGATTAGGTTATGTCTATTGAAGCTTAAATTTAGATGGCCTGCCAAGATCCCCAATCCACACGGACTTGCATGGATTACTTGATATATTCTACCGGACCAATTTAAGGGTCCATCTAGAATTGCATTTAATATATTAAGAATATAATTTGCACATTATTTATGTAATGGGCTGCTTAATTATATTAATATATTAATGAAAGACATGTGGGCTTGTTTCTTTTAGTAAGAATGGGTTTGGTTCACATGTGGGCTTTTTATTTAAAGTCCAATGGATTAAATGAAATAAGAAAATAATATTAGGCCCAATTTTATTCAAGTGGGGCGGCAAGGTTAAAGTTTTAACCTAATATATTATTTTGTTTCATTTGTTTTAATTAAATAAGAATTAATTAATTTATTAATTAATTGTTTAATTAAAGAAACAAATCTTTCCTAAAAGTAAAAGACTTGTTTGATAAGGAAATAAATAATTAATTTTATTTATTTAATCAAATAAGGAGTCTTTTTATTTAGTCAAAATAAAAGAATAAAAAATCAATGAGTTGGATTAGGGTTTGAAGTTTTAAATGACATGTGTATTTGGGTGCAACACAACTCCTCTTTTGTAGAGGAAAATTGCGGCAACCCTAGGTGAAACACATGAAGAATTCGGCCACCCTAAAGAAAAGAAGAATGAAAATTTGGCCACCTATATAAGTGCTCTTATAGATTTCGGCCAACACAATGCTTGGTGCTTGAGATTCTATTTTTTCTTCTTCTTCTTCTTCATTCATAGAGAGCTTTTTATTCTACTAAGACAAAAAGGAGTGTTAGATTATTCTTTGATAGTATACTATTTGCTTAATCATCAATAAGCTTGTGTATACGATATCGATCTAGGTTCACGTGAGTTTCGATCATTAGATTGAGAACTCAAAAGTGACCGGAATAATTTTAGTCATTCTTTTGATTGTTTTGTGACTAACAAAGAAAAGAAAAGTTCTGTTTTGTCCATTCACAGGTTTGCAATTCAAAGAAAAGGGAGACCACGCTCTTAGGTGATCCACGTTCGTGCTAGGATTGAAGATCTTGCGGATTACCATCGACGTAAGTCAATCGGATCACGCGACAAAAGGTATTCTACTTTTTGTTATTATATATGTATGTTTAATTAATTAAAGGGTTTAAGGTTCATAAAGGAAAAATTTTTAAAAGTCACTAAATCTTATTTTTAGTATCGCTTCCGCTGCGTGTACTACTTTTGGTATTTTTCCCTACAATTGGTATCAGAGCCTAGGTTGAACCCTTTTAATTAATTAACGTATATATACGTGGATCTATTTCTTTTTATTGTGATTATGCATGTTTTAGAAAGAGATGGCACTCTAGGTATTCGAATATATAATTACATGTGTATGTATGGATTTATATATGTTTGTGTGGATTGTTATTGCTCGATTTTGGTCCTAGATTTTCAATGTAAATTTTGTTATGGAATTGTAACAAGAAGGGTGGTCTATCATCGCCATAATTCCTTCTTGGTAGATTGCTAGGTTTTATTTTTTTTTTATATATAGGTGCAGTATTTTTTTTTAATAATACTACTGCAGTTTTTTAATTTTTATTATGTGCAGTTTTTGTTTTGTAAAAAGTACTGCAGTGATTAAAAAAAAAAAAAAAAAAAACTGCAGTATTTTATTTGTTTAAATACTGCCGTAATATATTTAGGTCTTGAAGATTCGAAGACACGATGAAAAACGAAGCAACCGGAACCGAGAACGAGCACCGTGCGCACCCTAGGAGTGGATTGGGCTGCGCATGGCAAGCCCAAGCTTGGTGGGCTGCGCACGGCAGCCCTGGAGTCTTCATGGGCTGCGCACGGCAGCCCCTTAGTGGGGTTGTAAGTTGTGCACACCCGTGGGTTGGGCCGAAGGATGAGCGTATGGTTGATGGGCCACTTGAAGAACTTGTATTCCTAAACAATTGGAATTTACTTGTTTTTCTAGGATGGGCCAAAATTGTTGCTATTTAATTTATGCTTAAATATTACAATATTTGTTATTGTATGATAACATGACATATAGAATAGGAGTGCCACTCATATATCTCTTTTGGTATGAACATGCATTGAATGATTTAGGTATCTAAATTGGCATCTAGATAACTTGGTAAATCATTCTATGGGATTTAATCACACGCCTTAAATAATTGAGTGGGAGAAGGTGTTTTTGTAACACCTATGGCCTCCAAGGTTAGTTGAGCTTAATTATTTATTGGTAATCCCCCCAAGGGGCGTCCATGAATGGAATTTAGCAACATACTTCCTTACAAGGATAGACTAGACAATGGACTCAAACGAGATCTACTCCCCAAGGAGGGATTTCCGTGAGAGAAAATTGAGGGTCGATATCTTGGTAACACACTCAATGTAATTTTATTGATATCCTCCCAAGAGTTCTTGTCAGTAAAATTGCAAGGCTAAAATTGAAAACGCTGGTTGTTATGTTAACAATTAGGTGGGACCTAGTCTAACTAGTAAATGGTGCGAACTCCCAAAGGAGGCGTAACATTTATGGGTGTTAGATCACCGTTGAATTTTATGATTGAGTTATTTATTTAATTCAAGATAAATATTTAAAAGTGCTTTATCATGATTATTTACTTATATATGTTTTGTTTTATTCAGAAATCATGACCCCATCACTTATGAACATCCTGAAAGATAACACTTTAACTGGAGATAATTATGTCACATGGAAAAGGAAAATTGGGTTGTTGCTGCAAAGTGAAAAACATAAGTTTGTTCTAACTACTCCTAAACCACCTGCTCCTAATAATGAATCTAGCATAATGTATAGAGATGAGTATGAGCAGTGGAAGACTTCAGATGATATGGCAAAATGTTACATTATGGCCACTATCTCCGACGTGTTGCAACAGCAGCATGAAGGAATGGAGTCCGCTGCTGATATAATGATGTCTCTAGAGGAGATGTTTGCTATGAAGTCTAGGACGACTAAGAGAGAGGCAGTGACTGCTTTTATGAATCTTAGGATGAAACCTGGACAGGCTGTGAAAGATCACATGATGAAAGTCATAGCACATCTCAACATTGCTGAACTGCATGGCGCTGAGATAGATGGTGAGACAAAGATTGATATGGTTGTCAATTCATTGTCAGATTCCTTTGATCAGTTCAAATTGAACTACACTTTGAACAAAAAGGAATACACCTTACAAGGCCTGATGCAAGATGTTCAAAGTGCTGAAAGGAATCTACTGGCTACTCCTACTGCAAAGCAGATGTCAGGTCTCGTGCATAACATATCATACATGAGACTGCCTACTCTAAAGCATATGGAACTCGTCTCATATCCTCAATTTCTTGAGGTGTCTTAGGACACTGTTCCTTAGACAAGTGAACTCCATGCCTAGAAGGTAGACTACCTTTCTTAGAGTTCTCCATTGAGAATCGCACAAGAATCTTGTCGATATACAATGCTTGAGACAGTGCTAACAGTTTGTTCTTATGATCCCTTATTAAATGGATCCCTAGACAATGCTAACAGGTCCATTTTTTTTGGGTCTTCTGTTTCTCCCGCTCTGATTAGTTCTCTTCAATCCTTAGTTGGGATGCAGATTGGTTGATTTCCATTTTCTTACCTGGGGGTTCCTCTGTTCTGGGGCAAGCCTAGGAAATCTTTTTTGATGCCTGGTGAGGTTGTTTGTGCTCAACAAAACAATGTATTTACGTGTTCACTTGAAAACCGTGTTTAACTACTTGGGAATCCACTAAGGATAAAAGCTTAGTAAAATGATAAGCAAGGATTCGTTCCACAGGGAATTAGAGTAATATGTTGTATTAATTAACTAACCTACAATGCAATAAAGTAAATCATAGTAGTTTGGATAGTGTATGGTTTGAGAAACCATCAAACATACATGTAAAGTAAATGTAACAAAAAGGTGATAGGGAAAATAGAATACTCAACAATCTTTGATAAGAATATGGAATGTAATCAAATAAGAGAATACTAGGGAAATGATAGAGTTGCAAGTGGATTATGGGCAATGCTTTTCAAGCTACTTTAATGAACCGATCTCATACTTGTTAACCATTTGTAGTATTAGATGTGTTTATGCCGTTATTACGAAACCTAAACACTTCCCACCAAAACGCCTAATCAATTAAGGAAAGGGGGTCAAGGTGGGATCGGTTAATTACAAATCAAGGCTTAAATGATTGCGGTTGATATACCCTCCAAGCATCTATTCTATTCACTATGTTCCTTAATCATTCAAGGGTGTCATTCCAATATTGATTGTATAACAAATTATCATAAACAAGAGTATAATCAACTAGTGGTATACAATGCCAACCATATAATGAATAAGATCTAGTTATCAAATGAATATAACACAAATGGAGATTTAAAATACAATATAGCTTAAGCAAAACCCAAATCCAAATGTTTCTCACATCAATCACCTAGAATGGGGATTTAGTTACACATAGTATAATCAAATAGTAAAGAAGTAATAGATTAGGAAATCACCCTTGGGCCTCATTTTGTAGTGCTTGATCCTTTTTTCCTTTGATGCTCCTAGTGCAAAGAATGGTAGATGAGAATATGTCTAGATGATGGATGTATAATGGGTAGTGACAAAGGTAGGGAAATGTAGAGAATGGGAAGAGATGAGTGATTGAGTGAAGTATTCAAGATTTGGTGTTGAGTTTTTAGATGGAAAAGGTAGTCTAAGATTAGAGATGGAGGAATTCTAACTAAGGTAAAATGGAGAAGAGAATGCTAGTCTAAGTTCTGTATTTTTGTGCTTAGAAGAACTCCTCTTCACAATGGAGAAGAAAAATATTTATAGTGGCTCTTGAATTTGTCTTTTAACTACCAGAAATGTTGATGTGGCATGTGTCGAGGTTGCGTTTTCACGGTTTTAGAGACCGCGACGCCATGGCAGACGGTTATTCGTTCTTCGATTTGGTTGTTGTGGTTGATTCTCATCTTTTTCGTTGTTGCAAAGACAGCGACATATGAAGGGCGACAATGGGATCTGAGATCTTTGAAAGTGGTCGCTGTTTGGTTACACAATGACACTAATAGCGACGCTCGACCTGATCAAAATTCTTCATCTTCTTCTTTTTTGTCACGGTTGTGGCTCCACGGTAACACGCCACTGCGACACCACACCTGATTTATCATGATTTTAATCTCTCTGTCATGGTTGTGCTTATAGCAACATTTCGATCGCGACAATTCCTTGGCTTGATCTTCGATGTTTCAAAGCCTTCTGTCGCGGTGTGCCTTTAGCGACACCAAAAGGGCAACAATGCCTTATTTCACCTTTTTGCTCTTTGTGTATCAAATTCTTCTCCTTTTTCACAAATGCCTTTGTGGCACTAATAAACCTGAAACACTTGTTTATCATAATTAGATCACAGGAAAATGCTCGAGAAACAAACAAAAAAAGAAGGAAATGAGGGCCAAAATCATATCTATTTTGGCTCGATCAATGCCCACTGTGGATAAGATTTTGTCTAAATTTGCTAGGTGGAAGGGTAAGTCCCTTTCTATGGCTGGTCGGGCTACTTTGATTCGCTCGATGATTACTTGCTCCTTTGTTCACTCATTTATGGTTTATACGTGGCCGATTTCCTTAATTCAATTGGTCACTAAGAAGATCAAAAATTTCTCATGGATTAGTTCTTGTGAGGAATCCAAGTTGGTCCGTGTTGATTGGAAACGTTGTTGTAGACCTTATGCTCTTGGTGGTCTTGGTTTGAAGGATCTGGCCTTATTGAATGATTCATTACTTCAGAAGCTTACTTGAAAGTTTATAACTTCGAACAATTTTGCTTTCACTTTTTTCCGTGAGAGGTATATTCAGCAGTTGCAGAAACCTCAAGGAGGCTACGTCACCTCTTTCATCTGGACTTATTTTAAGGCTAACTATGTTGAGCTTATTAAGGATGATCTGACTCATCGGGAAAGACTTCTAGAGAGATTTTTGGCGTGATAACTAGCTTAAGGTGCCCATTGCGGATCTGTTTGGAATTTCTGATTTCATGGTCACGCATCTTCAAGATAGGGTTTCCGACTTCGTTTAGGATGGTAGATGGGTTTTGGAAGATTGCTTTCATGCTAGGTTCTGGAATCTCTGTTTTCGGAATGAGAAAATTGTTGTTTCTCCAGTGACTGATTATTTGGTGTGGCCTCATTCTAGGGACGATATGGTTTCTTGTAAGGTGGCTTATTCTAGGATGTTTCAGGATATCCCTCAGGTCCCATGGTGGACGGATGTCTAGTCTCGATATATCCCTCATTCCCGTTCTATCATAACTTGGTGTCTTTTTCTTAATAGATTACCTATCGAAGATCGTTTGTGTAGGTTTGATTTTCACTTAGCTTCCAGGTGTGGCGTTTGTGTTGCTAGCTCGGATTTAGTGGATCATCTTTTTCTGAAGTGCCCTCTTGTTGCTACTCTTTGGGAGGCAATTTTTTCTACTTTTCAGAGGCGTGTCTCTGTTGACACTTAGGGCTATTTTTTCTGTCAGGTCTGTTTCTTTCAATGATCAGATTAGGATTTTGTTGATAGCTGCTATTCATGTAGTGGTTTGGAGTGTGTTGTATTCCCGTAACCATTGGATTTGTGAAGAGAAATTTGTTGATTTCAGGGCTGTTTTATCTCTTGTTTGGCACTCTATTTATGATACGAACTGTTTGGGGATCGACTGTATACGTAACTGTGTTGATGATCAACTAATTCTCCATCGGTTTGGCCTCAGTGGTCATCCTGGTAAAGCTCTGGTTATCAGCAGTGTCGTCTGGTCACCCCCGGCTCTGGGGTGGATCAAGGTTAATACGGATGGTGCTGCTTTGGGTTCGCTAGGTGTGGGGGGTTGTAGGGGTGTTTTTCAGACTTACAGATCTTTTGTTAAGGCCTATTTTAAGGTCCCCCTTGGTCAGGTCTTTGCCTTTGAGGCTGAGCTCCTTGAGGCTTCTTCAGCAATCAATTATGCGTGGAAGTTGGGTTGGCATAGGATTTGGAGTGTCGTCTAGTGGCCCCCGGCTCCGGGGTGGATCAAGGTTAATATGGATGGTGCTGCTTTGGGTTCGCCAGGTGTGGGGGGTTGTGGGGTGTTTTTCAGACTTACAGATCTTTTGTTAAGGCCTGTTTTGCGGTCCCCCTTGGTCATGTCTTTGCCTTTGAGGCTGAGCTCATTGCGGCTTCTTCAGCAATCAATTATACGTGGAAGTTGGGTTGGCATAGGATCTAGCTCGAGAGTGACTCTTCTTATGTTGTTCAGCTTCTTTTAGATAGGTCTAATCAGGTTACTGGCGTGTTCATCAAGATTGGTAGAGTTGCATTTATCAGATCTCGCATATGGAGTTCTGATCGGTCATTTATTGTATATGTTTTTGATCCCCATTCCTCCAATCAATTGCTTGTTTCTCGAGTCTTTTTGGGATTTAATGTGTGTGTTTGAGCATTTTCAGGATTTTGGATCCAGTTGAATAGTTTAAAGAATATCAGGTAAAAAGTGCCATTTCAGAAGATTCTAGGGACTTGCTTGCAAATATCCAAAAGTGCTACAAGGCCGCTCCTAATTAATTGGCAGCAGGTCAGCAGCGTTCTAATATCAGTAGTGTTCGCTGTCCAAATCGTTGCCGGATCGCTCTCAATGTGGCAGCGGTTGTCTGTAATTCGTCAAGACTGCTGCCATACCGCTGCGACTTTGGCAGCGGTAGTGGCAGCAGTTTGGCTTCTCTGCCTAATTTAAGGCGTCTTTTCACGTCTGGGATTTGGGAGCTATATATATAGAGAGTTTAATAGGTTTTGGCTCTCTCTGGCATTCGCTTGCTCTCTTTCAGATACACAACAACTCATCACACAATTCCCTCATTCATCTTACTCATAGAAGATTCGAAGACGAAGGAGTTTATCGAGGATTTGAAGAATTTGTTGAAGCTTTTCAATGGGTTTTATCTTTTCTCCCTCTTGTTTCTTTGTTTCTGATATGTGTAACTAACTCCATACTAGGGAGTCAATGTGAACCTCTATGAATACTCTTTGTTAGAATTGACTATATTTTCTAAATTCAAGTTTTGATTCATTCAATTCATCTTATATCATAATTCTTTATTCTTATTGATGCATAGTTTTATGCTAGGTATGAATTTAGGGTTTTTGATGATTTAATGGTTGAGATGCGAGTGGGTTTCACCATTCTCAACAAATCTTCAATTGAATGGATAAAATTATTCACCCCAAGTTTTTGGACGTAATTTTGGTTCACTTGTTCTTTCGCTTAATGGGTTTTTGGTTGTAATTTATATCTCAAGTTTTTGAGTTAAATTAAATTATAATTGAGAACACTTGTGAAACTAAATATAGCACGGTGTGTATAAACCTATCTAGAGGGGGGGTGAATAGATTTTAAGCTTTTTACCCAATTTTTCGTGTTAGTCAAAATTACGAATTTACCCTCAAGATAATATAAACAAGCAAGTGTAATATGGTGCGGAAATTAAATTAACACTTGAATTTTTACGTGGAAACCCTCACGGGAAAAACCACGGGCTATGTAAGTAAGCCACACTCGAACCTCGAATCCACTAAATGTGCAAACGATTACAACCTAATCCCGGAAGTAATCACACACCTACCTAATCTCGGTATGAGTGAACCTAGTCCAATTTGCTTGTGATCTAAGCAACCTAATCCCGATTGCTACACACAAGACTTACCTTCTCTAGAAGAGAATACAACCCTAAGTGAATATATGTGAATATCCAAAATGCAACATAGAGCAAGGGAAACCCTATATGCTTATCTAAGATGATTAATATGCAATTAAGAACAATCCTAGATATCAAAACTAAATGACATGTCAATTAGTTAAGCTAATCAATATCAAGCACAAAACCTAATATGCTAGCACAATACAACTTCTCAAACATACATCATACTAATCTCAATCTTGTATTCAACAAATATAAAATCACATACAAGTAATTAAATTGAGATTGCTAGATAAGAGAAACACAAAATATGTAAGATATTAGTGAAAAGCTTACCAAGCAAAGTATGATGAAGATTCCATGCTAGATGACATCTAGATGATCTATGATGATGCTAGATGATGATTGATGATCATAAAAATGTGTTTGAGTAATTAAAAGTGAGTTCTTTGTGTATTTTTCTTCTCTTGAAAAATATCCTAAGTATGAAGCATGAATAAGAACTCTTGTTGATGACCTAAAATCAAGTTAGCATATATATAGAGGCCATAAGTGAAGTGAGGTCGTTTTGAAAACTCGCCAGAAAAATGCACTGTGCGCTGGTGGACCAGCGCAGGACCAGCGTACAAGCACGTTTTGGCTTGAGCGCTGGACGACAGGCGCTGCCACCAGCGCCAGTCCAGCGGCGCACACCTGGGCGATTGGCGCTGGTGGCCTTGCGCTGGTCCACACCAGCGCACGACCAGTGGCGCTCCACTGGGCGTTTTACGCCGGTGAGCGGCGCTGGTCGACCGGTGCTGGTGGACCAGCGCATAGCCTGCATTTTTGTCCGCACAAGCAATCATGCAAGGGGAACAAAAGTAAACTAATATGCATCCTAAAAGCCTAAATGCTATGATGTTATAAACACAAGATGCAATCATAAATACAAGCAAGAAGAGATGTAAATAAGCATTGATGCACAACAAAAAGAAACACAACATACAAGGATTAAACATATGCATGAGTTGTGAGTGTGTGCAACTATCTCTTCAAGACAAGTAAGCACTTAGAATATTACCTTTGGTGCTTGTTAATAATGAGGTCTTCAAAGGGCCTAATGCACTAACAATAACATCTAAACTACCCTTACAAAGAATCCCCACAAATGGTTTGATCACGAAATAAGCCAATTAAAAACAACGGGAATCCTTACAACTTGATTCATCCCATTATCATACGGTAACAATCATAAATAAGATAAGAACGAACCTTTAACTGGATTAACATCTTTTATCAAAGTCAATTCGAAGCATTGAGTAAACGTAGTTGGGAGCATTGATGACCTAGTCCTCTTACCTCTTGATCACATTCACATATTCTTGATAGTTGCTTTCTTAGTTTAATTTAGTTTTAATCGATAATCAATCAATCAATCTCAAAATCTCTGGATACTATTAGTTGCTTAGCTTTAATTAGAACTAGTTTAATCAGTAATCACTTTTCCTAGTGGGAATGATCCATACTTGTCGCTGTACTTATCTCACGATTCGTGCACTTGCGAGTTAGGTTTTTATAACACGATTTTACACATCAAGTTCCAGGTTTCTCATATTTTCAGGGAAGGTAATCAGGTGGCGTATGCTCTCTCTAAGCATGCTTTGGGTATACCTTCTGATTTGTGGTGGTCTTCCACTCCTTCGTTCTGTTATTTGTTAGTTGGTAATAATTGTACGGGTAGAGAATCTTTCAGGTTTTCTTAGCTTTGTTTTTCTTGTTTGGCCTACGTGCCTCTGGGTTTTTTTGGGCTGTGTCCTTTGTTTTGTGGATTGTTTTGTTTCTTTTTTTACTTTATTTATATATTTATGGATACTGCTTAGGGGTTTTTCAGCATATGATCACTCGTGATGCTTTTCCCCCCTTAGGTCAGTCCAATTTCATAAAAAAAAAAAAAAATACCAACAAATATTATGTATTATCTAATCGATGTTTGCTGTATTAGACAATTAAATTGTATTAAAATAATACAATACAACTGGACACCAAACATTGTATTATATTAATTTAGTACATTTTAATTGTCTAATACAATATAATATGCGACGACAAACATGCCCTTAATGAATAGAAAAAGGAAATTTAATTCCTTATGTGATAATCTTGCCGTCATAAATAAACATATTTCTGATTTAGATAAAGTGTTTCCGATAGCACAAGCACTCAATTCCAAATATTAAGATTTTAGAGTTTTTTTTATTTTTTATTTTTAACTAATTATGATTTTAGAGTTGATACTTGATATGCTATCAAAAGTCAAAACCTCCGTGATGAGATGGGGTTGGTCAAGTGGTAAACCCCTTAGACCTATACTACAAGATTATGGGTTCGAGTCCTCTCCCTCCCTAAAAAAATCCGAATTTATGTCAAAAAAAAAAAAAAAAAGAAAGAAAGAAAGTCTAAACCTCCTTGTTTCTCTTTTAGGGTTAGTTTGGTATTGCCGTAACTTTTATAATAATCCCTGTTAGTTGTGTTGAAGAAATAATCAGTTGTGAACTTAATCAGCAAATGTTTGGTTAATTGTATTTTTGAAACTATTGTATAACTCAAAAGCAGTATACATATGTTTAGTAATTTTATTGCAAAAGTGCTGAGATTAGTTACTGTTTGGGTTAAATTTATTCAATTCCACACGTTAACATGAAACCTGGGATTCAAGGGACCAAATATTCATGTCAGCCGGATGGAACGCATATGACAATAGAGAGATAGAAGCAACTCGCCTGCTGAAAATAGTTGTTTGCCAGATAATGACCGAAAAGGCGAATTGGCCCAAACTTGCCCCACGGTGAACAATGTAGTATCATTAATAGAACAAGATTTGGACATATTCTTCATAAAACCGGACCTCATATTAGGCCAAGCCAATCGCCTACAATCCCGTAGTTGATAAATCCCGTAGTAAATACGAATATCTGGCCCACCCCCGCAAGGAATGAAGATCATAGCGCAATAAATGTCTAAGGATTTAATTCGCTAAGGATCTCGCCCAACAGTATCTCATTCTTGCGCAACAAAGGCTAGGGCTACACCCTAGCCCCTATATAAACACATGTATCATAGTAAAGTGGGTTGAGGCAGAATAACGAGTATTCAAGCAATTCATTACTTGTAATTGTAACCATTTTTTACATAGTGAAGAACCTTTTCCCCGTTGTTCATGGTGACCGTGGTTTTTTCCCTGCATTAAGGGTTTCCACATAAAGATACTTGTGTCATTTCTATTTCTACATTCATTTTATCACCATTTTGCCCACTCACTAAAATTACAAACTTATCGGATAGGCGACTTGATCGCATTTCGAGATTATATCAGGCGTTGATCTGTATACGTGTCACTGATGACTAAATTTCCAAGAAATCGACGTCAACAGTTATAGTGACTAAAATATACATGATTTTTGAATCCTATTTCATTTTTTCATTAATTATATATATTAAATCAATATTTAAGTAGAATATTTAAATTAGAAAAAAAATTCCATACGAACAATAAAAATATTTTTAAAAGATTTTATAAATAAAATAAATAATATTTAATTCTGAGATGAAATAAGGTATATAAATAATTTTAACTTGATTTCATAAGGATAATAATGATATTTTAAAAGATTCATTAAATGCTGAAATAGATTATTCTATAATCACTTTCAAAAAGTAACCCTCAACCTACTTTTCAAAATTATCGTGAAAACTTACAAGATTATCAATTAATCACTTTTGGGCTGGTTTGGTACGCTGTATTATATTGTATTTGATTGTATTGGACTGTATTGAATTGAGTTGTATTGGATTGGATTGTATTATTCTTATAAAATCCTATGTTTGGTGATATTTTGTATTAGGTTGTATTATATTGTATTAGCTAATACAACATCTCTACTTTGTATTAGCTAATACGACGTCAACTGTATTAGACCAATTAAAATGTATTAGCTAATACAATATAGTGAACAGTGCAAAACAAACCAAACATTGTATTGTATTATTCAAATACATTTCATACTCATAATACAATACAGTACGATGCACCAAATGAGAAGTTTTACCAAAATCATTTTAAGTCAAGATTATTAAATAAGCTGATTTTAACTTTTCAAAAGTAATAACAAACTGGTCCTTAATCAATTTATTATGTTTAGTAGCGAAACTATGTTAGGGCCTGGGTACCATGGCCTCAGGCCCATGATTTTTTTTTTCTTTCAAAAATATGGTAAATTTAATGTAAATTTTACCCTAAATATGGGTTGTGGAGTGCCATGATCGCTACATGGGGCTTCCGTGTGAGATAGGTGGAAACAAACTGAAACAAATTATAGCACGGTGTGTATGAAACTATTTAGAGGGGGGGGGGGGGGGGGGGGGGTGGGGGTGGTGAATAGATTTTAAACTTATTACCCAATTTTTTGTGTTAAGTCAAAATTACGAAATTACCCCTAAATAGATAAAGCAATAAATCAAGTATAAAATACGAAAATTAAATAACACTTGATTTTTACGTGGAAACCCTCACGGGAAAAACCATGGGCTAGTAAGTAAGCCACACTCGAACCTCGAATCCACTAAATGTGTAAAATGATTACAACCTAATCCCGGAAGCAATCACACACCTACCTAATCCCGGTATAAGTGAACCTAGTCCAATTTGCTTGTGATCTAAGCAACCTAATCCCGGAAGCTACACACAAGACTTACTTTCTCAATGAAGAGAATAACACCCTAAGTGAATATATGAATATCCAAATGCAACATAGAGCAAGGGAAACCTTATATGCTTATCTAAGATGATGAATTTGCAATTAAAGCAATCCTAGTTATTAAAAACTAAATAACATGTCAAATAGTTTAGCTAATCAAGATTAAGCACAAAACCTAATTAGCTGTCACAATACAACTTCTCAAACATACATTACACTAATCTCAAACTTGTATCAAAAGATATGTGAAAATCATACAAGTAATAAATTGAGATTGCTTGTTAAGAAAAACACAAAATATGTAAGATATTAGTGAAAAGCTTACCAAGCAAAGTATGATGAAGAATCCATGCAAGATGACATCTAGAAGATCAAAGATGATGCTAGATGATGATTGATGATCATGAAAAAGTGTTTGAGTAATTAAAAATGAGTTCTTGGAATTTTTCTTCTCTTTGAAAAATATCCTAAGTATGAACTCTGAATATGAACTCTCTTAATTGACCTAAAGTCAAAGTGGCATATATATAGGAGGCCAAACCAAAGTGTGGTCGTTTTGATAAGTTTGCCTCAAATTTGCCTTGGGCGCTGTACGTAGAGCGCTTCTGTACAGCGCCTGTACAGCGCCCACAAACTGATCTCTCGGGTCTAAGAGGGGCGCTGTAAGAACAGCGCTTATGTACAGCGCTCGTACAGCACCTCCCAAAAAACCATTAGACCTGATGCAATAAAAATGCATTTTTTCAACCAGGTCAAGTGGGCGCTGTTCAGAACAGCGCTTTGTAGAGCGCTTTGAACAACGCCCTTTGCAAAGCAAGAATTCCAAAGCTGTGCATGACAAGGCAATGGATAATGCAAGATGCAATCAAACTAATATGCAAGAAGAGATGTTAATGAACATTAAAGCACATAAATAAGACACACAACATACAAGGATAAAACATATGCATGAGTTGTGAGTGTGTGCAACTATCTCTTCAAGACAAGTAAGCACATAGAAATATACCTTCGGTGCTTATCAAGGATGAGGTCTTCAAAGGGCTTGAGCAATAACAACAACATCTAAGCTACCCTTACAAAGAATCCCCAACAAGTGGTTTGTCCACGAAATGAGCCAATCAACAAATGGGAACCTTACACAAACAACAACTATTTGATAGCATTAAAGAGAGGGTTTGGTGCAAATTGCAAAGCTGGTGGAGTCGTTTTTACTCTATGGGAGGGTGTGGGGTACTTCTTAAGGTAGTTATTCAGTCTATACCGGTTTATTCTATGAACTTGTTTAAGCTGTCGTGTTCCCTTTTTTGGATCTCAATCGTTTTAGTGCTAAGTTCTAGTGGGAAGGTTGGGAAAGGTTATGTAAAGCGAAGAGCGATGAAGGTCTATGCTTTCGTGACTTAGGTTCTTTCAATAAAGCAATGCCGACACCTTATTCTAATGCCTAGATCGTTGGTAGCTAAGGTTATTAGTGGTTACTATTACCCAACGTCGAATTTGTTTAATGTAAAAACATGTCACTTGATGTCTTATCTTTTGAAGAGCTTATTATAGGGGAGGAAGCTGGTGGGATTAGGGTCGTGTTGGTAGGTGGGAAATAGTCAGAATAGTCTAATTTATGAAGATTGATGGTTTCAAGGCCATCAACTTTTAAGGTTATGTCGTAGCCTTTGTTGGGGGATTCAGCTACCGTGGGTCGATTGAAGTTGTATTCGGATGAGTGGAGTGAGAACTATAGAGATTTAGAATGATTTTCAGTATATTATTGATCACTGTTGTTACACATATATATACATGAGAAGTCATGTAGAGGACTTGTACAGAGAAACTTGAAACCTACAGTTAGAAGAGTATGAACTAGACTAGGAGACTAACAAGAGATGGGAGAGTTTGACCTAAAATGTACATAGTGAGGATAAACACAAAGATAAAAATAATTACACATAGTTATCCTTTACACGCCCTCGCAAGATAGTGAGCATATCAGAAACACTAATCTTGGACCGTAATAGACAGAATCTTGTCCTAGAGAGGGGCTTGGTGAGAGAATCAACTAGTTGATCAAAGGACAAAACATGTGATATCCGGAGTTAATTGCTTTGAACCTTTTCTCGAATAAAATGTAAATCAATGGCAATGTGTTTCATCCTTGAGTGAAAGACGGGATTAGAGCACAAGTAGGTAGCACTGATGTTGTCACAGTAGATTGTCGGTAGATTGGGTGTAGGAATTAGCATCTCCCACAAGAGGGAAGAGAGCTAAATTACTGTAGGGAAAAATACCGTAGTACACGCAGCGGAAGCGAGACTAAAAATTGATTTAGTAACTTTTAAAATTTTTCCTTTTTATGAACCTTAAACCCTTTAATCAATTAAACATATATATTATCTAACAAAAGAAGAATACCTTTTGTCGCGTGATCCGATTGACTTACGTCGATGGTAATCCGCAAGATCTTCAATCCTAACACGAACGTGGATCACCTAGGAGCGTGGTCTCCCTTTTCTTTGAATTGCAAACCTGTGAATGGACAAACAAACTTTTCTTTTCTTTGTTAGTCACAAAAACAATCAAAAGAAGACTAAAATTATTCCGGTCACTTTTGAGTTCTCAATCTAATGATCGAAACTCGCGTGAACCTAAATCGATGTTGTACACACAAGCTTATTGACGAACAAGCAAATAGTGTACCATCAAAGAATAATTTATTCACTCTTTTATGTTTTTGTAGAATAAAAATAATGCTCTCTATGAATTAAGAAGAAGAAGAAAAATTGTCTCTCAAGCACCAAGCATTAGGTGTGGCCGAATTCTATAAGTACACATATATAGGTGGCCAAATTTTCTTTCCTTCTTTCTATTAGGGTGGCCAAATTCTACACTAAAAAATGGACTAGGGTTGCCGCAATACACAAGCTAAAAGAGAGTTTGTGTTGCACCCTAATTCCTATCTAGTTTAAGACTTCAAACCCTAATTCAATTCATAGATCTTTTATTCTTTTATTTGACTAAATAAAAAGACTTCTTATTTGATTAAATAAATAAAATTAATTATTTATTTTCTTATCAAACAAGTCTTTTAATTTTAGTATACTACTACCAATAGTATAACTCTAGGAATCATATTTCCTATTCAGAAAAGATTTGTTTCTTAATTAAACAATTAATTAATAAATTAATTAATTCTTATTTAATTAAAACAATGAAACAAAATAATATATTAGGTTAAAAAACCATCTTGCCGCCCCACTTAAAATAAATGGGCCAAATATTATTTTCTCATTTCATTAAATCCATTGGACTTTAAATAAAAAGCCCACATGTGAACCAGACCCATTCTTACTAAAAGAAACAAGCCCACATGCCTTTCATTAATATATTAATATAATTGAGCAGCCCATTACATAAATAATGTGCAAATTATATTCTTAATATATTAAATGCAATTCTAAATGGACCCATAAATTGGTCCGGTAGAATATATCAAGTGATCCATGCAAGTCCGTGTGGATTGGGGATCTTGGCGGGCCATCTAAATTTAAGCTTCAATAGACATAACCTAATCACAATCAACAAATGATTCACTTAGGTCCGATCCATTAATTTTAACTCATTACACTAAAGAGCTAAAACTGAACTCTTAAATAAAGATAGAAAAGGAAGATGTTCCTCATTCATACCCTAGACAATCATATTGGAGATAGTGTATCCTCGTGATTAATATCAGTAATCGCCAAGAGTTCATAGACCGCTTATAACTCTCCAAGTTACCATATTTACTCATATGACCACTGTAAGGATTCCTGTTTTGTTGATTGGCTTATTTCGTGGGCAAACCACAAGTTGGGGTTTGGTTGTAAGGGTAGTCTAAGTGATTTGTTGAAGATCAAAGACCCTTTCCAAGACCTCAAGAGGACAAGCACCAAAGGTATATCTAGTGCTTACTTTGCCTTGAAGAGATATAGTTGCACACACACACAACATGCATAACTCTTATTCTTGAATGTTGTGTTTATATTTTGTGTGCATTGTGCTTTATTGATTATTCAATATCTCTTCTTGCATTTAATTGATTGCATCTTGTTCTATGAAATGCCATGACATGATAGGCATTATGATGCATTCAATACCCACACTTGCACTTCATGATTAGTCTTAAGTGTGGTGTAATTCGTTTCCATTTGTGTGATCGGAAACGTCCGCGCTTGCACGATGGTGTGCTTGTCTTAGCGCGATGGTTGACCACTTGAGAAGATCTCATTCTTCTCTTGGATAAGTGGTAGCTTTAGTTTGGTTGGGTTGATTGGAGTAAGGTGTCTAGTTTCAAAAGATTGGATTTCAATGTTTTAAGTGTTTTCAAAACTGACCTTTGCATGGTCGTGTGACCATAACTTTTTACAAAAAACTTCAAAATGAGTTTTGAAAATTTCTGTACAAACTAGACACCCATACCTTTCCAACGGTATATTATTCGTAATATTTCATGACCGTTTGGATTGGTTTTGAAATTTCCAAAGTGACCACTAAAACATGGCATCACAGCTGTTATCCGAATCTGACCTTTGGTCACTCAAATGACCATAACTGTTTCTACAGTTATCCAAATCATGTTTTGTTAATTGGAGTAGAAAGTAGACTTCCATACCTTTCCAACGGTATATTATATGAAAGGTTTCGATGTCGTTTGGTCATGTTTTGAGTCGCTTGAAAATCAAGCTTTATGCTGTGACGCTTCGCCGCGGTTTCAGTGCCGCTGTTTGTGACAGCGGCGTTCGAGCGACAGCAAGTCAATGCCGCGGTTCTAGTGCTGCGGTTGTGCAACCGCGGCAGTCGAGCCACAGAGCAACCGCGATAGTGTGATTCAGGGGCAAAATTGTCTTTTCATTTGCCCTGTTCTTGATGTCTATAAATATCACACTTTCTCATTATCTGAACAAGTTCTTTTACTCTTAAGAACCCTAAACTTCAAAGATAGATTTTGAGAGAAAATCAAATCAAGAACTCACCTTTAACCACTCAAATCAAACCCCTTTTGCATCAAATTTCATATTGCATCTCCTATGTCTATATAGAGTGCATCCATGTATGGGTTTGCATCATCACAACTTGCTTGGTAAGATTTTGATTAATTTCATCTTATTTTAGTATTTTAAATACCAAGCCATCTCTTTTAAATTACTTGTATGTTTTAGATCATATGCTAAATACAAGAAAAGAGATTAATTGTGATGAATTGATTAAGTGTTGTTTTTGATAGATATCTAGGTTTTTATAATCTATGATTATCTATGCTATTTGACATGTAATTTAGCAATTGATATCTAGGGTTGATTTAATTTGAATATATCATCATCCTAGATAAGCATCTAAGGTTCCCTAGCCTTGTTTGTTAATTGAATATTCATACATATTCACATAGGGTTATGCATCTCTTTTGTGAGATTGAAGTCTTGGTCTAGGGTTGCTATTACAGGCCTGCGGGTAGTAGTGGTGGGTTACAGACCGGGATTAGGCTGTAAACATCATTACAAGTAGTGACTGCGAGGATCGAGCAAATTGGAATAGGGTTGCTGATCTTCAAGTGGCCCATCAACCATACGCTCATCCTTCGGCCTTCTCCCATGGGCGTGCGCAGCCCACAACCCCACAAAGGGGCTGCCATGCGCAGCCCATAAGGCCACACAAGGCTGCCATGCGCAGCCCACCAAAGTTTGGGCTTTCCATGCGCAGCCCAATCCACTCCTAGGGTGCGCACGGTGCTCGTTCTCGGTTCCGGTTGCTTCGTTTTTCATCGTGTCTTCGAATCTTCAAGACCTAAATATATTACGGCAGTATAAAATAATAAATACTGCAGTATTAATTTTTTTTTTTTTTTTATTCACTGCAGTATTTTTACAAAATAAAAACTGCACACAAACAAAAAAAACTGCTGCAGTGATAATAAAATACTGCACCTATGTTAAAAAAAATAAAATAAAATAAAAACCTAACAACTACCAAGAAGGAATTATGGCGATAATAGACCACCCTTCTTGTTACAACTCCGAAACAAAAATTACATTGAAAATCTAGGACCAAAAATCGAGCAATAACAATCCACATAAAACATATATAAATCCATACATCACATGTAATTATATATTTGAATTTCCTTCTAGTTTAAGACTTCAAACCCTAATTCAATTCATAAATCTTTTATTCTTTTATTTGACTAAATAAAAAGACTTCTTATTTGATTAAATAAATAAAATTAATTATTTATTTCCTTATCAAACAAGTCTTTTACTTTTACTTTAGGAAATATATTTCCTGATCAGAAAAGATTTGTTTCTTAATTAAACAATTAATTAATAAATTAATTAATTCTTATTTAATTAAAACAATGAAACAAAATAATATATTAGGTTAAAAAACCATCTTGCCGCCCCACTTAAATAAATGGGCCAAATATTATTTTCTCATTTCATTAAATCCATTGGACTTTAAATAAAAAGCCCACATGTGAACCAGACCCATTCTTACTAAAAGAAACAAGCCCACATGCCTTTCATTAATATATTAATATAATTGAGTAGCCCATTACTTAAATAATGTGCAAATTATATTCTTAATATATTAAATGCAATTCTAGATGGACCCTTAAATTGGTCCGGTAGAATATATCAAGTGATCCATGCAAGTCCGTGTGAATTGGGGATCTTGACGGGCCATCTAAATTTAAGCTTTAATAGACATAACCTAATCACAATCAACAAATGATTCACTTAGGTCCGATCCATTAATTTTAACTCATTCCACTAAAGAGCTAAAACTAAACTCTTAAATAAAGATAGAAAAGGAAGATGTTCCTCATTCATACCCTAGACAATCATATTGGAGATAGTGTATCCTCGTGATTAATATCAGTAATCGCCAAGAGTTCATAGACTGCCTATAACTCTCCAAGTTACCATATTTACTCATATGACCACGTTTTGAACTTGGATATTTTGACTTGTCCAGAAGTCATGTTTTCAATAGACACTATCGAAAACTCAACGTTGAGATTTAATATCCAATTACCTCAAAACATCCATATGATGATATTATACTCTCATTTAATAAATGGAGCCATGATGTCCATATCTATAAATGAAGTCCTCTATCGATTAACAAATGAATATCACCAAACTATCGAGGATAGACTATGCGATATAATCGTACTCATTGATAACTCAAATGATATCACTTGCAACCATAAGTCCATCATTTATCTCAGGATTAAGATAGACTCTCCGATTGTCCTGATAATGAAAAGACTATTATCTATTGATAGTTCTAGATAAAGCTTTTCATTGTGATCCAGTTCAATGCACCCAGTGCACTAGGTCCTTTTGCTCGAAGACACTCCGATGATTTTAGACTCATCATATCTCATTTGATCCCACTCAAATGCTAGCAAAAGAATTCTACAACTTTAACAAGATAAAGGTGCCCAACCTTTAACTTAAGTTGTGAACATTATTCAAGACTAACTAAAGAATTGTGTCTACCACATACATATCCAGATGTACGAACAATTCTTCTTTTCTCATAGTCTTTAGACCTTATGATTATTTACTTTGACAATTATAATATTAAACTATAAATGCTATACGATTTGTTAAACCAGAAATCACTTTATTAATATGAAAAAGATTGTTAATTACAACATTACACTCTTGCTATTGAGCATAATCCTAACAATTACACTCTTGCTATTGAGCATAATCCTAACAATTACTTCATAAGCAATGGTAGCGATGGCCCTGTATTCAGCTTCAGTTAAGGACCTGGCAACTAAGCGTTGTTAGCGAGAGTACTAGGAGATAGCATTTCACACAAGAAAGATGACATATGCACTTGTGGAGGTGCGGTCATCTTGATTGCCTACCCAATCCGCATCGGAAAAGGCATGTATTGACACTGGCGAGTTGTGACTCAGTAGCAAACTGTGGCCAAGTATGCCACGCAGGTAACGTAGCAAACGTTTTGTGAGGGACCAGTGTCCGGTAGTTGGGCGATGCATGAATTGAGCAAGTTTGTTCACGGCGAACACAATGTCAAGGCAAGTGAAAGACATATATTGTAGACCACCAATTACCTGAAGAAACTCAGTGGCATCCGTGATAGAGGTTCCATTAAGGAGTGTAAGAGTATGATCTGTAGGGAGTGGTGTGGACACTGGTTTATAGTCAATCATCTTAGTGCGAGTGAGGAGATCAATCACGTATTTCTGTTGAGAGAGAAAGAGGCTAGCCGATCATGGGATGACTTCAACCCAAAGAAAGTATGATAGTGCACCTAGGTCTTTGATAGTGAAATACTGAGCTAGCGTTATAATAAACTTGTCAACAAGCGTGCCATCACTACCAGTGACTATGATGTCGTCAACATATACCAACAAAAAAAATCACACAACCATTAGCATTAAAGATGAATAATGAGCTATCAGAGTGAGAATTAACAAACCCATTTTGGAGGAGAAACTATCGAAATTCATTGTACCACACCCGAGGTGCTTGTTTGAGACCATAGATGGCCTTCTTTAGGTGATAGACATGCAGTGGACGTGTTGGATCCATGAAACCCGGTGGTTGTGCCATAAATACATTTTCAGCTAAATGACCCTGAAAGAATGCATTGTTTACATCCAATTGGCGAAGAGACAACCTTTACGATACCACAATGCTCAGCAAAACTCGGATTGTAGTTGTCTTGACCACTGGACTGAAAGTGTCAGTGTAGTCCACACCCGGCCGCTGGTGAAACCCCTTGGCCACCAAGCGAGCTTTGTACTTGGAGATAGAGCCATCTAGAGACCTTTTTCTACGGAATACTCACTTGCACCCCATTGTGTCGTTGGACAAGTGTGAGGGAACCAAGTCCTATGTTTCATTCCGAATGAGAGCATCGAATTCTTCAGACATGGCTCGTCTCCATTTCGAAAATTTTAGAGCTTGAGACACATGTGGGCTCACTTTAGGTAGGCGAAAGAACACTTGTGAGAGACAATTTTGTGAGGGGCTTGTGGATATTATTCTTGGATCTTGTTACCATGGGATGGGTAGCCATCGGTGCGGGAGCCTGAGTTGAAATTGATGGAGGCGAAGACAAGGTTAGTGGGCTGTCAAGTGTAGCGACAGAAGGGCAACTGATGTTAGCAGTGACAGCAGCACTTGCGGAAAGAAGGGTGCTATCTGTGGCGATTGCAGTAGTGATATGCAGTGCAACAGTAGGCAGCTATGAAGGGATTGAGGTCACAACTTGAGCTCGAGAGCTATAGAGGGTATTTGACGAGGGATTTCACACTCAGCCGGTCTTGTGGAGGAGTGAGCATGGGAGAGTGGAATGGTCATGTAAGGATTCCCTTTAGTTGATTGGCTTATTTTGTGGGCAAACCACATGTTGGGGTTTGGTTGTAAGGGTAGTCTAAGTGATTAGTTGAAGATCAAAGACCTTTTCCAAGACCTCAAGAGGACAAGCACCAAAGGTATATATCTTGTGCTTACTTTGCCTTGAAGAGATATAGTTGCACACACACACAACATGCATAACTCTTATTCTTGAATGTTGTGTTTATATTTTGTGTGCATTGTGCTTTATTGATTATTCAATATCTCTTCTTGCATTAAATTGATTGCATCTTGTTCTATGAAATGCCATGACATGTTTAGGCATTAGGATGCAAAGTCATGAATTTTATTCATGCATGTTTGAATTGAGTGCATCTTGTTCAATGATAATGCCATGACATGTTAGGCATTAGGATGCATTCAATACCCACACTTGCACTTCATGATTAGTCTTAAGTGTGGTGTAATTCGTTTCCGTTTGTGTGATCGGAAACGTCCGCGCTTGCACGATGGTGTGCATGTCTTAGCGCGATGGTTGACCACTTGAGAAGGTCTCATTCTTCTCTTGGATAAGTGGTAGTTTTGGTTTGGTTGATTGGAGTAAGGTGTCTAGTTTTAAAAGATTGGATTTCAATGTTTTAAGTGTTTTCAAAACTGACCTTTGCATGGTCTTGTGACCATAACTTTTTACACAAAGCTTCAAAATGAGTTTTGAAAATTTCTGTACAAACTAGACACCCATACCTTTCCAACGGTATATTATTCGTAATATTTCATGACTGTTTGGATTGGTTTTAAAATCTCCAAAGTTACAACCAAAACAGGGCAACTCTGTTGTTGTCCGTTTCTGACCTTTGGTCACTCAATTGACCATAACTTTTTTTACAGATATCAAAATTCTATTCTGTAAAAACGAGTAGAAAGTAGACATCCATACCTTTCTAACGATATATCATATGAAAGGTTTCGATGTCGTTTGGTCATGTTTCGAAGTGCTCGAATATTGAGTCGCTGCACTGACGCGAGTACCGCGAAAATGCCCATAATTTTTCCATTTCTTCCAAAACGACATAGTTTCATTTGGGCATTATAAATACATATCTTTCTCATCATTTTGAGGGCAGAGCCACAAAATCAAACCCTAGAGAGAGAGGCTCCTTATTCTTGAGAGAGAAAGAGAGACTTGAGAGAAAAAGCATAAAAATTACATCTTTATCTCTCTAAACCCATTCCCACATGCACAAATCATCATCTAGGCATCATCTAGGTTCATCTAGCATGTGCTAATGCATGGGTCTTCTTCAACACACATGGTATGATTTCTTGAACACTTTTATCTTACATAATTAGTGTTTCTACTTATCAATTTTATCTCATTTATTACTTGTATGTGTTTAGATTAATTTCTACATACATGATTGAGATTATGTGTTGATTGGGTTATTTATGTTAGCTAGGTTTTCATGTCTATTTTATATCTAGCTAATTAATCTCATTATATGATTGAGATTATTTTTGATAGCTTAATTGATTAGGTCATTATTGCCTAAAAGCTATGCCATAAACATTCTTGTGTGATTTATTTATAACTAGGTTGATAGATTGTTTTTTAATCAACTAGTTAATCTTTTGAATGTTTGTGGGTTTTTTGTGATAGCTTTGTATCTAGGATTGGTTATCCTTTACTTAGCTAAAGTTGTATGCCATGACATATAGCTATTTTCATATCTAGGATTGATTTAAATTGAATATATCATCATCCTAGATAAGCATCTAAGGTTCCCTAGCCTTGTTTGTTAATTGAATATTCATACATATTCACATAGGGTTGTGCATCTCTTTTGAGAGATTGAAGTCTTGTGTGATTGACCGGGATTAGGTCGGACACCGGGAACAGGTGGTCACATAAGCAATTGGACTAGAGCCACTTTTAAAGGCCCGCGTGGTAGAAGTGGGGGGTTATTGACCGGAGTGTTAGACGAGGTCTACATAGGTTGTAAACTCCATTTCAATTAGTGGATTTCGAGGTCCGAGTGTGGCGCACTAAACAGCCCGTGGTTTTTCCCAGTGGTTGGGTTTCCACGTAAACATCAAGTGTCATTTATTATTTCCGCATCTTATTACACTTGTATGTATATTTGACTTGCTAGGGGTATTTTCGTAAAATTGACATGCACGCGAAAATTGGGTAATAATTAGCTAAAATCTATTCACCCCCCCTCTAGCTTTATATTAAACACGCCTCCAGGACTTTTCAGGTCACTTTTGGAGAGCTAAGGGACGACCAGAGTGTGCATGTGGTACGAGTAGGTTGGGGAAGACTTGTATGGAGTTGGTGGTATGGAAAAATTGACTCAACGAAGTTGACATGTCGAGACATAAACAAACGATCGGTTTCGAGGTCTAGGCAATGGTAAGCATTTTGTGATAACGAGTACCCAATAAAGATACAAAATTTCGACCTAGATTCTAGCTTATGGTTGTTGTAGGGTTTAATCCAAGGATAGCACACACCCAAAAACATGTAGTTTGGCAGACGAAAGCACATTGAATTTTTTTCGAAGGGTGATATCATGTTTAACAAGGGTGTGGGCATCCTATTGATTAAGTACATAGCGGTGGTAAAAGCTTGTGACCAAAAATTAAGAGGTAGTGAGGCGTGGGTGAGTAGTGATAGGCTTGTCTCAACAATGTGTCTGTGACGACGCTCGGAGACACCATTGTGTTCCGGTGTGTGAGGTGGTGTAATGAAGTGGGAGATGCCATGACTTGTAAGGGTATGCCTTAGTGTAATGTATTCGCCACCATTGTCACTATAGAGTAAGATGATGGAATGTTTTAAACAAATTTCAACCAGGGATTTAAAATGAATAAAAATTGCCTAGACATTAGATTTATTTTTTTAAAGGATACATCCACATGTATTTTGTAAAATAGTCAACAAACAACACATAGTACATGTAGCCATCTCTAGAGATAATTGGAGAACTCCAAACATCTGGATAGATAACTTCAAGTGGTTTTATTGATTTGACATGCATTACATGGATTGCTAAAATCATTTGATGAGGCAGCAGACAATGCCTGGGATGACACTAACTTAGAGATAATTTTTTATGACGGATGACCTAAACGATGATGCCAGTCAGGGATTGAGGCTTTGACACTAGAGAAGGCGAAGATAGGTGTTGTTTCCAGCCGAGCATTAAATGGCCACTCGTAGACTCCATTCCTAGTCCGTCCTTGCATGAGCTGCGCCCTCTTACGGAGATCCTTCACAACAAAAGAAAATGGTGAAAATTCAACAGCCACTTGATTTGAGATCCAAAATTTCGAGACCGATATCAAATTTTGTGTCATACTTGGCGCACACAGAACATCATTTAATAAAAAAGACGAAGATTTAGAAGGTAAGTGGAGGGAACCAGTGTGTGTGATATTCAAACCTGAGCCGTCACCAATCATGATATCATCGGAACCACCATATGGAGAGTGTATAGAGAGGTTTTGTAAGCCCGCTGTAACATGATGAGATGCGTCGGAATCAAGGAGCCACTCAGGCGTGGCGGTTGATGGAGCAGCAAAGTGGGCATACGACTGCCATTGTCTCGGCTGTTGATTATGCTAGCTGGACTGGTTCGGCTGATGCACAAGTGAGCGGGCTGGTTGGAAACTGAATGTGGGGCATTTCTTAGTTGTGTGTCATTGTTCTCTACAAAGTTGATAGAAGCCGCGATAGGGTCTTGGCCCGTTTGGTTGAATCCGAGCATTAGGATTTCTAGAGTTTACAGAGGAGAAGTCAGCCGGCTTGCTTGAGTGGTTTGGCGTGAATGATTTATTGGTGTTGCCACTTTGTCGGTTGTAGCTGGATGGATGACCATCGGAATAGGGTTTGGTAGAATAGGCTGCAGTTATGGGGAGTTTTTGGTTTATTGCGACTTCTTGTTTTAGAATGGCTTCAGAATTGATAAGTTTTTCATGGAGTTCTTCAAACGAGATTAGCGAGTCACGAGCATGAACGGCTGATGATATGTCTCTGAATTCATCACCCAAACCATTTAGGATTTTAACAGTCAAGTCTTCAAGATTTTTTGGTGTGTCAAGCATGGCCAGTTCATCTGCAACACTCTCTGCATGTTGCATGTTGCATGTATTCGGTGATGGATTGAGTACCTTTGGTGATGTTAGTGAGCACACCTTTGAGATGCATGATATTTCTTCTGGAGGGTTTTGGATAGGTGTTGGCGAGTGCCGTCCATGCATCGTAAGAGGTTTTGGCGGAAGCGATAAACGAGATGATGGACGGGGATATGGAGTATTACGTTTAACAATAATTGATCTTGTCTAATCCATATGTGGTGGCCTGGATTTGGTGCAGTAGAATTCTATACGATATTGTCACCGGTTGTGGTGGTGGCCAGAGGGCATGGGCGTTGTCCAAAACCCATGAGATCAAACCCAACAAGAAGAGTGTGGAATTGAAGTTTCCAGGAGCTGTAGTTTGTTACTGTGAGCTTCAATGGTGCCTGAGTAGTGATGTTGATGGAGATGATCGTGTTTGCGGAAGAAGTCATGTCATGAGATGAGGAGGATGAAGAGATGGTCGTTACCGAGTTGGAGGAGGAAGAAGCAGTGGTGGTCATATGGAGTTATGAATGCTCTGATACCATATAGAGATTTAGAATGATTTTCAGTATATTATTGATCATTGTTGTTACACATATATATATATATACATGAGAAGTCACGTAGAGGACTTGTACAGAGAAACTTGAAGCCTACAGTTAGAAGAGTATTAACATGCTTCTTCAAATCCTATCAGCTTTGGTTTGAGTTCTATGGAATCTTGGTGAAAGTTTTTTTAGCGTCTCCAGCTACCGTCAAAGATAAAACTCTTTGTGTGGAAAGCTTGTCATGATTGGATCCTTACTCGAGTAAACTTGGCTTCGTATGGTGTTCCTCTGGAAGTTATATTCCCATTATGTAAAAAAAAGAGTTGAAACAACTATTCATGCACTATGGCGGTGTCATTCCCTGAAAGGAATCCGAGCAGAGTATGTATTGATTGGTGGTGGGGGGGGTGGGGGGGGGGGGGGGGGTGTGGAGGGGGGTTTCAGTCTTGATTCCTTTTCTGGATTTCGTGCTGGCTTGTCAGGACCAAGTTGGGGTAGCAGAGTTCAAACTTTTGTGCCATTTGGTAGAGGATTTGGCATAGTAGGAATCCTCCAATGCACTCGAGCGTGGTGTTAGAGGTAACAGAGGTCTGTCATTAGGCTGAGTCTTACATTCAAGACTTTAGTAGTGCTAATTTCAACGAGGATAACTGAAGTGTTAATGGCCAGGTGATCCCTCGTTGGCAAGCTCCAATTGCGGGAGTCTTCAAGATTAATACGAATGTTATGTTATTACCGATTGAGTGGAAAGAAGTCGGGTATTAGGGTTGTGATTCGGGACTGTAATGGTTATGTGATGACTTTTTAAGGAAATGAAGACTAGTTATCAACCTCAAATTGCTGAGGCTCTAGTCATGTTCAAGTGTATTATGTTAGCTGTGAATACAGATCTCCTACACACGTTCTAGAATCAGATATGTTGACAGCCGTAGATGCACTTCGCTCTCAGGATTCTCCTTGTGCAGATGTGGGGATAGTGATTAATGATATCTTGTGCTTACTTTAGGAGGTTAACGTTCTCTCGATTAGTTTTGTTCCTTGTTTAGTGAATAGTGTCGCTCATGGTTTAACTAAGTTGACTTTGCGTGGCTAGATAACTCTGTGTGGAGTAGTCTTTTGGGTGATTACTAGTGTTGTTGGTTTTCTTTTAATGAAATATATCGTATCAAATTAAAAACAAAAACAAAAAAAGTAAAATAGGTAAAAATGGTAGAGAATATCATCAATTTTTCAATTTACATTTGTGTGAATATTTCACGGATATATCCACGATATTATGTAAAAATACACCACAAGTTCAACCACACCCACTCGCATAGCAGATAACACTCTTCCTCTTCCTCTCGGTTAAAACTTAAAACCCCCATTTTGATCGAAGTAGAATTGTGATTTATTACGTATTATAATAGACATGACTTATAAATTAACAAGTTAAATGAGTTTTATTGGGTCACTTGACAATTTAACAGGTCGTGTTTGAGTTTCGATTTGAGTTACAATAAATTTAATGGGCCGTGTTTAAGTTGATGTAAACACTATACGTCAACACGATAACCCTTATTGAGACCCTAATCGAGAACAAGGGTTCAAAACCCCACTAGCACGATAGCCAGCACTCTTCCTCTCACATTCTCACTCTATTAACTCTTAAAACCCCCATTTATGGTCTCAATTAGGGTTTCCAATCGCCATCACTCCCATCCCAAACATGAAACAAATTATCAAAACAAAATCGAAAAGAAAACAATATCAATCAATAGCAGAAGACGAAGAAGAAGAGACCCCAACAGAGTTCTCATTCAAACTAACAAGAGTCGCTGTTTCACAGATCTGCCGATCAATGGGGTTCAAGGCCGCCCAGCGCTCGGCACTCGAAACCCTAACCTCGATTACTAGCAAATACCTGGAACAAGTAGCAAAGTTGGCGTCATCGTATTCGCATGAGTCCAACCGCACCCAATCCAACATCTTCGACCTCATCAACGCCTTAAACGACGTGTCGTCTCCAATACAAGGCTTCGTTGGAGCTGCAACTGTTCACGATTCTTGCTTGTTGAGTTGCGGCGTGTTGAAAGAGATATCGGGTTTCGTTAAGTGCACTGATGAAATCCCATTTGCGAAGCCTATTCCCAGAAACTACGCGGCAACTCTAATTATGTATCGGCTGAAGAAAACCGTTTCGAAACCCAATTCGATGGGCTTGCAGTCGCACATACCCAGATGGTTGCCGGCATTTCCTGATGCAGGCACTTACAAGGAATGCAAAGAAATTAGGAAAACTGGTCATTTGTGGGAGAATTCAGAGTTTGTGCAAGAAAATGAAAGTAAATGTGGAGGAGTTGTCGAGAGAATTTTGGGGGGTGATTTGGCGGTCGCGAGAGGGAAGGTCAGCTTTAAATTTGGGGTCAAGGCAGCACGAAATGTCTTGTGAAGATGGCTTTAAGATTATGGAATCTGGAATCTGGATCCCAAATTGGGGGGCTGACTGAGTTGGATGCTAAAAAGTTAGTATTCAAGTTTTTGATCAAATTTAGGGGCTTCTCGACTTTGAATCCGATTTTTGTTGTATAATTAAACGGATTAGTGTAGTTTTCTGGGCGCAGCGGGAGTGGAACCTGTGAACTGTCAAAAATTTAGTTCTAGTTAGAGCCATCAGAGCTGTGTTGATATTATTGGTTCTAATAGTGTACAATATATTATTTATTAATGTAAAATTAGATTATTATTATTATTTTTTTTTATTGATATAAACCAAAGGCTTACAAAACCCTGGAATTCAGATCCAGGTCAGGAAACATGAAAAACATGTTTACAACTGCAACTGGGACGGTATATATTATTTCGTCTATAATTCAATTGCTTATTTTCGCACTAATTAATGCATTTATGCTCTTAATAAGAATTATTGTCGTTTGGCTTTGGCAGCATGTGATTTTGGTATTAGGTTTTTCAATGATGTCTCATGTTTGCATGCAACTTGTTGATGGGGTTCGTTGTAATTTGAAAGTTAAGCCTTCCAAGCTAATTACAATTTCTTAGTTCACATATGAAGTATTAATCAAGTATTTGTAATTTATTCAAATTTAAAAATAAAATAAAAAGTATTTAAAGAACGATTACGTGTCACTCACAACACATGCTTATAAAATGCATATGGTGGAACTCAAACCCCAAACAAATGCTTGTAAAAAGCATACAGTGAAACTCAAACGTCAAACAAGTAACAACTATATGGAATGAGACGCATTACTGCATGTACTTAGAGAGTTAGAGATGCCATGCATGATGCATTAATAATTTATTCCTTAATATCCTTAAATAGTAAAAAAAAATCATTGTAATATATTTTTTAAAAAGATTAAAATAAATAAAAGGAAACAATAAGATGGATTATTTTAGATTTCCGTCTCTTTATATAAAACCGTTTTTTCACAGATGAAGAAATTGGGGAAATTATCACTCCTTATTCCCTACTAGTTTTATTTATTTATTTATTTAGTTCCATTATGTTATTTTAATAAATATAAACCTAACCTCTCCTCATCCTGGTGTGAAGAGATTCAGAGGAAGAGACTTACCAGCTACAAATCACCACTGGTTTGTGTTATAATTGATCAAGAAAATCCAATCATCCACAAACAACCATTTTTTATCCATGCAGTATGCACAAGCATTCTTAACTTAAACTACTCAATAACCATAAAACACACTCTTTGTTTCTTTTTTTCTTCACCGGACTCCAAACTGTTAAAAGTATTTTACTTGATACTAAGTATCCCCAAAGAATTAAAGAAATATGTTTGAAAAAGTATTCTTAACATATATGATATAACAAGGCTTAAGTTTCATTCACATGCAAAAATACATTCTTCTTGTTCCAAATATCTGAAAATTGCTAAATTTTTTACTAAATACAGAGTCAGGATCACATATTTTGTTATATTTCTATTACATTATTATAACAAAAGCTTTGATAACAAAGGTAATAAACCTCTCGGGGAAGACCACTCATTTTCCTCCGCCGCATTTGAAGCCATGGCAAACCGATAGAACTATGATGAGGATCAAGGCTACCAGTATTCCCAACACAATCAGCTTGATCTTCATGTTTTGCAGCCACATTTTCCTCCGGATTTTTGTCCCCGTACTCCGGAAGTCTTGAGCCTGCAAGCAAATCAATTTTTCCTTCAAAATCTGGAAGACTAATCAATATTCCTTTTACTAGATCATGCCACAAAATAAGGAGCTAGTTTCGATCTAAATAAGCAAACAAATCCTATATCAAAAGGATACAAAGGGAAAGTGAGTTCCTTTTACAATAGCATGCAATTTTCCATCAAGCAAACTATAAAATCTTTGTGGAAACCAAAACTTGGGATTACTACTGGCTTACATGAAATCTGGTACCGAATCCAACTATGTTCATTCTAAAATATGTACATATGATTAGATAAAAATAGAGATGTTCATGGGGGAAATGGGGGCAGGGGGAGGTTCCCCCATACCCATTTGGGGGAAATGGGGATGGGGGTGTTTGTCGGGAGGTATTCCCTCCCCCACCCATTTCCCTCGATTCTCCAATTCTTGTTTGACTCTATTTCCCTGTTTGACTTGATATTTAAAAATAACCATACAAATACTAGTACATATTAATTCAATCCAAAGTAAATAATTTTAATAAAGAAAATAAAGTAGAGGGTTGGTATTGAGTAACTAGTAAGTTAATTTAAAATAATTGAATTATAAAATATTTTAATAAATTATAAATAAATATTTTTGGGGAAATGGGGATGGGGGATCCAATCCCCATCTCCATTTAGATTTGGGGGTGGAATTCATCCCCTCTCACATTCTCATCCCTGTTTTTGGAGGCCAGTTTACCCCCAAATGGTGATGGGGTCCCATGGGGGGTTTTCTGCAACTCTAGATATAAACATATACATATGTATTAAGTTAAGACAAACAACTCTCACTTATTTTGTACAAATTATGACACATGGTTTCATCCATTAAATTAGAGCACTTTGAAAGTTAAAATTGCATATGACGTGTTATTTTCAATGTACACATTAATTATGCTCTTGCAGCACTTCTAATGCAATCTCAACCATTTGAAGTGCATCATTAAATGGTGTACAACTTGTGTAAAAAAAGGGATTGCTATATACAGTATATGCATATATACAGGAACAAAATCAAAAGCCTCAATCAATTAAATCTATTCTTCTTTTTCTTTCTACTCTCACTCCATCAAATCTTTTATATTTTCTTTTTCTCCCTTCCTCTCCTCCCTTATCCCTTAAGTGTTCTTTCTAAATTTTTCTTTCTTCTTCCTTTCTCCAACAAACCCAATTTTCTCTCTACTTTTTCCTTGTTATTGACACAGTGCTAAGGCAAGTTCCACGGTCATCCGAGCATCTCATTAGGTAATAATTTGGCAGAAACCTAATTAGAAAATTTCAAAACATAACCACAAGTTTAACCACATTTCTTACGAAATCTCATACCTAATGTTTTTCCAATAACAAAATATCAATGAGAGGAAGAATTCTCTTGGCAGGGCGTGTTCAAAATAGTTTATGGAAAATGATATTAGAAACTGTTGAAATACTAAAAAGAAGAGGGTTATTTTAAAAAAATCAGTTGTTCAACAAAAAAATCTGATGTAATTTTCAAGAGGCATTGCACTAAAGTATACTGAAGTAGGCAATGCAATACAATGACTGCTAAAATAACAAATGTTTTGCAGAATTTCGAATTTTCAGACTTCAAGTTCTTAAAAGTCTGTTCGGTGGAGAAGAAAAAATAAAATATAAGGAATAGGAGACAAGGAACAGAGGAGAGAGGAGAGGGAAAATAAGATGAAAAACATGATGGATGAGAGGAAAGAAAAAGTTCAAAGATTTGGGGAGGAAAAAGGGAAAATATTAGACCGTAACATGGTTTAATTTAGACCATCCAAATTTCCTAGATCTAATGACCAAAAATTGTGTTAAAAGTTGCTGATCTTTCCCCATATACGTACCCACGAAATTTCCCAAGTTCAAACATCCATATTTTTTCTTTTTCTTTTCTTTTTTTTTTTTTTCTATCTGAATGTAGTCATGAGTGGTCATGATACAAGTTGTGGGTCGTGATAATCATCATAAGTGGTTGTGCTATAAGCTATAAAGAACATGATCAAGACCACTAAAGACCATTCGCGACCACATCCCGATAAAAATATGCAAGTTGTTGTAGTCATGATAGTGATCATGAGTGGTTATAAGCCATCATGGTCATGATCAAGACCACTGACGATCACATCCTGATAGAAAAAAGTTGCAGTACATTCTAGAGAAGGTCTCTACACACATGCGTGCACACACACACATAAGGGTAGGATCAATAACATTATTTCTTTACACAAGTTGTACACAGTTGGATGATGCAATTTCAATGGTTGAGAATGCATCAGACATGCATAATCAATGAATAATTAGATGTACATTAAAAACAATATATGTCAAATGCAATCTCAACTGTCTACTGTCTAGGTACTCTAGTCTAATGATTGAAAACTTATGCCATTTTGTGCCAAATAGCATTGCATATATTGCAAATATATAATCATAAGAGAAATTAATTCACTTCTAAAATGTACTAAAAGCAAAATCTCCCGAACACGAGTTACATAGAAACTTGAATTCCACTTCACACTTACACTGGAAAGAGAGTTACTCAATCAGTTCTTACGGGTTTAAGTCAAAAGCACAAAGCACAAACACACATGGGCACGCGTGCACCCCACATACGTGCACATGAGAGAGACAGAAAGACACTGACCTGATGATGAAGGTTCTCAGTTTTGTCCACCAGCAGCTCAATCTTTTCCCCTCTATCTAAAACCTGAATCATAAAAAGATGTCGATCTGAGAAGATTATCCCATGATGCTCAAGAACAAGGGATGAAAAGGCAAATGGAAAAATAGCCACAAGTCTATAGAAAGTGCAAAACATCATTGCAAGACAGTAAGGAAATGCATAGTTACACAGAGGATAGATAAATTGATTATGATCATGTTGTCACATTTGATGAATTGCAACCAAACAGAGAAGGTAAGAACTTTTAAAAAAATCACCTACATAGAATTTTTAACATAAGTCAGTTGCCTAGTACCACCATAATAATCCAATAGATCTGTCTACCCCACAATCACATAATATTCCAATCTTCTGTCCTGTGTGTGTGCATGTTCATACCAACCTATGACATAAGTTTAGAAGCACACCAATCATTTCAAAAAAATAAGACTTTTAAAGACTTTAGGAGTGATCTGGGAACAATTACAGAAGTGTCAGATTGTAAAGCTACCTACATACTTAAAATGATTAAGACAAAGAGTAAAGAGGTGATGGAAATAAATGTGTACTTGATGCACTTAAAAATATTTAAAAGGTAGTGTTTTCGAAAATTAAGGAACATCAAATCACAACCAAGGGACCAACTGCATTATTTTTATGCAACTAAAACTATCTTGAGAAAAATGCAAGCAAAGACCAATTTAGTAAATAGTTGCTATTATTTTAAACTTCCGAGGAAGGAAACCCCAAAGCATCAAGGGCCCAGAACAAGAGCCAAATGAATCACCATTGTTCATTTGTTCATCACAAGCCAACACCCTGGATGTCACTAGCAAAACAAACAATGTTATAAAGAATTTTAGGCACACACTGTCAGTTCGGTCACTAAGAATATGCTATAGAATATTATGAGGCCCATCCTCTGATGCTTGCCCCAAAACAGAATCAACTAAAAGAATGACATGTCGAACTGACCAGACCATCATACCGTGAATACAACTAGAACTGATAAACTTATTGAGTGTCTCACTCTCACTAACCACTCTTTACGTTATCGTATTTGATTTTGTTACTTCCTTTGAACTTTAAGTTTCTTTGTTTGTTTTCGCAACATATTCTCATTTTCTTCTCTCTTTTAATTTCGCCCGTTTCACTATACCCTTATGATTTTCTACCACAAATAGGAATATTTATAAAGTTTGAACACAGCTACTCAAGGCAATTGAGAACAATACAAGTGATGCATCAATCCCAACAATCAAAAATAAGGAAAAACACTAATGCTGCTAAACAAAGCATTCTACCTTTTCAATATTCTCCATCATAACACCTTTGACTTCTGAAACCTGAGCTTTCACCTTTGCAAGCTTGCTTATCTCTTCAGGATGGTCAACACAGTACTGCATATGTTCTTTCAATTTTGGCCTGCAATTAGTAATATCATATGTCAACGAAAACTACAACAAAATCTACCCTTCATGTTTTTAATGATCTTAATCAGAATAGAATACCCAAATTCCTTGTTAAGGCTGTTGGCAAGAGCTGTGGCAGCCTTTCCACCACCATATTTCGACACAAAGTCATCCTTGATGCGCTCCAAAAAAGCCATCGGTATTTGTCTTCCAACCGATTCATCTGCAACCACACAATATGCTGCAACATCCAAACCAAAAGTCAGCCAAACCATCAACAGTTGCAACTGCCACAATTCAGAGTATGAATAATTAACTATACTCTATACGCAATTAATTGAAATTTGAAAGTAAACTGGCTAGAAACTCTTTCGAATATTAGATTTAAAGTTAATTAAAGGTATAAAAATGGTACAAATAAGAAATGAAAAAAACATAAGTTGTTGTTAGATACAAATTGACAAGCCGTGTTATGCATATCGAAAATCAATTACATATTATCTCTGAATCACGACTCTTAGACATCTATTTTGTATATAAAAAGAGAGAAAAGACATAACTGTAACCATCATCGACGAGGTAATTGAAGGTGTGTGCATCGCAGTTGTAAGTGAACTTATTGTTGGAAGCAGGGAGTTTCTGGAGGCACTGGAATGCTATGGAGTTGAAATTTCCGCTGAACTCTGTGTATTCAGCGAGTAACACATTTCCTCTTGCTACGAAAGTGTAGATCAGCGGTTTCTGGTTCTGGCTCATTTTTTTTACCAAACAAAAACAAACATACAGATGAGATCTGAGATTTGTTTTTGCTTCGAATCTGTCTGTCTCTCTCTCTCTCTCTCTCTCCCTCTCTACTGTTTCTTTCTTTGCTTTTAGGAAGAGAGAGAGGAAGGTAAAGTTAACTTAAACGAGGTCTAATGAGGTTTAAAAAAACGAGATAAGAAGAGACCAATATGGAGTGGAATTCAAGGAAGACCAAATTACACCCAAGTCCCCAAGGTTTGCCTTTTAACCATCGCAAACAGCTTTATGCAATAATTTTTCTTGTCGTTAGTCAATGTTGGCAAACTTTATTGTTGACCGAGTTTGACCGTAAAAAATACCATAATTTTCTTAATATTTGAATTAAAAATTTAGATGGATCTCCACCATCCATCTCAGAAATGGACGATAGAGCTAAAAAATTTAAAAATAAAATTTAAATGTATCTCCAACATCCATCTTTGAAATTGATGGTGGAAATCATTTTTGTTTAAAGAAAGTAAGTTAAAAACTAGAGGATGTCCAATTTGGATCTCTACTGATCTAGATCTTCATCAAAGAAGATCATAATCTCCATCTATGGAGATGAGGATCTCCATTTATACAAATCTATTGATCCGAACGTGGTGATGTAGATTGTATCTACATCATACATTTATATATATATATATATATATATACAGAAATTCTATTATCAGTTCGAACTGACAAAAGTTATATCAGTTTCTTGCATGTGGACCACTGGATTTAAGTACTTTGACTTGGTTGTATGCACTTGTCAGTCAAAGTATTTAAATCCAGTGGCTCACATATAAGGAACTGATATAACTTTTGTCAGTTCGAACTGATAATAGAAAGACTGTATATATATATATATATATTTATATATATTCCTTTTTGATTTTTTTTTTTAAAATATCTATTAATATCCATCATCCACATTTCTAATGAACAGTGAAGATCCATTTAAGAAAAAAAATTTAAAAGAAGAAATTAAACACTTCTCTATTTTTAATTTTTTTTTTTTTTTTTGTGTTTATTGATTTATTTTTTTATTTTAAATTTTCAATTCATCTCCATTTCAAAAGAAATTATTCAATTTGATAATATATATATATTTTTATAAATGCTTGAAAAGATGAAAATACCTTATCCCTGTTAAGTTTGACTAGCAGCAGGGGAGATTATTGTTAATTAACGATAAGATTGTTTTTGTTTGTCATAGAGCAAACTTCATGGGGTAGTCTGTAATTTTCACTTTAAGGAAACTGCACCTTTATTTGTAGCCCAACTTTTTTTATTAGAACAAATTATATTCAACACCATGAGGTTTACCTTTTTACTAGAGAAAACAACTTTACTATATACTCATATTGATCTGCTCTACCGTTAGTATAACTTGTTATTGGTGAAATCTGAAGAGATGACACGTTAGTATAGTCACCAGAAATTGTGGTTGCCAGATGCTCCACATCATCAGAAGTCAACCAGGAGAGGTCAATTTCCGATTAACCATTTAATGATTTTAACATCCAATCAAGACTGTCCAAACGATCGGGCTAAGATAACGAGATCGGGATAATCAGATCGATCGAATTAAGATAGCCTAGTCGGGATAACAAGATTGATCAGGGCCAAACATTCAATCGATAATAAATAGCCAATCGGGGGAACAATATCTGGTCAGATTGAACAGAATGTCAGTTGAGCGACACGTGGATAATGTTTTAATTAATGCATCCACAACTTAAATAAACAAAGAAAGATCCTTACGCGAATAAGGCGTTTATAAGTAAACTCCAGTAAAGAAACAACTTTCCTCATAAGAAATAGAGTCCAAATCCAACAAGGAATCACTTTTATGCGCAAGAAACGAAACAAGAAAGAGGTTTAATACGACTTCTAGAAGATAGAGTCCAACAAAACCTCGTTATCTGCCACTACTTGTACGACAAGAAATAGGGTTTCTATGCATATATAAATATATCCTAAAAACACCATAATAGGTTACAATAAAAATAGTAGTAAGTATATGAGAGAAATCGAGTGTGTAATTCAAAGAAATTCATAGTGCATTTGTTCTCGTCGTCTCCGGCAATCGTGGCTTTTTCCCTCATTAGGTTTTCCACGTAAAATTGTGTGTTTGCATGTTTTCTTTTCTATTTGCTTTTCAATTTACATATTAGTACATATTTGCTTGTGTGACGCGTGGTAGATTTTATTTAATCCAAAACTCAACGTTAACAATTGGTGCTAAAAGGAGAGGGTGAACCTCCGAGAACCCATCGATAGTGAACATGGCAAACAGTAGAGACAGAAGTCAGTCCCCGCGCGATGTAGACACTTATGGCCTGGTGGACGCCAGCGTCACCGGTGGAGATTTACTCTTCACAAATCCAACTCTAATCGGTCAAGCTATTTTAACTTCCACAAACACTGCCGTCGGAATCTCCCCAGATATGTTCTGGCAAATTCAGGAATCCCTGCGAAGAATTATCGCAACCACCAACCTAACTTTCATATACCAATTATCTACACCTATGGTGGCTCAAGACCCTAAGGTACGCTCTGAGATAGTGGGCGCAACCCCAGGTGCCCCTCAAAAGATTGGCAAAGATAAAGCAGACCATCGTAACAGAAGAGAACATTCCCAAAGGAGAGATAATCGCCAAGACGGCCAGGATTATAGGAGTTGCAAGGAGCAAAATGGACGAGATGTAAGAGATCAAACGCGGATAGGTATGATGGAGATATGGCAAAGCACGTTTGAGAGGATAGGTACGAAGATCTTAGGAGGAGATCCTGATCAGCTTCTATGGATGAGGATATCCCACCTAGAAGGCGTCGAGCCACCGATCCCATAGTTAGATACGACCTTCAAGGGTCCATTATGCTTAATGCTACCATTGGTTGTTGCTTGCACGTGACAAGTGAGTAGAGATCGATAGTTGATCCTTTCATATTTATGCTTGTGCTTAAAGGGAAAATTCTCTCATAAACCAACCTTATGGTTGTGTAGTAGAGAGTTTAGTGATTAAGGAGATTCTCTCATAAACCAACCTTGTAGTTGTGTAGTAGAGAGTTTGGCTTAATCCACAAGCAAAGGTTGAACCCAATCTTAGGTGTTTTATACGGTTGGTAACTATAGGTGGCATGAATGTTTTAATAGTCATGAGTACCTTGTGTGTACATTGTCTACATCTCTCCTAGCCACTTATTTTTGTAACTTATGGTGTTTGCCTTTAGGAGTAGATTAATGTAATTAGGAGCAGTTTAATTTAGAAAGGCAAACACCTGGTTACATTTATCTCTTTAATCACCATTCTCACCCCTCCATATTCTCTCATCTATTTATCTTTATTTTGCATTCTCTCTCTCTCTCTCTCTCTCTCTCTCTCTCTCTGTCACACACACCCGCCATGCTTACACAATACACACACCATTCTCACCCTTGCTATGTTCCCATTTACATTGCTTTCAATAATCACTAAAACGTGAAACGATCAACGGATGACACTTCCCTATGGATGATACCCTCGCTTACCGCTTTACTTGTTTTCAAACTTTAGAGCACATTGCGTAGGAATTTCTTATAAATATCTTTTGAATTCACAATTTGATAACGACACAAAAAGCGTGTTCAAAATGACACCACTGTCGGGGAGGTGGCCTATTCATTGTTTGTTTATAGTTTTAGCAAATAATGTAAGAATGTTGTAAGGATTCCCATTTATTGATTGGCTTGTTTCGTGGACAAACCACATGTGGGGTTCTTTGTAAGGGTAGCTTAGGTATTGGTATTCAAGCTCAAGGTCCTTTCAAGACCTCATCTTGATAAGCACCAAAGTTAAATTTCTAGTGCTTACGTGCTTTGAAGAGATCTAGTTGCACACACATACACAACTCATGCATAAATGTTATTCTTATATGTTGTGTGTTTTCATATGTGTGCATTCATAATTGTTGAATATCTCTTCATGCATGTTTATTTAATTGCATCTAGTTTATTGAAATGCCATGACATGTTTAGGCATTAGGATGCAAAGTCATGAATTTTATTCATGCATGTTTGAATTGAGTGCATCTTGTTCAATGATAATGCCATGACATGTTAGGCATTATGATGCATTCAATACCCACACTTGCACTTCATGATTAGTCTTAAGTGTGGTGTAATTCGTTTCCGTTTGTGTGATCGGAAACGTCCGCGCTTGCACGATGGTGTGAATGTCTTAGCGCGATGGTTGACCACTTGAGAAGGTGTCATTCTTCTCTTGGATAAGTGGTAGTTTTGGTTTGGTTGATTGGAGTAAGGTGTCTAGTTTCAAAAGATTAGATTTCAATGTTTTAAGTGTTTTCAAAACTAACCTTTGCATGGTCTTCTGACCATAACTTTTTACAAAAAGCTTCAAAATGAGTTTTGAAAATTTCTGTACAAACTAGACACCCATACCTTTCCAATGGTATATTATTCGTAATATTTCATGACCGTTTGGATTGGTTTTAAAATCTCCAAAGTTACAACCAAAACATGGCAACTCTGTTGTTGTCCGTTTCTGACCTTTGGTCACTCAATTGACCATAACTCTTTCTACAGATATTGAAATGTCATTATGTAAAAACGAGTAGAAAGTAGACATCCATACCTTTCTAACGATATATCATATGAAAGGTTTCGATGTCGTTTGGTCATGTTTCGAAGCACTCGAATATTAAGTCGCTGCACTAACGTGAGTACCGTGAAAATGCCCATATTTTTTCCATTTCTTCCAAAATGACATAGTTTCACTTGGGCATTATAAATACATATCTTTCTCATCATTTTGAGGGTAGAGCCACAAAATCAAACCCTAGAGAGAGAGGCTCCTTATTCTTGAGAGAGAAAGAGAGACTTGAGAGAAAAAGCTTAAAGATTACATCTTTATCTCTCTAAACCCATTCCCACATGCACAAATCATCATCTAGGCATCATCTAGGTTCATCTAGCATGTGCTAATGCATGGGTCTTCTTCAACACACATGGTATGATTTGTTGAACACTTTTATCTTACATAATTAGTGTTTATACTTATCAATTTTATCTCATTTATTACTTGTATGTGTTTAGATTAATTTCTACATACATGATTGAGATTATGTGTTGATTGGGTTATTTATGTTAGCTAGGTTTTCATGCCTATTTTATATCTAGCTAATTAATCTCATTATATGATTGAGATTATTTTTGATAGCTTAATTGATTAGATCATTATTGCCTATAAGTTATGTCATAAACATTCTTGTGTGATTTATTTATAACTAGGTTGATAGATTGTTTTTTAATCAACTAGTTAATCTTTTGAATGTTTGTGGGTTTTTTGTGATAGCTTTGTATCTAGGATTGGTTATCTTTTACTTAGCTAAAGTTGTATGCCATGACATATAGCTATTTTCATATCTATGATTGATTTTATTGTCATCATATAATCCTAGGTAAGCATCTAGAGTACCTAGCTCTATATTGCATTTTTGGATATCATTGCATATTCACTTAGGGTGTTGATCTCTTCGGAGAAGTAAGTCTTGTGTGATAGACCGAGATTAGGTCGTACACCGGGATTAGGTGGTCACATAAGCAAATTGGACTAGGTCCACTTTTACAGGCCTGCGGGTAGTGGTAGCGGGATATTGGCCGGGATTAGGCCGTCAAACCTAGATTAGGTTGTATACGCTATCACAATTAGTGGATTCGAGGTTCGAGTGTGGCGCACTTACCAGCCCGTGGTTTTTCCTTGTTGAGGGTTTCCACGTAAAAATCAAGCGTTCTTTAATTTCCGCACTTGTATGCTTGATTTTGTATATTGACCAGATTGGGGCATTTTCGTAAATTTGACTAATCGCGAAAATTGGGTAATAACGATTAAAATCTATTCACCCCCCTCTAGATTAATATTGAACACGCCTTGAGAACTTTCAAATGTAAATATTTTATAGTTTTCTTTTTGTTTGTTTTTGCGTTTTGTCTGTTATTTTTCTTTTTGTTTAAAGCATATGCGTTTAATGTTGTTTGAGTTGTGTTCGTGCAAGAAAAGAGAAATTTCTAGGTTGGCGAGCTATCAAATAAAAGTTGGAATGGAGACCAACAATCGAGTAGACCAAGATTGAACAACTCAATAGAATAATGAGTACATTATATGCACTCCAACAACTTCACCAAGCAAAACAACAGCGCCGTAACGGCCTATTTGTTTTATACAACCAAGGATGCGAGGAGTGTCGCAAAAGCATTAAATGGAAAAGAGGTCAATGCACAGCTAGAGGTGGAGTCTCTGTAAACTTTTTCCCATATAAAAACTTCGATAATCAACTCCTCTACCTTGTTTTAATCTTTTCATATTACCTTACTTAGATTTAGAGTAGCTTAACGTTTATGGGTAACGTGCATGTTGACGAAGCATGTTTTGGAGAGAGTTGATTGTTGATAGTTTACTTTTTGTGAGGAAATTGGAGTATGTGCTTAAATGCTTTGGGAAGTGTTTGATGTTATTCATTATGCTTGTGGAATAGTTGTTGGATTGGGTGGAAATCACCTATGCGCTTTAAATATTATAATGCTATGTTTATGTTGTTTGTGTCTTGAGTTCTTGACTTTCATGCTTTGTTTATTCATTGTCCATGCATCTCATGTCATATAAAATAATAAAGACAATGTTTAGATTAGGTTAGGGGGTGTGGATTCATTATTTGAGTCATTTTTCATTTTACTTTTTTAAGTTTTTCTTTGACCTTCGTGAAAGTATCATGTTTTGAAAATTTTGAGGCCAAATGTTTCATTTAAACTATACCTTTTAGTGAGGAAATAAATTATTTTGTCCTTGTTGTGTTCTTTTATTTTTTGATACGGTTCTAACGATATAAAGAACGTAAAATTCTAGGCGGGGGTTAGAAAGTTATGAACATTTCTTCGACCAAAGTTCATAGGCGATGCTCTGTTTTGAAAATCTGCACGTGAACCATCTTCAACGTTCGTTTACACATTTTTTCAATTTGAATGTTGAAATATTTTATAAATGAAATATGTTCATTTGCATGTCTATTTTCCTGTGCCAACATTTGAGAATTTTTTATTGAGTATTTATGAAAATATGCACTGAAGAGCGGACATTTGTCGATTTCAAAAGTCACCAGTTTTTGGAATTTTATCCTTCATGTTGAAATGGTCTTTCGCATTGTGTTTTTGTTTCTTTTAAGATTGCACAATTTATTTTTCTCTCATAGACTAAGTTCTTATCCCTCAAGTTCTTATTATGTGCATGCATATGTATGGGAAGAGCTAGGTTTGGGGGAAAAATCTATTATGCGATTTGTTTAATTGGTTTAAGTTAGTTTGTCTTAAATAAATGGTGTTAAGCTTTGGTTTGGCAAATGCATGTCTTGAAAAATCTTGTTTACCTGAACTCTTTAATATGTTTTGTGAGTGTATAAATTATCTATAGCTTCTCTAGGAAGCGATTTGTGCTGCTTGGGCATTAATGCTAGGTTCTCATCTCTTGGGAGGAAACAAAGACAACTTGCGAGTCTTGGAGGGACAAGCAAGCCAAGAGTGCTTATAAAAAGAGCAAGAACCTCATCTTCGAGAAGAAAAGTAGCAATTTGGAGTTTGAAGTGCCGAAGCTCCATGTCAATGTCTTGCCCAGACGATAAATAGAGTGCTTGTGGGAGGCAACCCACCTCGATTTTGTTTCCTTGAGCTCATTTTTAGTTTTTGAACTTTTTCTTGCTTATGTTTTTAATTGCTTTAGTTGAATAATTGGTGGAGATCTTGGTGGATGTTGTGTGGATAGCATTTTTTATGATTGATATGATATATCACTTTTGAATGATGATATTTGATTTTTGGATATTATTGATTTATTCTTTTATTGATGATGAGCTGAAGGCTCTTGTGAATGATGCATGGGAGTGAGTAGATTAAATTTGCCATATATAGCCCAATTAGGTTTGGGAGTTTTGAAGCATGCAGTTTTGTACGGGTCTTATGTTTTATGCATATAGTCTGATTCGGTTTGGGGGTTGTATGCCCCCATTCTATCAATTTTGAGTAAATGATTGATGTTGGTTTGGAGTATGAGTTTGTGTGCTTGAGCTTAATTGCTAAATTGCATTGTTTGCCTTTTTATTAGTTGAGCCTAGTTTGAGTCTTTTTGATTTTTTAGCATTGATTGTGCATGATTAGTGCCTAGGTTTGTTTGGTTTTGAGTCGAGTTAGGTGCGTGCCGTTAGGCCGGGCTCTCTTGTCCAACATTAAGGATAATGTTGAGTTTTGGTTTTGGGGTGTATACTGAAAGTATACAAACGTAGTTAAACTGCTTAAGGCATACCTAGGGGGGGGGGGGGGGGGGGGGGATAGGTTTTTACACATTTTTTTCAATCCCTTGAACAAACTTTCATTTGTCCCTTAAGGTAGCCTTATACACAACAAAATAAACCAAGAAAGACATACATAGACAATATGAGAATATAATCATGTGAACAAGGTCTATGTATATCATCTAGTTGTGTGAGGTATAAGAACAAATAAACACAACATCAAAGAATGCTTGTATTTCAAAAGATGTTCAATGAGTTACAAGAGTGATCAAATATCACTATACAAAAATTACAATATACAAAAGAATCATATATACAAAAATGATCAAAAGAATGAATCTACAAATCACACTTTACAAATACTTGCTTCACTATACATCACAAGTGAATAATATGAAACAAGATAATACCATACACAAATAAAATATAAAAGATAGAGATATGAAGAATTAACACAAGAGATTTTTTAACGTGGTAAAACCTCCAAGGAGGAAACATCCACGGGTTGAAATACAACCATTAGGGTACTATATATATTGGATGATAAAAATAGAGAATCTACAAAGTGACCAATCTTTAGCTTACCCAACCTAGTGGAGTCTAAGTCTACCCAACCCTATTGGAAAGTATGAAATCCCTTAATGATGCGGAACCACCATATATTGGACAACACATAAAACCAACATCGATGGAAGATTAGAAATTCTTCAAGAGTGCATACACCTCCCGTGTACCCCGCTCTTTTGGAGTCTATGTCTAACCATACGCCTAGGCCTACCAATAAAATAGCCAACTCCTTATCCAAGGCACTCATGCCTCTAGGGAGTCTCCCATGCATGACTATTCGAGTCCTCCCGACTCTAGCCATAACTTCTTGCTTGTCTATTCGAGTCCTCCCGACTCTAGACAAGTCTTCTTGCTTGGCTATCCGAGTCATCCTGACTCTAACCAAGACTTCATGCCTTTTACAAGGACTTCCTAGTGTGATCATGTGAATGCAAATGATGCAAACAACCAATTCAACATAGAACATGTGATCAATACATTCCATGGTACAAATAGACCTAAACATGTGATATCACAAGTAATAAAAGTCTAGATGCAAAATATAAGAATAAAACCTAAAGCATGTGTAAACACCAAACACAGAAGCTCAAAGTCTCATTCACACATACAACACTTGAACAAAATATATTCATGAAGTACAAGTTCAAGATGCTATCAACATACAATAAAATGCTAGATACATGAGATTAAATCAATCAATGTTCTAGCCAAAAATATAGAGCAAAGATTTAAGATATAAATCAATTAAACCCTAGATTGCTTTAAAACACATACAAATATAATAATCCTAGATTTCATCAATCAAAGGATCAAATCAAATCTCAAGGTCATTTATCACAAAATTGATTCAATCAAGTCACAAACAACCTAAGATATCAACCTAATCACAATACAACTCATAATCATGTGATAAACCTATAATCATGGATACTAGTTCACATTTGTCTCTAAATAGACTTTTGATTAGGATTGATTGTGAAGCTATCTTTCTCAACAGCATTCACCAAACATACAAGTATATATAGAAGAAGAAACCCCAAGCAAATTGAAGGTTATAAAAGAAGAAATCCCAAAGATTAGACCAATACCTTGGATTCACGAGCTGGTTCGGTTTTCTGTGTAGAACCACCAGAAAAATCAATCAAACAACTGCCAAACCACTTGGAAAAGGTAGAGGACTCAATTATGAATGATCTCCAACTTGAATCACTCAATTCTGACTCCGTATGAAGAAGTTATGGTATTTGGAAGGTGAGAAAATTGGGAGAAAAATTCTGACGGGATTGTTGCAATTTTTTCTTCTTGACAATGAAATGGAGGGAATGGAGGGAATTTAAAAGGAGGAGAGAGAGAGATTTTTTGGGCCAATCAGAGGTGGCCACGTTACCCACCCCGTGGGGAGCGTGTGGGCCACATGGGACCAGAGGGGTTCTCTGGCTGTGGGTCCCACGGCTCCCACACGGCTTGGGCCACGTGGCCTTTTGGCCACACTCACCTCTCGCGCGCTCCCTCACGTTCTTCAGCCGTATCTTAGGCATCCGAACTTCGATTTTAAATCTGTTTTCGGATTACAAACCGTGACTCCCTCATGCACGACGAAGACTACACAACTTTGAAAAATGGTTGAGAAATCATCTCGGAAAACGACGATGAAGTCAACTTAACGAATGAGAACGAAAAGTAGCGTAGCTACATCGTTTGGACTCGAAACTAAGTGAATGAGTAACTGAAACGACCGGAACTCAATAAGGAATCATAATAGAGCATATTCAAGTCCAAATACAAAAATACGAAAACATACAAACACAAAGACACACACATATGCTATTTCCTAGACATAGTCCTAGAACATGCAATAAGCAAAGTTTGTCAAGATAGTATAAATGCATGAGCATATATTATCAAGTGTGTGAAAGTGATATATAAATGATGTTTAAACATGAAGGAACACACAAGGATGCCATTTGTGTGTGTGTGCCTAGCCTTGTAAGAGATATGAGGTCTTATATTACCTTTGATGATCAATGAAGCACATATCTCTTTGAAGCCGGTATTTTGCATGAATTGTGGCCAAGACTTTCTTCGTCTTCTTAAATCTTCAACATATGAACCACTAAACATTTCAAAAGAAACATGTTTTTATATGAAATACATGCCAACACAAACTATAAACCTAACATATACGCATTTTCAAGTCGTCTTTTTGAGTCTTGTGTCTTTTTTGGTGTCAAATTTTTCAAATTGTCGCATGGCCAAAATTTTCAAGCTTTCATTAGCTTGGGTGTGATGCCTTGAGCGTGTGCTTGTGGCGAGTGTACTTATGTGTAGTGTGCTTAATTGAGTAGCTAGTTGTCACTCTAGGGTCTCACTTGCACGTCATGGGCTTGTCCTATCCTTTTTGTGCTTAAGTTAAGGGGACTTGGCGCCCTTGCGCTTTGTTCTAATAGTGGAGACCACCTAGTGAGTTCACAAACACAAGCCTTAAAGAATGGATGTTGAGTGCTATCATTGTTCTATTCTTAAACATTTTTCTCGTCATATGCATCACATGCCATAGGACATACATCTCATATATATTATGGATTGCTTGATGGATGCATTCATTCCATTGATAGACAAATAATGGAAATGATTTTAGGCAATATGTGTGCAATTAACTACTTTAAAAAGCCTAAACACATTCCTTAATCCCTTATGTGTACCCCCAAGCCAAATTTGAGGCCAAACACTTACCTTTCATTTGGAACCACAATGAACCATATAGCCATAAGCCTAAACACAAACCTACCCCTTGTTGCTAATCATGTTAGGATGTGTAATAGTTTTGTGATGTGATAGGTGTAAAGCTTTATATGTTAGATAGCGTGTACTTAGGCTATGTTTTGTAAGTGTGCAAGCATATGCTTAAAATGTGAAAGTGCCAACATTTGCACTTAAGAGCCTAAATTGTCAAATATAAATGTGCAACGCAAAGAGAAAAAGAAAAGAAAAAAAAAAGAGAAAAGAAAAAAAAAAAGCAAGCAAAAGAGCCTTGAAAATTTAAATGTTAAGTACTCACAATGTAAAGTACAATTTTGGAAGCACAACTTTGTTAAAGTTATGCCTAGATGCTAGAGTTTAAATTCGCATGAAAGTAGAGCTAAGTTGGGTTTGTTATGTAAGGTGTTTAGCATGATTGGTGACCTTTGAGTCCATTTTTCCTATTCTTTTGTTCATCACATTTCACCCAACGACCTTGTTATAACCAAAGGGAAAGACCTTTTTGAAATCTAGAATAGGAATGTTTGTTGAAGCATGATCTTCCACTTCCATGGCATGTGATTCTTTCCTAGGCTAGATCACAAAGAAATTAACAGTCCTTCATTGATATGTGTATGCAATGCATTAGTTCCTATGCATAAATTCCATATTTGCATACCTAGCTTGAGTGTGATCTTAGGACTCTGAGCGGTAAGAAAAGAGAGACTTCACGTGAGGCTTAGAGTCGAAGTGAATTACGCTCGAGGTGTGAGAGTGAGTAGTTCCTAATATGAAAGCACTTTTAGGTGTGAGATTCGTGATTGTGCGAATTTCCCTTTAGTGCTTTCGAGTTGCTTTATAACATTTTGAAAATGTCTACTTCTCTCTATCACACATCTTTTTTTATCTCACCACCGATTGGACATGTGGCCACTTGAATTGTTTTTTTTTTTTTTGGTGTCTAAGAGTTTACCCCACTCAAAATTCACATCATCACAAAGAGTTTTACCCATCAAATCAAGGTTTTCCGAGACATCAACATCAAGGAAATCCAACTCAATATCTTCGGGCAATCCTAGAAACTCATTCAATTTCCAAGAGCAAACTCTGAAAACAACACCTCTCATATTCATAACGGCATCCTCCACATTAGTACTTTCCTTGTAAACATGATAGAATTCCCTAACCATGGTCTCATTAGCTAATCCTAGCATGTTAATCCACGAACTCCAATTTCACTCCATGGTAACCTTATGAACATAAAAACCAATACAAGAATTCAAATCTATACCTTTCTCTTGAATAATCTTTTTGCATCAAAAAATTTCCAAACTCTTCATCTTGTTAGCTTCGGTATTCTTGGAAGAAGATGTAGGCTTAGACTTGTCAACGGGATTTGAAGAATTGCTACCACCAACTTTCTTGGCTTTTCTCTTGACCTTGTATCACAAAAACACTAAAAACAAATATGAGTGGAAACATCAAACAAGTTAGAGACCAATAAACATATACAAAGGCAAAAACATTATTTTTGAACAAATCAATATGTATATAAGAAATTATCATAGCATCTCCAAGATTGATCAAAAATAAGAATAATGCCAATAAACAACAATTTTGAAGAATCATGTGAACAAATCATACAAGAGAACAAAACATAGCATATAATGCTCCCCCTTGATAAATGCCCCATCTAACATCTAGATAGACAATTGTTAACATGTATCGCCACACATTCACATCACAAGCAATTTATATTAGATTTTTCAAATAAGCTTCATAAATCAATGAGAGTTACACTAAGATTTTCAATCACTCTCAAATATCTTCAAAAATTGCTAAAGTATCAAAATACCAAATAAGCAAATGTGAGTGTGTGAAGATTTTGCTTCAAGAATATAAAAATAAGTATTTTGAAAATCAACATGCAAACATTTTCAACATCTATTCATCTCAAGCCTTTCCGTAAAAAGCTCAAACCGATCATCATCCGAAATTTTACTTTTAAAAAGAATAGATCTCAATATGTGAGTGAAGTGTGTGCATGTGGCTCGTTAATCCATTTCTATTTGACAACCCGAGCTAATTTGATTTTTCAACTATACTTCATAAGCCTTTTTGTTTTGTTTTAGGCTTGAATCAAAGATTTTTTTTTTAATGATTTATTTCAACACTTCTTTGACTTTTAACAAACATAAACATATACACTTTATGATGGCTTTCACTCATCACAATGGCGTAGCCCTTTTCTACATTGGGCGGCTTCACAACCAAGATGTGTAGCCCTTTCCATGAGGGTTCCCATTGAGTTCTATGTTGCCGAAGCAAATGGATACCGACCATTGGTCATTTTTAAACGTACTAGTCCTTAGGACTTCAAGTTGTATCCATACTTATATAAATTAAACTCAACACACTTAACCAAGCATATAAGAGAAGCAAGTGCATTTTGAAACCAAGTTTTATGACTTAAAAGCACATGATCAAAAAGCAAGTAAAGAGACTTACTTAAGATCTTTACTTCTCAAGAGAGTAGCTTTCAAAGAATATGAAGCATATTTTTCAAAACTTGCTACTCAACAATCGTAGAAACAATAACACACATCATGATTAAGATCAATGTGAATAATTATCACCAAAAGATCTTAGACTAGCAAATGTCAACGAGGACCATATAAACACTATATTAGTTCTCAAGTATGACATGCTTCATGAAGTGATACAAACAATGAGTTAAGAGATGAAAAGATAAGCAAACAATGTGATATTAGAGATACCTTCGCAAGCTATTTTCATCAAATACAAGGCCTTCACCCTTTTTATAAGTCCTCTTGGCTTATAAGTCCTCATGACTACAAGTTATAGGTGTGTCGATTCCAAGAGACTAAAGACTATGCATTTCAACTCAAAAAAAAAAAAATGACTTTCTTTAAAAGTCTTAACATGATTGTAACCATATAGATTTCATAAAACAACTTCTCAAAAAGTTAATCAATAGATTTTGACTATCATAACAATAATGTGAGATAGCTAAGTTCATGTCAAGTTGTAGAGATACAAAGCAAACAAGCTAAGCTTCTTAACAACAAAAACACTAATTTTAAAGCTAACTCACATGTGCAACTTACACTATTGGTAAGAGCACTCACCCTTAACAAACTTTGTCTTGGGTGAACCTACACAAACATTATCAAAATTTTCTTTGACAACAATGTTGAATCTAGAGTAAAGTTCTTTCGTAACTTGATTCACAATAATATCATTGATACTCTTCTTTTCAACATTATTAGCAACACATGCATTGTCAAATTTTGCAAGGTTTCCATTCTTCACATTCCGGATATTATCATGCTTTGTGACATTATCATGCTTTCCATATTCAAAAGCTTTAGCATGCTTAAAATGAAGTCCAATCTCTATATCCCTAGATGCATTTCCTATGTTGTAATATTCAATGAATTTAAAGCACTTGGGCTTGATATGGCCTACGGTATTGTAAAAATGACATATAGGAACAAAAGAAGAGATTTTACCTTTCGGGATGGGAGAAGCACAAATGGGAGTTTTAAGGCGTACCTTGTTATTCAACTTGTTCTTGGTCTTAGAACGTTTCTTCTTAGGAGCTTTCTTGTCAACAATGATCTCACTTGTAGGAAGTGATGCTTCTATGAGCTTCTCTTCAACTACCGCGTCACTTGAGCCTCCTAAAGTCAAACTAGAGAAGATCCTATCCTTTTCAAGAACAATCCCCTCAACTTCTCTAAGCTTCTTGGCAAGAGCATTCTTTTCACCCAAGAGCCTCCGAGTAGTTGAAACAAAGTCATCCACTTGTATCTTGATCAAATCATCCTTCTTATCAATTTCTCTTAAGACTATCTTCAAATTTTCTTCAAGAAAATTCATCTTAGCTAAAAGATCAATGATGGTTGAATCTTCAATTAAGCACTCTTGATGATTTAGATCAACCTCTTTGTTCAACGAATCTTGACATACATCCTCTAGAGTAGAGTGCGAGGCCATGAAGGCAACAAAGTTGCTCACTAGCTCTTTATCACTAGAAGACTCATCACTTGAGCTCTCCTGATCACTAGAGTCATCATATTCACTCCATGTAGCTGCCATAGCTTTTCCCTTCTTGTCCTTCTTAGCATTAACACTAGGACAATCCGAAGCATAATGTCCAAGCTTTTTACACTTGAAGCATTGAACCTTTCTATTGCTCTTAGCATGACCATGTTGGGGTTTTTGCCCTAAAGCTTGTAATTTGTAAATGTGAATTGAACATAAATAGAAGTAGTTTATTCATTCAAATTATCTCATACATTTATATATAACATGTGTACTTAACATCCAAGATTGCTGGATGTAATCTCTAACTGAGTATATGAGTGTCATATACAAAGGTATTCAGTTTGAGATAAGCAATCTAAAGAGTCCGTAGATAGCAAATAGAGTTGGGCACTTCATTTGTGGTTAATCTACAGCTGCGTTCCATTATGTAATGTACGATGGTCTTAACCTAGACTATTCATATGGTGATATGAGAATGGAGGCACCTTATATGATGTGATCATATAGGACTGGGCCATGATCTATATGAATCTCTCACCAAGATCCGTTATAAGATGAGATTCATATATATCAACAAACAATGGCTATATATGGGTGATCTTAATCCTGAGTGTCTTATCGACTCCTTCAGGTTAGATCGTGGTTTTTGATATGCCATGGGTGAGAACGGAGTTGCATTCCCGGTCAATAACTTCGTATGTTGGAATCACAGTTTGGCTTATGGCTGGGAAGGTTTGTACACAATAGAGGAATCCACTCTTTCTTGTGAGAAGTAGATAGTAGTTCCTTTAAGGGTTGATTCGGGGCTTGAATAATATGAGCGCTCTCCTAATTCCGTAAGGAATGTATGATTTATTGTTCATTAGAGAATCAATGGTACTTAATGGAAAGATATAATTAGAGAGGTATAACGGACATTATGACCCAACTCTAATTATGAACTATTTGTGGAGGATTATACCATATGTAATAGCTATATCAATGGACACCAAGAGTTATTGGTTTGTGTAAAAACGTCTACAGTTGAGAGAGTGCAGCTTCGGGTTTTTAGTGGAATAACACCGAAGTTAATAATCATGAAATATTAATTAAAGAGTTTAATTAATTATTTCTAAGGATTATGGGAGCTCAAAACACTGTGGGTCCATTAGGTCCCTTTGCTAGCCCGATCGAATTAGGTAACAAGGGTCACGGTTAATTAATTGGATTGTCCAATTAATTGTGTTACGAAAGTGACACGTGTTTTAATCAGGAATTAGTTGAATAATGAGATTATTTAATTAATGGAAAATGATAATTATGTTAATTAAATAATTAGATTATTTAATTATGTAATTAATCATTATTGGAGGGTGTTCTTTGATATTTAATTTTGAAAGATAAGATAATGTGATTATTTTATTTTATTTTTAATTAAATATTGAATTTGAATTTAAAAAGTTTAAATTCAAACTTTATTAATATCTATTAAAAGATATCAGATATCTTTTAAAAGGATTTAAAAAAAAATTGATTAGTTTATTTTAAAGATATATATTTTATAAGAAACTATTGAACAAAAACACACATTTTTTCACGAAAGAAAAAAAAAAAGAAGAGAAACAAATATAGGGTGCGGCCATCAAAAGAAAGAAAGAAAAAAAAAAGGTTTTTATTTTTATTTTAATTCAAGTTTTGGCTTAATCGGAGCAAGAGTTGTTTTGTGTTGTTTCTTCAACCTCCATACAGGTTTCTGAGTACCATGACGCCCTCACACGCCGTTACCAATCCCAGGTGATAGCTAGGAAGATCTTGTGGTTCAAATCAGGAGCAGATCGTATTAAAGTGAATGAGCCTCCAACGCTGGTATGAAATTAATTTTCATCTCCTTCTTATTGCATTTGATTATTACTGTACAAATGGGTTTGTCTATGATTGCATAAAATTTTTAAAACCCTTCCGCTACGTAATCTGTAACCCTGGGTTCCTACAGACCACTCCTCTCATGAGATGGAGTAAAGGATTTCTTGACTTCCTTTTTCCCTGAGTACTTGCCACTTGGCTTGACACCTTTCCTCATGAACTTCCTAAACTTCCTAGCCAATAAAGCCATCTCCTCGTCATCATCTGAAATTCCCTTAAGTAATATAGTGTAAAATATACCTAAAGGGGGGGGGGGGGGGGGGGGGGGGGGGGTGAATAGGTATTTACTCAAATTCTTCCAATCTTAAAAATGATGCGGAATATAACAAAGAAAATGCACACTTGATTAGATGTAGCAAATGAATTGATTCCACTAATACAAGAGTTAATCAATTTACAAGATATGCACTCAATGTAAGATATGGAAGATAAACAAAAGTAAAAACAAATATGAACACAAGTATTTTTTACGTGGTAAAACCTCAAAGAGGAAACATCCACGGGTTGATACCACAACCACCGGCAAAGCAATCCACTATATGAAAAGGACTTACACACTCAAGCTATCAACACATGATATCCGCTCAAGCTATCAACTCTAAATCTACCCTCGGGCTAGTGAATCACCAAGCCTACTTCCTATCCGAGATGTATCCTACACCTCTAGAAAGCAACTTCCTATCCAAGACGCTCACGTCTCTAGGAAGATTTCTTGCTTGCCTATCCGGATCCTCCCGACCCTAGACAAGTCTCCCTTGCTTGATTATCCGAGTCCTCCCGACTCTAATCAAGACTCCATTGCTCTATCCACAAAGCTTCACTCACTTTGCTAGAGACTTCAACCTAATGCAAGGCTATGATCAAAGTGATGCAAGTGATGCAAACACAAACAAATTAAGCTAGATGATCAATCAAGCAAAATGTACATGTTCAATGACAATCTAGAATATACTTCCAACACACAATCACAAAAATTATCTAGAAATCAAGACATGTAAATCAATAAGAACAAGGTATGAATATTCAATATATCACACTAAAAACCTAGTTCTTAGATCATGAAATTAAACATAGAAAATAACATGAAGCACATCACACATACATTTTCTAAAATCAATTTCATGATAAATCAAGTTTAGCACATATATGTTCAAAACAAATCACAAAGCTAAATCTCAATTAACTAATGATCAAACACCCCTAGCATATGATCTAACATGCTTCTCAACAAATTTCATCAATCAAATAGTAAGAATCAAAAGAAGATCAAAGATGAAATTGAAAAAGAAGAAGTTGAACAAACAACCTTGACCTCGGACTGAAAATCGATCAACTGAGAAAAATGGCGAAGTCAGCTGAATGCTTGGGGTTTGTAGCTCTCTTCAAGACCAACAATTTTGGCTTTTGAATCAATTGATTTTGAGTTCGTATGAGAAAGTTATGATCAAAATAAGAAAATGAAAATTGAAGAAAATTGTGCAGAATTTCGTGAAAATCACTTCAAGTTCTTCAACAAGTGTGGAGGGAAGGAGAGGAGTTTAAAAGGAGGAGAGAGAAGATTTTTCAGGGCCAATCAACATGAGCCACGTCACCATCCCGTGGGGGGCGCGTGGGCCTCACGGGGGCAGAGAGCATCTCTGGCCATGGGCCCCACGGCCTCCTCCTCGTGCGCTCTCCGGTTCTTCAGCCATATCTTGGGCATCCAAACTCTGATTTTGAATCCGTTTTTAGATTACGAACTGTGACTCCCTCACGCACGACGATGACGACTACATAACTTTGAAAAATGGTTGAGAAATCATCTCGGAAAACAACGATGAAGTCAACTCAACGAATGAGAACGGAAAGTAGCGTAGCTACATCGTTTGGACTCGAAACCTTATGAATGAGTAACCGAAATGACCGAAACTCAATAAGGCATCAAATAAGAACATGTTCAAGTCCAAAACACAAAATACACAAACAAATAAACATATATTCACACAAGCATGCCATATCAAAGAGATAGTCATAAAGCATGCAATTCTACAATGTTTGTCAATACAAGATCAATGCATGAGCATACTATGAAGTGTGTGAATGTGTTATACCAAATGTTTGAACCACGATGTAGGGACACACATGTATGAATTGTGTGTGTGTGTGTGTGCGCTAACGCCTTGTGTTGACGGTGAAATTTGGATTGCCACGCACTCAACAATTATATCAATTTAATATAAAACGAGAAAATTAAGAACACATGCAAAAGACAGATTTTACATGGAAAACCCTTGAATGGGAAAAAACCACGGCGCCCCCTGAGGGCAGAAGAATAATACTAGGTTTTTGTTGCCTTGTTACACACTTTGATCTCTTTTACAATTGCTCTCTTCTCTCTCTAGATTTCCGAACCCCCTCCTCATGGGATAGGTGGTTCTATTTATACATGTCTAATTAGGGTTTTCCCTTGTTTTTAGCCGTATGGGTGGAAGGTTTCCCTCTTTGATTCGTACTAGGATTCCCCTCTTGTCACGGATCCAAGTCTACTTTCCTCTCTATGATTCCTTCTTGTTATGGGTCTTCTAAAAGTTTAGGGTTTATTTCTGTGTTTTTGCCGAGTCGGTTCAGGCTCAGTATACTGGTGTAGCGAGTACCTTCACTTCTGGGTATCGTCTCTTCGGCGACCACATTTCTACTTTTGGTGAGTAAATATCTAGCTTCGGCGACTATATCTTTGACTCCCTTTTGGCTTGAGGTATTTTGTCATTCTGATTTGTCACACTCCCTCCCTTGACCCGGTTAATGAGTGACGTGGCAATCTTTTATTGGCTCTTTTGATGACGTGTCAGGTTGGCGAATTTATACATACAACAATACCCCCATAAATACTTCGAGTTGGGCGAATGACTTGTTCTTCTCACTTTGTTTGTCTCTGCGAGCAGTATTTATATCTATGCTTATAAGATTTCGGCGCATTTTATAATAACTCCCTCTTTCCTTTTTACCACGCGCTGTATTGATTAGTTGATTCTTCCGGTGCAAGCTTTTAATTTGAGCCACACAACTTCTGGCGCTTCCACTTGCTTGACAGATGAAGGGACATTGTGACTGCTTGGTTATCCCCGAGATGCCACATGTCCATTACTTGGTGGTGACTATTGCGGTTGGTCACTGTGGTCGTCATTCTCATTAATTGTGTATCATTCACTTGATTTTCTTTTTGAATTTCAAAGTTCCCTCTTTTTAAGGCCCGATCGTTTCTTCTTCCCCACTTTGCTCTTTCCATTTATTTCTCCATTTTTCCCCATTTTTTCTCTCAAAGCAGAGTTCTTTTATTTTCCTTGGAAATTTCTGCCACGAATTCCTTCTGTTTTACTTCACTGTCAGACAGCTTGCTTTGAAATTGATCGTGCTGATTTCTCGGCGTTCCCAAACCTTTTGCTCATCCTTCGAACCTAGGGTTTTTCTGGTGAGTTTTCATGGATCCCTCCTTACGCTCTTCTCTTTTTAATCGGATGATGCAAGCTATGGAGCTTGGTGACAAATGTACCGCGGATAAAATCGAATCTCTGATTCGTAATTTTCGTCCGGATTCTCCGGTCCCAATTTCTGTTTATGTTCCATCTTCTGAGGATACTTTTATTCCTAACATCTCTCCTCTGTCTTCTAACAGTGATTCTCCAACAATGCCGAGATCTTCTAAACCAACAAGCAGTAAACGACGTGCCTCTAGGGCTCCCCGTGAGTCCCTGCTGGATGCGCAGACGACTGTCGACTCTGACGTTGAGGACCATCAAAGGGATAGGCTGCATTTCTCGCTAGACCGTCCGTGTTCTTTTGATACGGAGGTGAAAGGAATACGTTCTCAATGTGTGTTTAATATATAAAGCAGGAGGGGGGGGGGGGGGGGGGGGGGGTGAATAGATTTTAACTATTATTACCCAATTTTCGTATGCAAGTCAATTTTATGAAAATGGCCCTACTAGTCAAAAATACAAGCAAGTGTAATATAGTGCAGAATTTAAATAACACTTGATGTATACGTGGAAACCCAACCACTGGGAAAAACCACGGGCTGTATAGTGCGCCACTCTCGAACCTCGAAATCCACTAATTGAAATGGAGTTTACAACCTATGTAGACCTCGTCTAACACTCCAGTCAATAACCCCCCACTTCTACCACGCGGGCCTTTAAAAGTGGCTCTAGTCCAATTGCTTGAGGCCTAAGCAATCTTAGCCTCAAGACTTAATTCTCTATGAAGAGATTATGCAACCTCTGTGAATATGTATGAATATTCAAATAACAAACAAGGCTAGGGAACCTTAGATGCTTATCTAGGATGATGATATAATCAATTAAATCAATCATAAATATCAAGAGCTAAATGACATGTCAAATAGCTTAGCTAATCAAGATTAAGTAAAAACCTAATTAGCTATCACAATACAACACTCAATCAATTCATCACAATCAATTCTCTTTTCTTGTATTTAGCATATGATCTAAAACATACAAGTAATTTAAAAGAGATGGCTTGATAGTAAAAATACTAAAATAAGATGAAGTTAATCAAAATCTTACCAAGCAACTTGTGATGGTGCAAACCCATGCATGGATGCATTCTATATAGACATAGAAGATGCAATAAGAAATTTGATGCAAAAAGGATTTGATTTGAGTGGTTAAAGGTGAGTTCTTGATTTGATTTTCTCTCAAATCTCTCTTTCTCTCTCAAGAATATGGAGCCTCTCTCTCTAGGGTTTGATTTTGTGGCACAGCCCTCAAAATGATGAGAAAGATATGTATTTATAATGCCCAAGTGAAACTATGTCGTTTTGGAAGAAATGGAAAAATGATGGGCATTTTCGCGGTACTCGCATCAGTGCAGCGACTCAAGATTCGAGAGTTTCGAAACATGACCAAACGACATCGAAACCTTTCATATAATATATCGTTGGAAAGGTATGGATGTCTAATTTCTACTTGTTTTCATAGAATGACATTTCGATGTCTGTATAAAAATTTATGGTCAATTAAGTGACCAAAGGTCAGAAACAGACAACAACAGAGTTGCCCTGTTTTGGTTGTAACTTTGGAGATTTTAAAACCAATCCAAACGGTCATGAAATATTACGAATAATATACCGTTGGAAAGGTATGGGTGTCTAGTTTGTACAGAAATTTCAAAACTCATTTTGAAGCTTTGTATAAAAAGTTATGGTCACAAGACCATGCAAAGGTCAGTTTTGAAAAACATTTAAAACATTGAAATCTAATCTTTTGAAACTAGACACTTTACTCCAAACAATCAAATCAAAACTACCACTTATCCAAGAGAAGAATGAGACCTTCTCAAGTGGTCAACCATCACGCTAAGACATGCACACCATCGTGCAAGCGCGGACTTTTTTGATCACACAAACGGAAACGAATTACACCACACTTAAGACTAATAATGAAGTGCAAGTGTGGGAAGTGAATGCATCCTAATGCCTAAACATGTCATGGCATTTCAATGAACAAGATGCAATCAAAATAAAACATTCAAGAAGAGATGTTCAAGAACATGCATGCACATATATAAAACACACAACATACAAGAATAAGATTTATGCATGAGTTGTGTGTGTGTGCAACTAGATCTCTTCAAAGCAAGGAAGCACTAGAATTTACCTTTGGTGCTTATCAACCTTGAGGACATGAGAGGGTCTTGAGCTTGAATATCAATCACTTAAGCTACCCTTACATACAATCCCCAACACGTGGTTTGACCATGAAGTAAGCCAATCAAGATATGGGAATCCTTACAGGAGGTTAATGTGGTTGGCGAGGACGAGCTCCGCAAATATAAGAGTCGTTTTGACCTTCCAGACTCTGTGACTTTGATGTTACCCAGCGATCAAGCAGCATGGAATCCTCCCGAGAATACGGTCGCCATCTATGATGCCATGCTCAACTGCGGAGTAACATTTCCTCTTCAGCCTTTTATCGCGAGGTTTCTTACGGAGGCTCAGATTGCACCGGCACAACTTGCTCCAAACAGCTATAGGATACTGATGTGCCTATGCCTTATGTGGAAGCTGAAGGGTTATGGGCCCCCTACACCCCGCGAGATCCACCACTTTTATACTCTAAGGCAGGCGGGCAACGGTGGCACGTACTTCCTTTTCTCTTCGCCTGTGGAGAACTGGATCCCTGAGGGTGTGGCGAACCCTGGTCAAGTTGAGGTCTCCAGTGATGAGAAGAAGAAAGGTTTCTTCAAATAAAAGGTGGAAAAACAGTTGGTTTTTCACCGGTGGTGAGTGGGGTCGGGATGTGCCAGCTAGCAGTTGCCGCAATCTTTTGGCAAAGAAAGTTCCCAGGCATTTCACATCTCCTGAAGCCTGGTCGAAGGCAACCCCTGCTTTGCTGGATAGGGAGATCTCTCACCTCGCCGCGGCGGCTGTCCTTCCTTTGGATTCAAGGGACAGATCCTTCCTCTTGGATGAGGAAAAAATGATTTCTCAGCAAATTTTCCCACGCCTACCTGCAAAGCTTCCTCGCTGTAAGTCTTTATCCGTTCCTTCTTTTGTTTTACTGTTTCGTTTTATTCTGTTAGTTGACACTTGGTTTATTTCTCTTGCAGTGTGTGACTTTGACACCGTTTGCGACTTGTAAGCCCAGGCGGTGAAGAATTCCGAGGCTGCCAGCAAAAGGCATGCTGCTGGTTTGGCTAAGGAGGGAATTGCTCCCTCCGACGGTGAGGACGCTGGTGATGTTACCAGGGGAGAGGTTGAATCGGGGCAGCCCCCTATGCGTGCAGAGGTTGCTGCGAATATTCCTGTTGCTGCTGTTGCTGCGACTACCCCTGCTACGACTACCCCCAGTCGTAAGGGTAAGGAGAAAGTTGGTGTTTCAGGAGGGGCCAGTGACATCCCTTTTTTTGACGCGGATGTCCCTGAGACTCCTCTTGATCCTGCGAGTGACCTGGCCCTCAGAGCTGGTAGAAGTAAGCGCCCAGCTGGGAGTACACCTGATCATGCTGCTCGACCTCCCAAGCGGGCATCAAGGGTGGTGCAGTATGTTGTTTCTTCAGACGAGGAAGGTGCTGAGGAGCCAGCTGTCGCCGAGACCCCTTCTACCCAACCGGCTGTTCGCGAGGGGCCTGCTGAAGCGAATAATGTAGCGGCACCTCCCTCTGAGGAGGTTAATGAACCGACTATCCCTGCTTCCACTTCTCCCCAAATAGCTTCTCCTTCAGTGGCCATGGGCGAGCCGAATGTCTCCTCAGATCAGCCTAGGTCGTTTGGTCAACCAGAATCGATTGATCGGCCAGGCCCATCGAAGCAGCCTGGGGCCTCTGCTTCTGGTTCGGGTTTTACCCATGAAGCCCCTCTTGTAGGACCAGTTGAAGCCGATGAAGGGAACGTGTCCCTTTTTGATTTTTCGGCTACTGAAATCTGCTCCCACCTGGTTAATAATGATATATACATTGGTGAAAGCTGGGGGCATGTTAAAGACAAGTCCTACAACAGGAAGATGAAATTTTTTTTCAACTGCCACTCTTTGGTAAGTTTTTCGCCGTAAATCTCTATGTATTATTATTTTTTCATATACTTCCTAATTTCAACTATCCTTCTTCTCAGATGATGTCTGAGTTGGGTGAGAACTACAAGTATGGGATCAAAGCTTCCCGTGAGATTAAACGCTTGCGCGAGCAGGCTTCTGTTTTGGTGGCTGAAAAGCTCTCTGGTGAAGAATCCCATGCTCAACAGCTCGCTCAGTTAAGAGAATCCTCAGATGGTCATCTGTCTGCTCGGCTAGCCGCCGAAGAAAAACTCTCTGCTGTTGAAGAGGAGATTCGCTCGCTGAAGGAGCTTTTGTCTACGAGTCAAGAGTCCTTCGCAGCACGTTTGGAGGCTGAGCGGGTGGCTGAGGAAGCTAAGGAAAAGGCTGAGCATGAGGCGGCAGACTTACGTAACCAGTTGTCTTCTCGCGACCTCATCTTTGATAATTTGAAAGCTGTGCTGGAGGCTGAATCAGTTGATCGTTTCAAGAGATCCCCTGCCTACGATGCGCTTTTGTTGCGTGAATTTGAAAAAGGCATGAGGCAGGCGAAAAAATTCTTTGCCATGAAGGATCATTCTAATGAGAAAGCTCTGAGGCGTTTCGACAGGTCCTTCCAACAGCACATGGCCAGTGGCGTGGGCTCGATTAAAGAGCAAATAAAATGATGGAAAGCCCACTACCGTTATAACAGGACTGAATCTCATCCTATGCATTTAAAAATCCCCAGCAGGTGTGCCTTCAATACTTACTATTCAGGTCAGAAGGGCAGCTTTTCTGGCTCTGGTGCTGAGCCTGACTTGGGTCCTGTTGCTGGAAGGGATTATGAGCCTTTCATGCCAATAGAGGATGAGGAAGTCATCTGGCCTTCAGAAGAGGAGATTGAAGATGAGGAAGACAGTGAGGGCCCTCCTACAGCTGGTTGAGTTTTGGATCTTTTCTACTGTCTAGGACTGTAAATTTTTATTTCTTTTGCTCCTTCATTTGTAAATGATACAAAGTTATAAATTCTTTTGTTTTTTGTTCAGCTGCCTTTGCTGAGTTTTTGGCTTTACTTAGTTTTTCACCAAGTTTTTTAGCATATTTTATAGCTCTATTCAGCTGCCATTGCTGAGTTTTCGGCTTACTCAGTGTTTGTCAGGACGTATCCGACCATACACCAAGTTTTTAGTGTATTTTATAGCTCTATTCAGTTGCCATTGCTGTATTTTGGCGTACTCAGTATTTGTCAGGATGTATCCGACCATACACCAAGTTTTTAACATGTTTTGTTTTGTTCAGCTGGCTTTCTTGCTTATAGGGATTCTATTTTCCCGTAATGGCGATCGCTGCTTTTTGCAACTTGGGATTTTGTTTCTCGCCAGTTCTCGTTGCTGCGAGTATGAAACTCGTCTTTATGTGACGGTAGCAATATACGATGGCGAATGCCCTTTGTGACTGGCGAGTGAAATCGCGAATTCTCAGTAATAAATTACTCTTTTATTGAATATTTCCTGCAACTTTTGTTAACATAGCCATAAAGAAAATGCTAAAACGAAAAACTGTTCTAAGACATAATAAAAAGGTTGAAAAAGCTCTAAACTTTGAAAAAGTTAAGGATAATATATCTTCAAGTACTGCGCATTGCATGGGCGGGGTAGTTCGCCAAAACCTTCTCGAGTAATGCGATATGCCCCGTGGCCAGCTATTCCTGTAATTTGATAAGGCCCTTCCCATTTGTCTGCGAGTGATCCTGCAGCTTTGTCTCTTGTTCCCGGATTCACCCTTTTCAGCACTAAGTCGCCAAGTGAGAACCTCATTTCACGCACATGTGAGTTGTAATATCTGGCTACCCTCTGTTGGTACGCAGTATTCCTTATTTGTGCGCGCTCTCTTCTTTCTTCTAACTCATCCAGACCGCATTTTAGCATATCAATGTTAAGTTCTGGTTGGAAGAGTTGTACCCTTAGTGAAGAGAATGACGTTTCCACGAGAATGACAACTTCAGCTCCATATGCCATGGAATATGGGGTCTCACCTGTTGAACCCCTCTCTGTGGTTCGATACGCCTAGAGCACTTGTGGTAATTTATCTGCCCAGCTGCCCTTTTTTGTTGCCAATTTAGCTTTCAGGTTGTGCTTTATGATCTTGTTTACTACTTCAGTCTGGCCATTCGTCTACGGATGTGCTGGGGAGGCGTAGTAGTTGTTGATGCCGTACTTGTCACACAGCTCTTTGAATTTCCTACCATCGAATTGGGTCCCATTGTCCGTGATGATGGTGTTTGGTATCCCGAATCTGTACAGGATATTTTTCTTTACAAAGCTTATAGTGTTCGCTTCTGTTATATGTACCAATGGTTCGGCTTCTACCCACTTCGTAAAATAATCCACGGCTACTATGGCGTGCTTTGCTCCTCCAGTTGCTGTTGGCATTGGGCCGATTAAATCAATTCCCCATATGGCGAACGGCCACGGCGAGGTGATACTTTGCAAAAGTTCAGGTGGTTGACGGATGTTGTTGGCAATTTTTTGACACGCCTCACATCTCGCTGCTACTCTTTTGGCGTCGGCGAATAGTGTTGGCCAGTAAAAACCCTGCCTTAATGTTTTGTGGGCTAGGCTGACACCCCTAGCGTGGTTCCCACAATTTCCACTATGTATGCTTCTCAGGATACCTTCTGCTTCTTCAGGTCCGACACATCTCTGCAGTGCCCTTGAATACCCCCTTTTGTACAGTTCTCCATTGAGTACTGAATATCTTGTAGCTCTGTATTTCAACCGTTTTGCCTCTAATGGGTCACTTGGGAGTACATCATTGACGAGATATTCTTTGATTGGTGTGATCCAACTGTTCCTCTCACCAAAGACTGCCCCCACTTCTTTTGATTTGACTATACTCGGCTGTAATAGGTGGATCATGGATATACTTTTGGGCCAGATGTTGATTGTGGCAGATGCCAATTTGGCCAAGGCATCAGCTTGCTCGTTTTCTTCTATGGGGACATGAACAATTCTGCATTCATTAAATCTTTCTAACAGTTCCTTTGTTAATTCCAGGTAGGTGATCATGCTTTCATCTCTCGCCTAGTATTCATCTAGCACCTGATTGACAACAACTTGAGAGTCGCTGAAGATTTCTACCTCATCTGCCCCTAGGACTGTGCAAACTTTTAAACCTGCTATGAGTGCCTCGTATTCAGCTTGATTGTTAGTAGCTTTGAAGTCAAAATGCAAGGCACATTCGACTGAATCTCCTTCCGGGGTTGACACTACTACCCCTGCCCCGCTGCCGTGCGTGTTTGACGAGCCGTCGACGCTGAGTTGCCATTTGAATATTTTCTTATTTTGCTCCACCATCATTCTCGCCACTTCTATGCTTGGCTCGGTGAACTCTGCTACAAAGTCTGCCACCGCTTATGCTTTAATTGCTGTCCTGGGGAGATACTCTACATCGAATTCACTTAACTCGATCGCCCACTTTGTTAATCGACCGGATACTTCTGGTTTCTACAGGATTAACTTCAGCGGGCAGTTGGTGTATACCCCGATTTTATGAGCTTGGAAATATGGCCTTAGCTGCCTTGCTGCTGTTATTAGAGCGAGTGCCATTTTTTCAGCCGGCAAGTACCTTGTTTCGGCTGGTAACAGTGCTTTGCTGGTGTAGTATATTGGCTTCTGGATCCCCTCTTCTTGTCTTACCAGCACGGAACTTGTGGCTACTTCAGAGACGGATAAGTACATATATAGTGTCTCTCCTGTTTCTGGTTTTGATAGCAATGGTGCCCGCCCAAGATAATCTTTCAAGGCCTGGAAAGCTTTTTCACAATCCTCATTCCACTCGATTCCCTTTCCTTTCTTTAGAGCTTTAAAAAATGGTAGGCATCGGTCTGTTGACTTAGCTATGAACCTGTTCAGCGATGCTAGGCACCCCGTGAGTCTTTGGACGTCCTTCAAAGTTCTTGGCGAAACCATTTTTGCTAGGGCTTGGATTTTTTCAAGGTTCACCTCTATTCCTCTTTGATGTACTTGATATCCGAGAAACCTCCCAGACGGTACGCCGAATACACATTTTGCTGGATTCAACTTCATTCCATACTAGACCAGCACATCGAATGTTTCCCTCAGGTCATCTGTATGTCTATCTGCTGTGATGCTTTTTATTAGCATATCGTCAACGTAAACCTCCATATTTCTCCCTATTTGCCTGGCGAACATTTTGTTGACTAAGCGCTGGTAAGTTGCTCCAGCGTTCTTCAAACCGAATGGCATGACTGTGTAACAGTACAACCCCTGGTCTGTGGTGAACGTTGTCTTCTCCTCATCTGGCTTGTGCATCTTTATCTGGTTATATCCTGAATACGCATCCATGAAGCTCAACGTCTCATGCCCGGCTGTTGCATCGACTAATTGGTCAATCCTTGGTAGCGGGAAGCTATCCTTGGGGCAGGCCTTGTTCAGATCGGTGAAGTCAACGCACATCCTCTATTGTTTGTTCTTCTTTTTCACTAGAACTACATTCGCCACCCATTCTGGATACTTAACTTCTCTAATCGATCTTGCGGCGAGCAACTTTGACACCTCCTCTTTTATTGCTGCACTTCTTTCTGGGTTAAAGCTTCTCCTTTTTTGCACAACTGGTTTGCATTTTTCATTCACAACCAGGTTGTGTGAAATCACGCTTCTATCAATTCCCGGCATGTCTTCGTGGCACCAAGCGAAAATCTCCTTATACTCTCTCAACAAGTTTGTCACATCTTTCTTAACTCGTTCAGTCAGCCTTGCTCCGATCTTGACTGTTTTGTCCGGTTCTGGTTCGTTTAAAACAATCGACTCAGTTGGCTCTTCTTTTTCTCTGCTTGTTTCATCCCTTGGGTCTAGTTCGAAGGTTTCCGGATTATCTTCCTGCACTTCCTCGTCTACTTCGAATATGCTCAAGGTTTCCATCCCTGCCTTATCTTTGAAGATTGATAGGTTGGCGCGGCGAGCCATCTCCTGTGACCCTTTCAATTCTCCAACACCAAATTCTGTAGGGAACTTTATTTTTAATGCATGGGTTGAAGTGACAGCTCGAGCTTTGTTAAGAAACGGTCGGCCAAGCAAAGCATTATATGGCCAATTATGGATGTCGACTACAACAAAGTCCAGCAGGATCGTTCGCCGGCATGGTACTGTACCAAACCTTACTGGCAGTTTCACAGTTCCTAACGATCTAACTTCTGCGCCATCGAATCCTTTTAATGGCACATGGAATGACTCAAGATCTTTTCTGTCCAGCCGTAACTCATCATATACTCTGGCACTTAAAATATCAGCTGAACTCCCTGTTAGGATTCCCGTTGTTTTTAATTGGCTTATCTCGTGATCAAACCACATGTGGGGATGCTTTGTAAGGGTAGCTTAGATGTTGTTGTTATTGCTAAGGCCCTTTTGAAGATCTCACCATTGTCAAGCACCAAAGGTAATATTCTAAGTGCTTACTTGTCTTGAAGAGATAGATGCACACACTCACAACTCATGCATATGTTTAATCCTTATATGTTGTGTGTCTTTTATGTGTGCCTTAATGCTCATGAACATCTCTTCTTGCATGTTAGTTTGATTGCATCTTGCATATCCAATTGCCTTGTCATGCTTAGACTTAGGATTGCATTTTTGCACTGGGCGCCCCCAGAAGCGCTGTACAGAAGCGCTGTACGAACAGCGCCCATTGAGCGCTGTTCAGACCTGATCGATTTAATCGGTCGCTGTTGGGTCGCTGTTGGGACGCTGTACGTGGCGCGGGTACATAGCGCTGTACGTACAGCGCCACTCTGTTTCCTCGTGAAAACAGAGCAAGGGCGCTGTACAGGCGCTGTACAATGGCGCTCTACGTACAGCGCCCATGGCAAATAGTGGGCAAACTTATCAAAACGACCACACTTTGTTTTGGCTCCCTATATATATGCCACTTTGACTTTAGGTCAATTACAAGAGTTCATATTCAGATTCCATACTTAGGAGATTTTTCAAAGAGAAGAAAAATTCCAAAGAACTCATTTTTAATTACTCAAACACTTGTTCCATGGTCATCAATCATCATCTAGCATCATCTTAGATCATCTAGATGACATCTTGCATGGATTCTTCATCATACTTTGCTTGGTAAGCTTTTCACTAATATCTTACATATTTTGTGTTTCTCTTATCTAGCAATCTCAATTTAATTACTTGTATGTGATTTTATATTTGTTGAATACAAGATTGAGATTAGTATGATGTATGTTTGAGAAGTTGTATTGTGCTAGCATATTAGGTTTTTGTGCTTGATATTGATTAGCTAAACTAATTGACATGTCATTTAGTTTTGATATCTAGGATTGTTCTTAATTGCATATTAATCATCTTAGATAAGCATATAGGGTTTCCCTTGCTCTATGTTGCATTTTGGATATTTTCACATATTCACTTAGGGTTGTATTCTCTTCAAGAGAAGCTAAGTCTTGTGTGTAGCAATCGGGATTAGGTTGCTTAGATCGCAAGCAAAATCGGACTAGGTTCACTCATACCGGGATTAGGTAGGTGTGTGATTACTACCGGGATTAGGTTGTAATCGTTTGCACATTTAGTGGATTCGAGGTTCGAGTGTGGCTTACTTACATAGCCCGTGGTTTTTCCCGTGAGGGTTTCCACGTAAAAATCAAGTGTCAATTTAATTTCCGCACCATATTACACTTGCTTGTTTATTTCATCTTGAGGGTAATTTCGTAATTTTGACTAACACGAAAAATTGGGTAAAAAGCGTAAAATCTATTCACCCCCCCTCTAGATAGTTTTATACACACCGTGTATTAATTAGTTTCACTCCCGTTGTTAATCATCACCCGAAGGACATCCCTATGGGCTATTCGAACTCCCACTACGATTGCATCATTTGGCTTTGCATCAATTCCGTCTGAGTCTTCTGCTGTAAATGTTATGGGATCGTGTCCTTCTCTTCCTTTCTTGGGGTTTCTTTGCACAGAATTGATCTCCGTGCTTCTGCTTTCATACATCACTTCTCGGACTTCTGACATCACTTCTCGGACTTCTGACATCCTTTCTCGATTGCTTCTCCCAGTATGAGGTCCGCCAAAAATGGTGTTTATAGTGGCGTTGGGGCTGTTTCTCCTTGGACTCTTCCTTTCCTGCGCGTTTCCTTGGCGGCTGTCTTGGCAACCACCGTGCTTGTCCCCTTTCAAAGCAAAGTCCTTCAGGTGCCCATCTGTGATCAAGCTTTCAATGTGATCGCGCAGCTGGAAACATTTCGAAGTTTCATGCCCATGGTCTTTGTGAAACCGACAATATTTAGTCGTATCTCTCCTGGCATTTGCTGACTGCTGCCGAGGGTATTTAGCGAGTCCTTTGTCTTCTACCACAGACAGTATCTCCTCCTGATCGCCAGTTAAAGGGGTGTAATGGTTGTACCTTCCTCGAAACCTACTGGCTCGAGCGTTTCCTTTGCTTTCCCTTGGATATCCCTTTTGGCCCTTCTCATCTCTCTGGCGATCACGTGACTGCGTCTTTTTGTCATCCTTATGGTCCGATTTTGAGTCAGGCTTGTGTCCATGCACATAGCTACCCCCTTGCGCTACCTCTTCTTCTTCCGCCAGTGCATAGTCGCCAGCTATTTCCATCATCTCCTCATAAGTTTTTGGTCTCTCCCTTCGTAAGTCAAAGGATAATCGCCCACTTTGTAACCCATTGGTGAATGCGGCGATCACAGCTACATCACTGGCGTCTTCAATTTGAGCAACCTCCTTCCCAAATCTTGCTAGATACTTCTTGATCGACTCATTATGTTCCTGTTTCAAGTTGGATAGATGAGCGAGTGACTTTCTTCTCTGGACACTCCCCATGAATTGCCTTATGAACGCTTTGCTGAGATTTGAGAAACTGCTTATACTTTCGGGTGGAAGTCTTCCAAACCACCTAGAGGCAAGGTCGCCGAATGTTTACAGGAAGGTGAGGCACAACAGCCCGTCATTGGATGAGTACTGGGCCATAATGTTACGGAATCGGTGAACATGCTCCTTCGGATCCCTGTTCTCCTTATACTGCTCAATGGTTGGCATTCTAAATCTATCTGGAAATTGGGTGCGAGCGATATTTTCGACGAATGGGCTGTCTGACTTATCATCCGAAGATACGTTACGACCATACCTTCGTGCCATCGCTGAAACTTTTCTTGACAGCTCTTGTAGGGTGACATCTCGCTGACTAGTTGGTTCTCCTGCCGGATCAAGTCTACTCTTGATTGTCATTCTCCCATGATTGCCTCTACCATCCGGGCTCCTTCGATCTTCTGTGCTCTCAGATCTTCTTCGTCGTGCTCTTTTGAATCGTAATTCCCTTCATGGATGAGGACTCTTATCTTCAGACGAGATAGAACGGTGTCTCCGCCGGTTCCGTTGATATGTGTCATTGGAATTGACCCCATGTGTTCGTGCATGATCTCGCTCCTCCCTAGATTCTTCATTCATTACACCTTTTCCCTTCCTTTGTTTTCTCCCTTCGAAATTCTCAGGGTGGTCCTGCGGAGTCTCCTCAGTGGATTGTATTGCTTGAGCATCTGGGGTTGCAATGTGAACTTCCGATCTTATCCTTCCGGGCGGATGGACTCCAGGAGTGGTTAACTCGTAGGGAGAAGAAATTCCCAACCCTATGGGAAGCAAAAGCCCTATTTTGCTAGCTTCGCTGATTAAGTTTACCAACGCAGTCTGGAAGTGCTGTAGAACCCCGGGGTCAGCTACCCTAGTTCCTGGTGTTACCGCCGATTGTTCCCCGATCGCCACTGCCCTATCTCCTGTTGGTGCGGTAGGTTCAACAATTAGATCTCCGCTGGAGTTACCATCTCTGTCACTGTCGTTGTTCATAATTTTCAGTTCGCAAGGGTTCCTCAAAGTTTCTGTTCAAAGTCCCCCTCCTTCTAGCGCCAATTGTTGACGGTGAAATTTGGATTGCCATGCACTCAACAATTATATCAATTTAATATAAAACGAGAAAATTAAGAATGCATGCAAAAGATAGATTTTACGTGGAAAACCCTTGAATGGGAAAAAACTACGGCGCCCCCTGAGAGCAGAAGAATAATACTAGGTTTTTGTTGCCTTGTTACACACTTTGATCTCTCTTACAATTGCTCTCTTCTCTCTCTAGATTTCCGAACCCCCTCTTCATGGGATAGGTGGTTCTATTTATACAGGTCTAATTAAGGTTTCCCCTTGTTTTTAGCCGTGTGGGTGGAAGGTTTCCCTTTTTGATTCGTACTAGGATTCCCCTTTTGTCACGGATCCAAGTCTACTTTCCTCTTTATGATTCCTTCTTGTTATGGGTCTTCTAAAAGTTTAGGGTTTATTTCTGTGTTTCTGCCGAGTCGGTTCAGGCTCAGTATACTGGTACAGCGAGTACCTTCACTTCTGGGTATCGTCTTTTCGGCGACCACATTTCTACTTTTGGCGAGTAAATATCTAGCTTCGGCGACCATATCTTCGACTCCCTTTTGGCTTGAGGTATTTTGTCATTCTGATTTGTCACACTCCCTCCCTTGACCCGGTCAATGAGTGACGTGGCAATCTTTTATTGGCTCTTTTGATGATGTGTCAGGTTGGCGAATTTATACATACAACACCTTGCAAGAGGATAGGAGTCAAGATATACCTTTGACGCTTTTCACCTCTTGAAGACTACTTTTGCACTAGACGTTGCTCTTCACTTTTTAAGCTTTCTTTCTTCAAAGAATATCCTAAGCAACAACTAATACATAATATGGAGTGTTTTGGAATGGAATCAAGCCAATACAAATCATAAATCTTACATCATCACTACTACTAGTTTCTTTGACAACCTAGAGAGCTAAACTCTTATTCTTAGCCTTTGGTTTCATGCACGCCTCAAAGGTTTGAAGAGATCCTAGCAACTCATCTAAGCTCATGACATCAACGTCTTTGCTCTCTTTAATGACGGTAACCTTGGCTTTGAACCTCTTTGGAAGAGATATAAGAATCTTCCAATTTAGCCTCTCACTAGAGATAGGAGTACCAAGAGCTTGGCACTTGTTGGCGATGTCTAGTAGCTTGTCTTGGAAGTCAAAAAACTTGTCTTCCTCACCCATTTGCAAAACCTCAAATTGGGAAGTGAGCAATTGAAAATGAGATTTCTTCACCGCTTTAGTCCCCTCATTGGTGACTTGGAGAGCTTCCCACGCCTCCTTTACGAACTCTAGGTTTTGGATGTAGGAAAATTGCCTACTATCCACACCTCCGAAAATAGCATTCATCGCTCGATGATGCCATTTTACTAACTCAAACTCATTAGTAGACCACTCACTCCTAGGCTTGGAAATGGTCACTCCATCTTCACTTTTGTTGGGAGCAAGGTAACCTTCTTCCACGGTCATCCAAGCTCTCTCATCAATAGAGTGAATGTAAGCCTTCATCCTCAATTTCCAAAACCCATAGTTGTGACCCTTGAGAAGAGAAGGCCTAGAATTCGAAGCCCCTTCGGTCATCACATCATCATGGAAAACCATACTTAAAAAAAAAAAAAAAAAAAAAAAAAAAAAAAAAAAAAAAAACCTTAGCAATTCACTAGTAAGTATAACCTGGATCTTATCGAGTGCCGTCCGACGACCCAATTGAAAATATACAAATGTAGTTAAATAGCTTAAAGCATACCTATATGGGGGGGGGGGGGGGGGGGGGGGATGAATAGGTTTTTACGCCTTTTTCAATCCCTTGAACAAACTTACGTTTGTCCCTCAAGGTAGCCTTACATACTGTAAGTTCCTCAAGTTTGATTGGCTTATTTCATGTACAAATCACATTTGAGGCTATTGTAAAGGTAGCTTAGGCTCTCAAGACCTCAAGAGAAGAAGCACCAAAGGTAAATTTCTAAGTGTTTGCTTTGCTTTGAAGAGATTTAGTGCACACACACACATTCCATGCATATCCATACTTTGTGTATAATGTGTGTCTTTATATGTGTGCATCCATGTTTATATAATATCTCTTCTTGCATATTTTATTGATTGCATATTAGGATTAAAATGTCATGTTATGATAGAACTTTAGGATGCATTATGTTAGTATAGGCGATGTTCACCCGCCTTACAGGCACTCTACGTACAGTGCCCAAAAGGGGCTCGAAGCAATTTTGCTTTTACCCGTTGTACACCCGCTCTACATAGAGAAGGTCAACAGCGGTGCCACTAGTTGTTTTTTAATCAACTTTTGTTTCGCCCAAAATCCACTCTACGTAGAGCGGGTGAAGGGCGGCTCTCCAAACCCGAGAGCAACCGCCCCTAGGTTGCCTGGATTCTACCCTACGTAGGGAGGTCACGAAGAACTTTTGTTCTTCATTTCCCAGGTGAACCGTTGTTCATCCGCCCTACGTAGAGCGGGTGAACAGCTGTCAAGGCATATTTTTTGTAAACTTTTCAAAACGTTGTCATTTCATTTTGACATATTATATATATGCCTCTTTCATTTTAGGTCGACCAAGAGAGTTAAAAATCATATTTTTACTTAGCATATTTTTCCAAGAGAAAAATTTCACTAAAAAACTCACCTTTGATTACTCAAACACTTTTTTATAATCATTAATCATCTTCTAGCATCATCCTTGATAATCTAGATATCATTTTGCATGGATTCTTCAACACACTTTGCTTGGTAAGTTTTTCACTAATATCTTACATATTTTGTGTCTTTCTTAACAAGCAATCTCATTTATTACTTGTATGTCATTCATATATATGTTAGATACAAGATTGAGATTAGTGTATTGATTGTTTGAGAGTTGTTTTGTGATAGCTTCATAGGATTGCCTAATCTATGTTTAGCTAAGCTTTATGACATGTCATTTAGCTATTGATATCTAGGATTGCATTAATTATCATTTAATCATCCTAGATAAGCATCTAAGGTTCCCTACCTTTGTTTGCTTTTTGAATATCATCATATATTCATATAGTCCATTTTATCTCTTCATTGAGAAGTAAGACTTGTGGCTAAGAGTGCTTAGGCCAAAAGCATATTAGACTAGAACTACTTTTAAAGGCCCGCGGGTAGAAGTGGGGGGTTATTGACCGTAGTGTTTGACGAGATCAACATAGGTTGTAAACTCCATTTCAATTAATGGATTTGAGGTTCGAGTGTGGCGCACTTACTAGCCTGTGGTTTTTCCCGTGAGGGTTTCCACGTAAATATCAAGTGTTATTTTAATTCCGCACATATATTACACTTGTTATATTTGAATTGACTAGATAGGGTTATTTTCGTAATCTTGACCATACGCAAAAATTGGGTAAAAGTGATTAAAATCTATTCACCCCCCTCTAGATTAATATTGAACACACCGTAATTAGTTTCACATACAACACATAAACCAAGAAATCATACATAGACAATATAATCATGTGATCATTTAAGCATAGTCTATATATATATCAATTAATTGTATGAGGTATAATGTCACATAAACTTAACAACAAAGAATACTTGTATTTCAATATTTGTTCAATGTATTACAAGTATAATCAAATATCACTATACACAAAAATTACAATATACAAAAGAATTATATTTACAGATATGATCAAATGAATTTATTTACAAATCACACTTTACAAAATCTCGTTTTAATATACATTACAAGTGAATAATATAAAATAAGATAACAACATACACATATACAAATATAAGAGATAGAGATAGGAAAATTAACATAAGAGATTTTTTAACGTGGTAAAACCTCCAAGGAGGAAACATCCACGGGTTGAACTACAACCATTGGGTACTATATATATATTGGATGGTAAATTAGAAATTCCACAAGGTGACCAATCCTAGATCAACTTCCTATAGGAGTCTATGTTTACCCAACCATATTGGAAAATACGAAATCCCTCAATGATGCGAAGCCACCATATATTGGATAACATACAAAACCAACATCAATGATAGATTAGAAATTCCTCAAGAGTGCGTTCACATCCCATGTACCTCACTCTTTTAGAGTTTATGTCTATCCATACGCTTAGGCCTACTAATATAGAAGCCAACTCCCTATCCAAGACACTCATGCCTCTAGGGAGCCTCTCATGCATGACTATCCTGACCATCCCGATCCTAGCCATGACTTTTTGCTTGGTTATCCAGACCTCACGTCCTAACCAAGGCTTCCTTGCTTGACTATCTGGACACCTCGTCCTAGTCAAGACTTCATGCCTTTTACAATGACTTCCTAGTGTGATCATGTGAATACAAATGATATAAACAATCAATTCAACATAGAACATGTGATCAATACATTCCATGGAACAACTAGACCTAAACATGTGAGAACACAAGTAATGTAATCTAGATGCCAAAACATGAATTAAACCTAGAGCATGTGAAAAGCACCTAACACAAAAGCTCATAGTTTCATTCACACAAATAACACTTGAATAAATCATATACATGAAGCACACATTCAAAATGTCATAAACATACACAAAAATGCTCGAATCATAAAATGTATTCAACGAATATTCTAGCCAAAGATTTAGAGCAAGGATATAATGATAAATCAATTAAATCCTAGATATCTCTAAAAACACATACAAAAGCATTAATCCTAGATTTTATCAATCAAATGATCAAAACATATTTCAAGGATTATTAATCATAAAATGATTCAATCAAGTCACAAATAATCCTAGATATCAATCTAATCACAATACAACTCTCAAACATGTGAAAACCTAGAATCTAATAAACTAGTTCACATATGTCTCTAAATAGACTTTTGATTAAGATTGATTATGAAGCTATCTTTCTCAATAGCATTCACCATACATATACATACATATAGAAGAGGAAGCCCCAATCAAATTGAAGGTTATGAAAGAAGAAATCTCAAATATATAAACACTACCTCAATCTCACGAGCTGGTTCGGTTTTCTGGGTAGAACCACTCCAAAAATTGATCAAATAGCTACAAGACCACTTAGAAAAGGTAGAAGACTCGATTATAAACAATCTCCAACTTGAATCACTCAATTCCGACTTTGTATGAGAAAGTTATGGTCTTTGGATGATGAGATAAATTGGAGACAAAATTCTGGTGAGATTTCAAAGTTTTTCTTCTTGAAAATGAATGGGAGGGAAATGGAAATATTTAAAAGGAAGAGAGAGAGAGAAGGAACCAGCCAACTAGCATGTGCCATGTCAACACCACGTGTGGCACATGTGGGCAGAGGGCCATGCTAGCTGTGTGGCACACGTGGCTCACACGTGGCCACCAAGCTTGGCCAATGGCCATGCTTGCTCCTCTCACGCACCTCCCGCGTTCTTCGACTGTATCCAGGCCTTCGAACTTCAATTTTGAATCTGTCTTTGGATTATGAATCGTGACTCCCTCACGCACAATAACGACTATGAAACTTTGACAAAAGGTTGAAAAATCATCTTGGAATACGACAACGAAAACAACTCAACGAATGAGAACGAAAAATAGCATAGCTACATCGTTTGGACTCGAAACTTAATGAATGAGTAACCGAAATGACCGGGATTCAATAAGGAATCATAAGAGAACATGTTCAAGTCCAAAAACAAAAATATAGAAACAAATAAACATAAAATCACACACGTATGTCATTTCCTAGACATAGTCTTAAAACATGCATTTATAAAATGTATGACATTATGAGTTCAATGCATGAGTATACTAAAACATGTGAAAGTGTTATATAAATGGTGCACAACAATGTAGGGACACTCATGAATGATTTGTGTGTGTGTGTGTGCCTAGCCTTGTAAGAGAAATGAGGTCTTATATACCTTTGTAGACCGATGAAGCACATTTCTCTTTGAAGCCGGCATCTTGCATAAGTTGTAGCCAAGTCTTTCTTTGACGCCATGAATCTTCAAAACTTAGACCACTAAACATTACAAGAGAACATCGTTTTGATATGGAATACATACCAAGACAAGCCAAAAACCTAACATCCATCCCTCATGATCCGGATATAAGAAGGTTTTCGCATTTGGTTCCAAAGCCATCTGAAAATAATAAGGGGAATATATATGAAATAATGGCAGGTTGTGTAAAAAACCATAGGCAATTCATGAAAGCATGGAAAATCAGAATATAAGGGGCTAACATGAACATGTAATGAAAAGTCATCATGTAAGCATGGCATCATGGAAAATCAGAATATAAGGGGCTAACATGAACATGTAATGAAAAGTCATCGTGTAAGCATGGCATCATGGAAAGTCATGTCAACATCATGGAATCGAAAGCAACATGGAATGTCCATGTTAGCCTTGGTCATGGCATCATAGAATGAAAGTCATGAAAATCATGTAAACATCATAGAATTTCATGGAAACATAATGTAATGTCATGGCAACATCATGGATGCATCATGGAAATTAGCATCATGGAAATTAACATCATGGAAATTGATATGGATATGGCAACATCATGGAAAGCTTCAAGTAAAGTCATGAGGGATATGGCAACATCATGGCAAGGTTCATGTAAAGTCGAAATCATCATGAGCACATCATGGAAAGTCGAAATCATCATTAGCGCATCATGGAAAGTCGAAGCAACATGGAAAGAAAGTCTTGGCAACATGTGTTAGGTTTTTGGTTTGCCTTGGCATATATTCCATATCAAAATGGTGTTTATCTTGTATTGATTAGTGGTAGTTATCATGATGATTCAAAGCTTCAAAGAAAGACTCGGCTACGATTCATGCAAGGTGGTGGCTTGTTAAGGGGAATTAGCTTCATTGCTCATCAAAGGTATAATTGACCTAATTCCTCTTACAAGGCATAGGCACACACACAAAAATCATTCATAAGTGTCCCTGCATGGTTGTACACATTTTATATAACACATTCACATGTTTTAGTATGCTTATGCATTGAACTAAAATTTTCATACATTGTAGAATTGCATGTTCTAAGACTATGTCTAGGAAATGGCATACATGTGTGATCTTGTATTTAATTGTTTGTGTTTCTTATATTTTGGACTTGAACATGATCTCATATGATTCCTTATTGAGTCCCGATCATTTCGGTTACTCATTCATTAGGTTTCGAGTCCAAACGATGTAGCTACGCTACTTTGCGTTCTCATTCATTGAGTTGTCTTCGTCGTCATTTTCCGAGATGAATTCTCAACCTTTTATCAAAGTTTTATAGTCTTCATTATGTGTGAGGGAGTCATGATTCGTAATCCAAAGATAGATTCGAAATTAGAGTTCGAAAGCCCGGATACGGCGGAAGAACGCCAGAGGTGCGCGAGAGGAGCAAGCATGGCCAACGACCAAGCTTAGTGGCCACGTGTGGAGGCCGTGTGCCACACGACCAGAGCAGCCCTCTGCCCACGTGTGCCACTCGCGCCTCACACGGCCCTAGGTGATGTGGAAGCTGCTGATTGGTCCATTTCTCCCTCTCTTTCATCTCTTTTAAATTCTCCATTTGCCTCCCATTCATTTCAAGAAGCAAAAATTAAAATATCTCACACCAGAATTTTCTCTCAACTTTTTCTCACATTCCAAACACCATAACTTTCTCATACGAAGTCGGAATTGGTTGATTCAAGTTAGAGATTGTTCATATTCCAGTACTCTACCTTTTCCAAGTGGTCTTGCAGCTGTTTGATCGAGTTTTCAAGTGGTTTCACCATTAAAACCGAACCAGCTCGTGATTGCAAGGTAGTTGTCATATCTTTGAGATTTCTTCTTTTATAACCTTTAATTTGCTTGGGGTTTCTTCTTCTATATGTATGTATATGTATGGTGAATGCTATTGAGAAAGATAGCTTCACAATCAATCATAATCAAAAGTCTAATTAGAGACATATGTGAACTATTTTCTTGGATTCTAGGTTTTTCACATGTTTGAGAGTTGTATTGTGATTAGATTGATATCTAGGATTATTTGTGACTTGATTGAATCATTTTATGATTAATAATCCTTGAAATGTGCTTTGATCCTTTGATTGATAATATCTAGGATTAATGTTTTTATATGTGTTTTAGAGACATTTAGGATTTAATTAATTTATCATTATATCCTTACTCTAAATCTTTGGCTAAAATATTCATTGAATACATTTTATGATTCTAGCATTTTTGTGTATGTTTGTAATATCTTGAATATGTGATTCATGATTATGATTTATTCAAGTGTTATTTGTGTGAATGAAACTAGGAGCTTTTGTGTTAGGTGTTTTTCACATGCTCCTAGGTTTAATTCATGTTTTGGCATCTAGACTATATTACTTGAGTTCTCACATGTTTAGGTCTAGTTGTTCTGTAGAATGTATTGATCACATGTTCTATGATGAATTGATTGTTTGCATCATTTGCATTCACATGATCACACTAGGAAGTCCTTGTAAAATGCATGAAGTCTTGACTAGGACAATGTGTCCGGATAGTCAAGCAAGGAAGACTTGGTTAGGACAAGGCGTCCGGATAACCAAACAAGAAGTTTTAACTAGAGTCGGGATGACTTAGATAGTTAAGTAAGAAGTCATGGCTAGGATCGGGAAGGTCCGGATAGCTATGCAATGGAGGCTCTCTAGAGGCATAAGTGCCTTGGATAGGGAGTTGACTACAATATTGGTAGGCTCGGGTGTTTGGTATGACATAGACTCCAATAGAGTGTGGTACATGGGATATGTATGCATGCTTGAGGAATTTTTAATCATCCAACGATGTTGGTTTGGTATGGAGTCCAATATATGGTGGTTTCGCATCATTGAGGGTTTTTGTATCTTGCAATAGGAATTGGGTAGACATAGACTCCAATAGAGAGTAGATCATAGGTTGGTTACTTTTGAGGAATTTCTAATCTATCATCCAATATACATAGTACCCAATGATTGTAGTTCAACCCGTGGATGTTTCCTCTTTGGAGGTTTTATGATCGCCGCAAATGTGGTACGCAATAGTTATATAAACTACCGGTAAGTAATATGGCGTGCGATTGTATATCCGCAAGTGCACGGATTGTTACGTTCACGTAGCAGCAAGTACGGTTCGTTCCACAGGGAAGGATGGTACACTTAAAGTCGATTCTACGCCTTAGGTTATAGTCAAGCTATTTACACTAATTACAAACAATAAAAGTAAAAGAGGGGGTTGCAAGCAATTATCTAAGCTAATGGCTAGGATGACGAATTTAAGCTATGCGTATCTTACGGTCACGGATACGTAATCTCTAATTACAACGGTAAAGTAAAGATGCGATTACTAGACAACTAATTAATCTAAACTAACTAGATGGCAATAAAGCAAATAAGTAAATTAACCACTAAATCACTACTGATCGGTTCATTTCTATACATGTTTTAAGCCCCGAATTCCTATTATTTATGCTTTGTTCTTGAGTAAATTAGGTTGTTTAATGTGTTTGTTGAGCATGTGTAGGTCCATTCCATTCTAGTGGTGTTAAATCTTATTTTGTAAGAAAAGGAATCAAAAGATGGAGAAAATGAGCAAATTGGAAGAAACAATGAAAAGATGATTTTCGGCCAGTGCAGAACCCCTATGTTGCGGGGCCCATATCTCTCAACTCCGATTGAATTTGTGTCTTACCACCTATGGATTGAAAGCCCCGGAAGTCTAGTTTCCGACGCACTTTTCGGATCATAATTCCGATATTCCTAGAAGAAGTTATGACCGATTTAGTAACCGAAGGTCAGGCCTGAAATGGTTACCGCGGCCCAGACCGCCCACCGTGCAACTTGCCTGGGCAGCGAGCCATAACAGAACAAGTCCGCTTCTTGTGCAGCTGTGGAGGCAACTTGCTTGGGCAGCGACCTGGGAAGCGGTAATTCGTAAATTTGGTTCGTTTGGGACATCAAGTAACCTATTTTTGAGAGGATTATATATAGAAATTGATATCTTATTTTGAGGGGAGAGCCACCACAAGGGGATTAGACCCAAAAACACCATTCTTTCACATTCATTCATTCCATTCAATTATTCATTCACATCATCCATCCTTGGAGGATTCTTGGAAGCAAGAAGAAGGAGATTTCCAGCCAAGAAGCTATCAAGATAAATATGGGTTTTCTCTACATCTCTTCTATGTTTTTGTTCTCTCCATTGATGTGTAACTAAACCTCTAACTAGGGGATTGATGTAACCAATTTTGGACAACTCTATGTAATCAATTAGTCTATCTTTTTGTTAATCAATTGGGTTTTAGTCTTGTCTATTGAATTAATTGCTCTATATTACTGATTCATATTATTTTGTGGCCTCAATTGATATGAGTTTGTGATTTAGTTTATCCATGAGATTAGGGTTTAGATGTGAATGGCCTTTCCATTTAAATCACAATCATAAGCTTAATAGATTTGAAAGTTAATGTTTGCATGGCCTTGTTGCATTGATTTGGCTTAGAGTTTTGTTCCAAAGGATTTCGTTACTATCACTTGACACATGGCCTTTGTGCGAGTGGTGGGAAGGAGATTCGTTCTTAATTGTTTATCAAAACAAGCCCTAAACTTTATTGAAGTGTTTATTGAGACTAATTGAGAGCATTGAGTGTCTAAGAAAGGTGCATCGATTCCCTAGTATCTCCCCATATATTCATTCTTTGATTTGATTATTCGTTGATTTGATTTTTAGTTCAAGTAGTCATAAATTAGGTTAATTTTAGAATTAAACAATTTTTCCAAAGAAAAGCATTATGCAATTTAGTTTTCGCATTTAGAGTAACCTTTGCTAGATTAATTGGTTTTAACCGATAAAATCGCCGATCCCAGTGAACGAACTTTCTTAGTGAATTGAACACAGATTTTACTGCATCAATTTTGGCGCCGCTGCCGGGGATTGGTATAGATTCTATTAGTTGGATCTAGTTAGTTTAGGTTAGGTAATGTGTGTCATTAGATTTTATTTTAGTTTTTAGTTATTCTCTTGTTTCATCTTACTTCGTGGTAGTTGTGTTTTTGGTGTTTCAGGTTTTACAGGTGTATGAACGGACGTCGTTCGCTTGGAGGTATTCTGATCCCTGCTAACGATGAGATTGACCGAGTAGGCCGGGTTGCTAGACAGTTTGAAGAGTTAGATCCTTTAGTTGAGGATATGGGTGATCACGGTGAGCAACGTGACAGGGTTATTCGAGCTGAAAGAGAGGTTCATGATGAACAAGGTGTTCAGAATAGACAGGAAGTTCGAGACAATCCACCGGGTTCTCCAAGACGTGCACTAGAAGATGAGATCAGACTAATGAGAGAGTCTAGACAACCTATGCTGGGAGACCAACCTCAGCCAATTGTGTTAGATGCCATAGCCAGAAGTTATGAGTTGAGGGGTAGCCATTTAAATATGCTGCCATCTTTTCACGGTTTGGCAACAGAAGACTACCTCCAGTTTATGAAGGACTATCAAGCTACCGTAGGGAATTTCCTGATGGGCCGATTGACAGAAGAGCAGTTAAGGATGAGGTGTTTTCAGTATTGTTTGAAGGACAAGGGCATCAAGTGGTACAATTCAGTAAGGGCAGGATCTTTGAGATCATGGGTTGACGTGTGCACTGCATTCTTCAACAGATTTTTCCCTGCTTCAAAAGTAAAAGAAGTCCGGATCAAGATAGCTAGTTTCGGTGAAGAAGATGGTGAGTCGTTCCATGAAGCATGGTCACGATATAAGGAGCTGTTAGATCAAATTCCCCCTCACATGGTGACGGAGGAGTACAAAGTCCGCACTTTTTATGATGGATTGACACCTTTCACACAAAACATTGTTGACAACGCTTGTGGGGGTATCATTACCAAGAAATCTGCTTTAGAGATTGCTGAGATCTATGAAACTTTGGCTCTAAACTCCCAGCATAGAAGTTCAACTGTCAGAAAGGGAGGTAAGTATGAGGTCAACCAGACAACTGGGGTGGAAATTCAGATGGCGAATCTAGCTAAGCAAGTACAAGCTATGATAGCCCAGAACTCGAATAGGACTCAACAGCAGTTAGGTGTGAACTCAGTGCAAGATGGAGATGGGATACCATTTGAGACAGAGGAGGTTCAAGCTTTCAATTACCAAAGAGGGAGAAACGATCCTTACTCGAACACTTACAATCCTGGATGGCGTAACCACTCAAATTTATCTTATTCTGACCCTAACACTGCTCTAAATGGTCATCAGCTCATTCAACAGAACACTCAGGGAACAAATCAAGGAGGATACAACAGAGGCAATTACCAAGGCCAAGGTTCCAATAGTCAACCTCAACAATGGAACAATGCTACAAATAGAGACAGTACCACATATCAGCCGAAGAAGAGATCCTTGGAAGAAATTGTGACATCCCTTGCTGAGAGTACAGAGCGCTTCTCACGTGATACAAATCAGAGATTTAACAATGTTGAGTCATCCATTAAAAATTTAGAAACGCAGATGGGGCAAATAGCCGACGCAGTTCGCAAGAATGAACCAGGAAGGTTTCCTAGTCAAACAGAGCAAGCCAGTGCTGTGACAATTTTGAGAAGTGGGCGAGTGCTGAATAAGGAAGAAATTGATGAGCCGAGGCAGAAGAAAACCAAGGAGTCGGAAAAAGTACATGGGGAAGACACTAGAACAGAAAACGAAGAGGTAGTGGTTGAGTCAACACTTAAAAAGACCTCAGTTTTACACAAGTCATCAGATCCTTATATTCCACCTCCTCCCTATGTTCCACCAGTTCCATTCCCTGGGAGACTGAAAAGAGACAAGCTCAACAAGTCGTTTAAGGATATTTTTGACATCCTCACGAAGGTGAATGTAAACCTTCCCCTGCTCGATATGATAGAAAAGATGCCTGCTTATGCTAAGTTTTTCAAGAGTCTCCACTCCCACAGGCAGAAGTTTGGTCCTAACCATCAAGAATACATAACGGGAAATGCGAGTGCAGTTCTACAAAAAGAGCTTCCACCCAAGCTTAAGGATCCGGGCAGCTTTTGCATCAACATCACAGTTGGGGGTGCTAAGCTCGAGAAGGCAATGTTAGACTTAGGAGCTAGTATTAATTTGATGCCCTTCTCTGTTTACAAGCAACTTGGGTTGAATGAGCTTAAACCGACAACGATGTCACTTTTGTTAGCCGATGGATCAGCTCGGTATCCGAGAGGAATTGTGGAAGATGTGTTGGTTCAAGTGGATAAGCTCGTCATTCCGACAGATTTTGTAGTTCTAGACATGGATGATGTGAGTAGGGAAACAAACATGAGACCTATCCTTTTAGGTAGACCATTCATGAAGACAGCAAGAACGATTATTGATGTACATGAAGGGAAGCTTTCCATGACCGTTTTGGATGAAACGGTAGATTTTAAGGTTTTCAAATCAGATTTGCAGGACATTAACTCAGTTGATTGTTTTGCCGTGGATACATTGCAATCAGAAGACTACCCAAAGAATGCAAGTGAGTTCTTTCTATCATTATTTGAGGACAAAGGTGAGAAAGATGTTCATACATGGGAGACTTGTGAAGCACAAACGTCGTCATAAATTAATAAGCTAAAAAGTGAAAATGCTAATTTGATGATAGAAGTGGAGACCCTTAGGAAGGAAAGAGATGAGGCAATTAAGAGGGCAGAAGAGCTTGCAAGGTTGGTTGAAGAACAAGAGGAAGATTTTGCTCACAAGACAAGGAAAATCCAAAGGCAAGCAGAACTGAAAGACCAGACAATCGATGCCATGAAGGAGGAATTGTGCAAAAACGAGAATGCTTTGAGAATAGGAAAGGTGAAGGAAAGCGATTATTTAGTGGAGCTTGAAAAGGCCGAAAGTACTATCAAGATCTTGACCAAGGAACAAGGCGTTAAGGGAGAGACTTTTGGGCGTAACATCATCAAAGGAGATTCAAGCCATTCCAATGCAAAGGTTAGTAATGTCATATGTGGTCCTCCATTTTTTCCTTACAATTGTTATTTTTGCCATACCAGGGGTCATAAAAAGGCCCAATGTGCGGAGTTTATTGAAAGATGCAAAAAGAAACAAAGAAAGCCGAGAGGAAAACCAAGGAGAATTCGACAAGTTTGGGTCCGCAAGGACAGATTGGACCAAGTAAGAGAAACTATCATTGATGGGAAGAAAGCCCTTGATATGAAAGAGTGTCCTAAACTCCTTGGCTCAAATGGTGGTAATACGAGTGGAGAGGTCGCTCAGTTGGAAGTCTTCGTGCCTTCAGAGCCGTAGTGCTCTCACACGTCTTGCCGAGACGTTAAATTAAGCGCTTGGTGGGAGGCAACCCACCTAGGTACTCTCTTTTTAGTTTTCTAGTTTTTTTTGTGTGTTGAGTTCATACATGCCATGCTTTTTCTTTATTCATTGTCCATGCTTTTAATGTCATACAAACATTGAGGACAATGTTTAGATTAGGTTTGGGGGTGTGAATTCGTGTTTGTTTGATTTTTTCGATTAATTGATAAATCTGTAAAAAAATGTCCTGTTTTGAAAATTTTGAGGCAAACGTTTTGTTAAAACTGTATTGATTGGTGAGGAAATAAATTTTTCCGTCCATGTTGGGTTCTTCGTTTTTTTGATACGAATCCAACGGTATAAAGAATGAAAACTTCTGGGTGGTGGTTTAAAAGTTATGAATGTTTCTTCGACCAAAGGTCATAGGCAATGCCCTGTTGTTGTGAAACAGCGCGTGCACTGTCTTCGTCATCTGTTCTCTCACTTTTCCAATACGAATTTTGAAATATGTTCTACATGAAAAGTGTGTGTGTGCATGTCTATTATATTGTGCTAAAATTTGGTTAACTTTTGTTAAGTCATGTGAGAGATATACATTAAAGAACAGAAGTAGGTCGATTTCAGAAGTCATCAGTTTTTGAATTTTTGTCCTCCATGTTGAGATGCTTCTTTTGTGTGCTTTAAGAGCCATAATATATGCTTTATTCACTGAGTTTAAACTAACTTCTTGCCACTTAGAGTATTGCATTGCATTTTTCAAAACTTATGACATGCTCTTGATGTGATAGTGTATATGATGCTTAGTTGGATTACCATGATTAATAGTGGAGACTACCCTTGTGAGTTCACTAAGCCAAAAAACATACATAAATGACATGATATGAGGGATATTTTGTTTCTACTCTTTAAACACTCAGTAGGTTCTTAGCAGTAGATTCGATCTCTATAGGTTGTACATTGAGCATTAAAGAACAATTCTCATAAAAAGATATCACATGTGGACTTTGCTCTTGATTTGGTTGAACCATTAGAAGTGATATAGGCAATGTGTGCTTGAACTCACTTAAAAGGCCTTAAATATTTCCTACCTTATGTGTGTGCGCCATAGCCCTGTTTGAAGCCAAACACAATAAGCCTTTTTCTTTCATCACCCACATTAACTTAACCCCAATAAGCCGTAATTTAGCCATACCATATAGCTTGGGATCATATAGAGGAAGTGATGAAGATGATTGAAGGGAGTTCTAAATGTGCGACTCGTGATGTACATGTACCAAAGAAAAAGCAAGAGAACAAACACCAAAGTGGTGTCAAGAAGAAATAGATGGAAAAGTTTTTAAATAAAAAGAGGAAAAAGAAAAAGAAAAAGAAAAAAAAAGAAAGAGATAAATGAATGAGATAATGAATCAAATAAAAGAGAAAAGGAATAGAGCTTTACAATGAAGTGATGAGGAATCAAAGTCAACTCAAGAAGGAGAATGAACGAAAATTGTTCAAGAAGCCTAGATGCAAGTGGAATGAAGAATTCGAAGAAATTCGGCCGAGTATGAAGATTGCCGAAGAATTTCTCGAAATGATCCTAGGTTTGTTTGCTATCCTTTTCCCGTTCTTTCTTAGCCTTCACCCAATGGCCCCGTTACAACCAAAGAAAAGACCTAATTGATCTTTTGGGGATGCCAGCTCGAGAGTAAGGTAAACATGTGCTCTATCTTGTTCTTAATGTTTGATTCTTTTCATGAGATCTTTTGCATACAAATCAAGCGTTCTTTCAATAACATATTCATATGCGATTATAATTTGAAATTTCTTGTGCATAACTTCTTTCGCATATGCTTGATGAGTGTATTTGCCTAGGTTCTGTGTGAAATATGAGCGATATCTTGTGAGAATTAGAGTTGAGACGAATTATATCTATGGCATTTAGCGAATGTGTTTTTGAAGCTAGAATGTCTTGAGCTTGGGCTTTTCATTAAAATTGAGCAATGCTTTCAAATTTGTGACTTAACTTTAGTCTTTACCTATTGGCTCTAGCATGCATTGGCTTGAAAGGTACATGTGAGTTTGCATCTTGATTATTTAGCTTTTCGCAGAAATATGTTTGTGGGAAGCATAGCTGTAAACCCTCAGGAGACAACACTCCTCCTACTAGGGACACCTAGAGGTTTAAAGGCTTGTAGCATACGCTCAATGCTATCGTGTTCCCTACGAAAGTGGCCTAGCTTAGATTTAATTTTGTTTTTAGATTTTTAGTTTTTGTTTTTAGATTTTTAGTTTTTGTTTTTAGTTTTGTTTTGCTCGAGGACTAGCAAAAGATAGGTTTGGGGGTATTTGATCGGTTCATTTCTATACATGTTTTAAGCCCCGAATTCCTATTATTTATGCTTTGTTCTTGAGTAAATTAGGTTGTTTAATGTGTTTGTTGAGCATGTGTAGGTCCATTCCATTCTAGTGGTGTTAAATCTTATTTTGTAAGAAAAGGAATCAAAAGATGGAGAAAATGAGCAAATTGGAAGAAACAATGAAAAGATGATTTTCGGCCAGTGCAGAACCCCTATGTTGCGGGGCCCATATCTCTCAACTCCGATTGAATTTGTGTCTTACCACCTATGGATTGAAAGCCCCGGAAGTCTAGTTTCCGACGCACTTTTCGGATCATAATTCCGATATTCCTAGAAGAAGTTATGACCGATTTAGTAACCGAAGGTCAGGCCTGAAATGGTTACCGCGGCCCAGACCGCCCACCGTGCAACTTGCCTGGGCAGCGAGCCATAACAGAACAAGTCCGCTTCTTGTGCAGCTGTGGAGGCAACTTGCTTGGGCAGCGACCTGGGAAGCGGTAATTCGTAAATTTGGTTCGTTTGGGACATCAAGTAACCTATTTTTGAGAGGATTATATATAGAAATTGATATCTTATTTTGAGGGGAGAGCCACCACAAGGGGATTAGACCCAAAAACACCATTCTTTCACATTCATTCATTCCATTCAATTATTCATTCACATCATCCATCCTTGGAGGATTCTTGGAAGCAAGAAGAAGGAGATTTCCAGCCAAGAAGCTATCAAGATAAATATGGGTTTTCTCTACATCTCTTCTATGTTTTTGTTCTCTCCATTGATGTGTAACTAAACCTCTAACTAGGGGATTGATGTAACCAATTTTGGACAACTCTATGTAATCAATTAGTCTATCTTTTTGTTAATCAATTGGGTTTTAGTCTTGTCTATTGAATTAATTGCTCTATATTACTGATTCATATTATTTTGTGGCCTCAATTGATATGAGTTTGTGATTTAGTTTATCCATGAGATTAGGGTTTAGATGTGAATGGCCTTTCCATTTAAATCACAATCATAAGCTTAATAGATTTGAAAGTTAATGTTTGCATGGCCTTGTTGCATTGATTTGGCTTAGAGTTTTGTTCCAAAGGATTTCGTTACTATCACTTGACACATGGCCTTTGTGCGAGTGGTGGGAAGGAGATTCGTTCTTAATTGTTTATCAAAACAAGCCCTAAACTTTATTGAAGTGTTTATTGAGACTAATTGAGAGCATTGAGTGTCTAAGAAAGGTGCATCGATTCCCTAGTATCTCCCCATATATTCATTCTTTGATTTGATTATTCGTTGATTTGATTTTTAGTTCAAGTAGTCATAAATTAGGTTAATTTTAGAATTAAACAATTTTTCCAAAGAAAAGCATTATGCAATTTAGTTTTCGCATTTAGAGTAACCTTTGCTAGATTAATTGGTTTTAACCGATAAAATCGCCGATCCCAGTGAACGAACTTTCTTAGTAAATTGAACACAGATTTTACTGCATCAACTACAATTAACTTACACTAAAATCTTAATTAATCAACTACAACTAAGTTACACTAACTTAACTACAACTAACTAAACTAACTAATTCTTGCAAGGTTATGCAAGAGCATGGATAAATGAAGAGGGATATTATCAATTGATCACAATTAAGCAATCTAGTTCTATGGCATAGGTAATTCAACACTACCACTCTAAATATTATCAACTATGATTATAGAATGACAATAATAGAGATAATACAACCTAGAACCTAAGAATTAGTTAATAAGCATAATCATGCAATTACTAACCAAGTCTTCTCCAATATAGCTTATCAAATGTTATTAATTAATGTTACATGCTACTAATTCGTCAATCAACAACATGCATCCATTCAATTTAACTCAATTCAACATTCAATAACTAAATATGGATATATAAAAGTAGAGATCAATTAATTACAATATATATTCATATGGAAATCAATCCCTCAACATAAAGATTATTATACACATACATGTTACATGAATCACAAATAATGGAAGAGAAGTAAAAGGTAAGAAACAACCACAAGATGGTAAACTTCTTGTTTTTCAATGAAGCTCCAATTCCACTCCTTCCAAGCTATGAAGCTCATATGTAACAAGTATGAGAGTCTAAGTTATCTAGGCTATTCTAGGGTGATATCTATGAGTAGTTTATGTAAATTTTGGATGTTAGGGTGGTGTTTTAGGTTAGGAAAGAGGGATATATATATTAGGGAAGGTTTAGGCAAGTTTTGGGCGAAATATCTCCAAGGTCGGCCACTCCGGTGGGTTCAGAATGTCAGGCTCGTGGGTTCTTGCCTACCGTCGGAAGTCGTCGGGCATTTTTGAGCCTTTCCCGCGAGCTTGGACTTTCTGGACTGCGGGCTTGTTCCCGCCGCATGAAATCGACGAGATTTGGCGAGTTTGGAACATAATTGGGCGGCCAAGGACCCGCTGGAAGTGAGCTTGAAGCTTGCATTTCCATGGAAGTTGGTGGACTTGGATGGGAGGCCAAACTAGTGCATGGGAGGCCCAAAATGGACCCATTGTGACCGGAGGACGACCGACTGCCGATCTGGGCTGAACGGTGTCGGAAAAATAGTCAAAAAATGGTCAAAAAATGGTCAAAAAATGACCGGGTCAACGTCGGGTCAATCGGGTTCGGGTCGGGTCTGTCGCGGGTCATATGACCCGGCTGGAGCTTGAAGAAGGGTGACGTCAGCGTGACGTCATGCTGACGCTGAGCACCCCTAAAACGACATCATTCTGCGCTGGTGACGTGGCGCTTTGCTGTGCTTTGCGCGGCATTTAACAGTTTGCACCCCTGAACTTTCCCCTATTCACGGAATGGTCAATATTTCTCCGAATATTGCATTTTAGCCCCTGATTTCTCCACAATTACACAATTGCCCTTGAACTTCCCTAATTCCTTGAAACCCTTATTTACACCCTATTAAATACACAAAAATGCTCAGAAACGAATACAAAAGATAGGAAAAGGGAGCGCTAAATGTGAACATGTGGTGCGCGATCATTTTACCACGTTAAAAATCTCTTGTGTTAATTTTTTCTATCTCTATCTCTTATATTTGTTTATGTGTATGTTGTTATCTTATTGCATATTATTCACTTGTGATGTATAATGGAACAAAATTTTGTAAAGTGTGATTTGTAAACAAATTCATTTGATCATATTTGTAATTATAATTCTTTTGTATAGTGTTACCTTTGTGTATTGTTATATTTGTTAATACTTGTAATACGTTGAACAAATATTGAAATACAAGTATTTCTTGTTATTGTGTTTTTGTGTTATTATACCTTATGCAACTAATTGATATACATAGACTATGCTTAAATGATCACATGCTTATATTGTCTATGTATGAATCATTGGTTTCTATGTTGTATATAAGGCTACCTTAAGGGATAAACGTAAGTTTGTTCAAGGGATTGAAAAAGGCGTAAAAACCTATTCACACACCCCCCCCCCCCCCCCCCCCCCCCTTTCCTAGGTATGCTTTAAGCTATTTAACTATGTTTGTATACTTTCAACATGGAGGATGAAAAAAAAATGGGATGGAAAGAAAGACTTTCCATGTAAAGTCATGAGGCACATCATGGCATGCAATCTTCGTCTTGGATCCATGGGGCACATCATGGAAAACCTCATGTAAAGTCACGGGGCATATCATCAAATGCGTCATCAGCACATTAGGGGAAATCAGGGCAGAATATTGGATGCTTCATGACCACTCTTGGGGTAAATCATGGTAAAAATCAAGACCCAAATGGGCAAGTAACTCAAATTAATTGCAGATTTCCAGATTTCAAGTAATTACAGATTTAAAAAAAAAACCCTAATACCACATTAGGATTAACACAACAGAAAAAGGGATAGAGGACATAAGTCCCATATATCAAATCAAATGTTACGGAAATAATTAGGGATCGTGTCGATTAAAAACACAGCTAATTCGATCCTACCTTGTCTCCACACACTGTGGTCGTCAGGATATTGGCTTTCCCGTTTTCCCTTTACAAGCCTTTCCCGCTTTCCTGTTTTCCCTCACTTGCGGTCATCGTTCTTCACTCTTGTTTTCCCTTTTCAAGGCTTTCCCGTTTTCCCTCACCTACGGTCGTCGTTCTTCATTGGCTTTCCCGTTTTCACTTTGATCAATTTTGTTACAGATTGGCTTTCCGTTTTCCCTTTTCAAGCGCGAATGCATCATCAAGGGGTAATTTAGTCCTTTTCAAGAAAACTTAAATGTCAGGTCAGAACAATTAAATAAGGGTACAATTGTAAGATCAGGTATTTAAATATAATAAAGTGGTCAGAATTGGTTTTTTAATAACTTGTGGCTATATGTGGTTTTGGCATCTTAACAATGGCTATATTTGAAAGCCCCCCCATATATATATATATATATATATATATATTTATTTATAAAATTGGACTGGCTTAAGGGGAAAAAGAATCACAAGCGATCATATGCTAAAAAACTCATATGCAGTATCTAGAAATATATAAATAAAGGAAAAAAGTAACAAAAGAAATAAAAAATAAAAAATAAAAATAAATTAAAAAAAAAAAAACCTAGAGGCACGCAGGCCAAACAAGAAAAACAAAATTAGAAAAGCCTGAAAGATTCTCTTCTCATGCAGTCATTACCAACCAACGAAGAATAGAATGAAGGAGTTGAGGACCACAAGGAATTAGAAGGTATGCCTAAAACGTGTTTAGAGAGAGCATCCATCACCTGATTACCTTCCCTGAAAATATGAGAAACCTGGAACTCCATATGCGAGATTTGATAAATGCAACGCTGCCAAGCTTGTCGAACGCGCCAGGTAACTTGATCAGACCTATCAGAAAGAAACTGAACCATATAAGAAGAGTCACTCTTGAGCCAGATCCTATGCCAACCCTGTAAGGATTCCCGTTGTTGTTAATTGGCTTATTTCGTGATCAAACCATATGTGGGGATCCTTGTAAGGGTAGCTTAGGAGTTAGTTTATTATTCGAAGCCCTTTCAAAGACCTCGTCTTGATAAGCACCGAAGGTAAATTCTATGTGCTTACTTATCTTGAAGAGATAGTTGCACACACTCACTTAGCATACTTGTTCTTATGTGCATTCTCTTCACATGTCACCTTACACACTAGCACTTTGATGTTGTATCTTGTTGTGTGTATTTGTGTCTTGTAATTCGTTTCCCGATAGTGTTCGGAAACGTCCGCGCACGCACTAGAATGTGCCTGGTTTGCGCGAAGACCGTCTATGGAGATGCACTTGGCATCTCCTTGGTTTTCACCTCTGTTGGTGATCGGCGGTCGTGATCGGCGGCCTGGCCGCCGAATGAAACCGCCGTTTGAATTAGGCGGTTGAATCGGCGGTTTGATGGCCGCCGATCTGAAACGCCGTTTCAGACCTGATTGATTTTAATTCTCGGGTTTAATTCGGCGGTGGAAACGGCGGTCACGAAACCGTCGAATGGAACCGCCGTTTCTCCCCTGTTTCTCCGGGAGCAATTCGGCGGTTGTAATCGGCGGCCACCGACCGCCGATTGAAACCGCCGATTGGCGCGTTTCTTTGAAACTTACTTAAACGACCTCACTTTGGCTTGGCACCCTATATATGCCATTTTGTCTTTAGGTCAATTAAGAGAGTTCATATTCAGTTTTCATACTTAGGATATTTTTCAAAGAGAAGAAAAATTCCAAGAACTCATTTTTAATTACTCAAACACTTTTTCCATGATCATCAATCATCATCTAGCATCATCTTAGATCATCTAGATGACATCTTGCATGGATTCTTCATCATACTTTGCTTGGTAAGCTTTTCACTAATATCTTACATATTTTGTGTCTCTCTTATCTAGCAATCTCAATTTAATTACTTGTATGTGATTTTATATTTGTTGAATACAAGATTGAGATTAGTATGATGTATGTTTGAGAAGTTGTATTGTGCTAGCATATTAGGTTTTGTGCTTGATATTGATTAGCTTAACTATTTGACATGTCATTTAGTTTTGATATCTAGGATTGCTCTTAATTGCATATTAATCATCTTAGATAAGCATATAGGGTTTCCCTTGCTCTATGTTGCATTTTGGATATTTTCATATATTCACTTAGGGTTGTATTCTCTTCAAGAGAAGCTAAGTCTTGTGTGTAGCAATCGGGATTAGGTTGCTTAGATCGCAAGCAAAATCGGACTAGGTTCACTCATACCGGGATTAGGTAGGTGTGTGATTACTTCCGGGATTAGGTTGTAATCGTTTGCACATTTAGTGGATTCGAGGTTCGAGTGTGGCTTACTTACATAGCCCGTGGTTTTTCCCGTGAGGGTTTCCACGTAAAAATCAAGTGTCAATTTAATTTCCGCACCATATTACACTTGCTTGTTTATTTTATCTTGAGGGTAATTTCGTAATTTTGACTAACACGAAAAATTGGGTAAAAAGCGTAAAATCTATTCACCCCCCCCCCCCTCTAGATAGTTTTATACACACCGTGCTATAATTAGTTTCAAACCCAACTTCCACACATAATTGATGGCTAAAGAAGTCGTAAGGAGCTTAGCCTTAAAAGCGAAAACCTGACCAAAGGGGACTGCGAAACAAGTCTTAACTAAAGATCTGCAAGTCCGAAAAACACCCCAACAACCCCCTACACTTGGCAAACCCAAAGCAGCACCATTTGTGTTAACCTTAGTCCACCCTGGGGCCGGGGGTGACCAGACCACACTTTTGATAACTAAAGCCTTACCAAGACGACTACTGAGACCAAACCGACGAAGAATCAACAGATCATCAACACAATTACGCATACAGCTGATCCCCAGTCGATTCGTATCATAAATAGAGCGTCAAACAAAATCCTAACACAATTACGCATACATCCTGAATGAAGTCAAAAACCCTAGCATGAAGATGCGTGACCACAAAATCAGGAATCCTAAGGAAATCCACAATGGGCACCCCAAAGCTAGTTATCATGCCAAAATCTCTTTGGGAATCTTTCTCGATGAGCTAGATACCATCCTTAATGAGCTCAACATAGTTAGACCTAAAAGAAGTCCAAATGGAAGAGGTGATATAGCCTCTCTGAGGATTATACAACTACTTAATATACCTCTCACGCAAAAAAAAAAAGTGAAAGAAAAATTGTTCGAAGTTATAAACTTCCAAGTAAGCTTCCGAAGTAATGAATCGTTCAACAAGGCTAGATCCTTCAAACCAAGACCACTAAGAGCATAAGGTCTACAACAACGTTTCCAGTCAACATGGACCAACTTGGATTCCTTACAAGAATCAGTCCGTAAGAAATTATTGATCTTCTTAGTAACCATCTGAATTAAGGAGACTGGCCACTTATAAACCATAAAAGAGTGAACAAAGGAGCCAGTAATCATTGAATGAATCAAAGTAGCCCAACCAACCAAAGAAAGGGACTTACCTTTCCACCTGGCAAATTTAGACAAAATCTTATCTACAATGGGTATCAAAATAGACTTCCTAGGCTTACCCTGGAACAGAGGAACCCCTAGATAAAAAAGTGGAAGACGACCAATCTGCATCCCAACTAAGGACTAAAGAAAACTAATCTGAGTAGGAGAAACAGAAGACCCAAAAAAGATGGAGGATTTACTCCAGTTAACAAGTTGGCCCGAAATGCTGCCATAAACACTGAAAGCATGCATAACATTCCTCAGGTTTTTGGCTATTCCACTACAAAATATCAGAACATCATCGGCATACAACAAATGAGTGGGACCAAAAAAAACCCCTCGGGGTAGAGATAGGCAAAAGTTGGGCAGACGCCACCATCTTCGAAAGTATCCACTATGTTAAAAATAATTTCTATGGTAAAAGGTTCTCTAGAAAATCTAAATCCTAAATCCAAATATTCTTATTAGAGGTTTATGTATATTAAATAAGATGGAGGATGATTGATTCATCTTCTTATATTCAATAAGTTAAGAATTTGATTAATTGTTTTGATTTCTTTGTATAAGAATGGGATTATTGAATTTTTTATTTTATTTTTAAAAAAATACAATTGGATGATTGAAATTATTGCGTTTTAGGGTTTTAGATACAATCCCAAATTGTGAATTATTTTAATTCAAGAAATATCATGATTTGATCTTATCATTTTTGGGTTGATTTAATTAATTAACTTTTTAAAATGGAGTGTCAAAGGATAAAAGGGATAATTTTGGAAAAAAACGAATTTTCTTTAGAATTTTTTTTAAATTTTTAATTTTTAATGTAGTGTCTTTAGAAAAGAAGTGTAAAAAGAAAAAAATTGAATTTTGTAAGGAGAAAATCTCTTTATTAAAAATTTTAATTACAAAAATATGCCAATGGAAATTTACCAAAAAAAGGCAAATTACTCTAATTAAAATAAACCAAATATTATGTACACTCATTAATTACACTCATATCTTTTTATTTAAAAAAAAAAAAAAAAAAAAAAAAACTGATGATAAACCCTAATTAAACTCTAATTTTATTTCAAGTATCAAACTTTTTCGTCATCACATGATTATCATATAACAAAGTAATGGAAAAAGAATTTTCAGAGAACCCTGATCGTACAGAGATAGGTATTTTTTATTTATTTATTTATTTTTTTTGTCTTTATTTTATGTCTAGTTATGAACTCTATCAATAAACAATATATATATATATATATATATATATATATACAAAAATTATATTATCAGTTCGAACTGACAAAAGTTATATCAGTTCCTTGTATGTGGGCTACTAGATATAAATACTTTGACTGTCAGTCAAAGTATTTATATCCAGTAGCCCACATACAAGGAACTGATATAACTTTTGTCAGTTCGAACTGATAATAGAAAGACTGTATATATATATATATTTTAAAGATAACCGTAGATATCAATGATTTTTTTTTTTTTTTAAATTTTTTTTTTTTAAGATAGATGTATATATAAGAGAATTCCATATTGAAAATCTCTTGATCTCATATACACTCCAGTAATACATCTCTTCTGTCATAAGGTTCCTACTTTTGAGATATTTTCAAAAGTAAATTGGACCATCATTATAAGAGGATTTGATTCCAAAAATAATATGATTATATATATATATATATATATATTGGGTGTGTTAATAATTTAGAAGGGTTTATAAATAAAATATCTTAAAAAAAGAGTACTATTGGCATTAGGATGTGTGTTTATTGTAATATTTATTTTTAAAATTTTAAATATATATGTACTTATAAAAATCGGTGTACTAATTAATTTTATAAGTGACAATATCCACACTCTTTTGTAAGTGTGAGGGACAAACTATTGGGTCAACCTCATTTTGTCCCAATAAATATAATTGAATGGAATTTAATTTCACAATTTTTTTTTATTTAACATTGTATAAAAAGTGTTTAAAAAAAAAAAATAAAAAATTGTATAAAAGTGACCGCCTAAACATGTTGAATATATATATATATATATTTCTATTTTACAATCAGATTTATTGGTTGGCAATTAATACAAGCCCTTAGATCCATTTTTAAATGATCCAACAGACCAAAGCTTCAGTGCTTCACTATTCATAGCCGGAAGATAAAAGAATTTTTGATTCCCCTGCAATTGCATAGTAGTCCCCCCTTTAAATAACTATTTCTTTTGACATGGCAATTGTTTTACTTGATTAGGAAGACTTTTCAAAGCTGCGGAATATTGACTATTTGAACGAATTGACTTTTCTAATCGTGGTAAAAAAAACCTGGAAGGTATGAAACTGATCTTCTGCTTCATCTTTGCAATTCTAAGCATTAGCAATACTATGTTTGGGATTGATTTTATTTGAGAAATAATCACTTATTTATCAAGTTTTGAGTAAATGGGTGTTTGGTAAACTTCCCAAAAATACTTATTTTACAATTTGCTTCTTCCATAAGCAACTTTTGAGAAGTTGGCTGGGAATTGCTTTTTGAAGTAGAAGCTAGCTTATTGCTTATGCAATGTCTAAAATACCCTCACTATTTTATTAAAAGACAGTATTACCCTTATATTTAATAATAATATAATAAAAAACTAAAAAACTAAAAATATGAAAAAAAATATATATATATATAAAAAAAAACAGAAATGGTGGTGGCCACCACCGGAGTTGGAGGCAGGAGGAGATCCCTCCATATGCACCACCGACATCGATGCCGCCTCACCTCCGTGCGTCTCTCTTCCTCGCCATTGAGTCTTTCTCCAGATCTACCTCTCAATTTCGTTGATTTCTCCGTTGAGTCTCTCTTCCTTGTCGATTTCGTGATGGCGACGCTCTTGACGGCGAGGGATGAAGGATGACGATCTCTTGATGCCGGCGGCGAGCGGGAGACGGTGGCGGATTTAGAGGTTGAGTTGCAGAGAGTCCATTAACAAAGCTTGAGTGAGTGACTTGACTCAGACAAGTTGACTCAGCAATTTAGTGTTACGATGAGCGAGTTGACTCAGTTATATATATAATGAGCATATTTATATTATTAATGATGTCTATTTTAGTTATTTTGTTCAATACATTTTCCATCCTTTCAAAAGTTAAGCAATTTTCAAATTTAATTTATCAAACACTTACCAACTTTTTCTTAAATTGATTATTTCTTAAGTGAAGCTATAAGTAGATTTTTTCTTAAGCAAAACAATCCCAAACATAGCCTAAGGTTATGTTTGGGATTGTTTTGCTTATGGAATAATCAGCTTATAGCTTAACTTAAGCAATAATCAACTTACTAAATAGGTTGATAGGTGTTTGGTAAATTGGTTTTATAAATAATCAACTTGAGAAAAAATCAAGGAAAATGTGTTTGGCAAACTTTAATTGATTATGGAAAATTACTAAATTGGGCATGAGTGCTAAAATGTAATATATTTGATTTTTTTTTGTTTCATTTTTTCCAGTTTTTTTTTAATATTATTTTTCCTTTTTATCTCTTTTTTCCAGCTTTTTTTTTTTTTTTTCAACTGGTTCTATGTATTTTAGGTTTTCAAGACTTTCTAAATTTATTTTAAATTAATAAAAAATCATATTTAAATTTAAAAAATGAATTGAGTCGACTCGTACTGAGTCAACTCGTTCCTTCTAGACTCACTAGATCCACATCCGAAACTCGGCATCCTCCTCCGTCAACCTCTCTGATTCCACCCCCTCTGTCGATCCACCAGATTCTCCACCTCAAGCGCATCATCGACCTCCGTCGCATGACTGCCGACCTCTTCTCTCGCCGTTGAGTTTTCGCGGTTGAAATCGCGATATTCCTCTTGAAACCAGTCAAAAAAATGGAGGAGGAAGTCCTCCATCCATCGCCGGAGAAGAACCGACTGTTGCGTTGGAAACACGATTGGATTCTCAACGGAATTGTGGATTGCAAAGAGCAGATGGGTGGTAAATCGCAATGGAATCGACAGAATCGGCCTTTCCTTCCTCCACTTTCGGAGGAGGACCGGCTTCCTCAGACGACTTCGACATCGTTGGATGCAGTCGGCCATCCTCCGGCCTCCATCATTGTTGGTGGCACCACCAGTGAGCAGTGGTGGCCGGTCTTCAAAAAAAATATTTTATAATTTTTACTTTTTCAGTTTTTAAAATTATTATTAATTCAAAAAATTATCACTATTAAATAAAAGGTTATTATTGTCTTTATATTAAAATGGTAGGGGTATTATAGACATTCCAATGATAAGAAACATGCTTCTCCAATAATTAGCTTCCAAAAGCTACCCCCAACCAACTTTTTAAAAGTTGATTATTGGAGGAGCAAATTTTAAAATAAGTTAATTATGGAGTGTTTACCAAACACTTCTTGGGTCCTAGATTATAATATAAATGATTATTTCTCAAGTTTAAGCAATCCCAAACATAGCCTAAGTATCTGCTTGTCATCCTCCATGTGACATTTCAATGCTTCATTTGCTTCCATTTTCCAGTTCGAGGTTGGTGTACAAGAGTAGCTTTTGTTTCGGTTCATCAATAAATTAAAAGGGGTTGATTGGTTTTAAGAATTTAATCAAACCACATGAATGAAAACACACAATTCTCCCATTGACCGAAAAATGAATGATGTCAAGGCCGAACACCATTTTGCATCACAAATCACATTGTTGTAAATATAACATCAGAACAGAAGCAAAATATCAAAGGGAATTACATTTTAAAAAAAATTACCCATAAATAAAACCAATTAAATAAACAAATGAGTAAATTTGGCAGAGTATATTTGGTGGTGCACAAATCAGTCCAAGAGTTGTAAATTACAAACTTGAAACATTGTTATAATGCAAAAATGAAGAGCTCTGATGGGCACCCGTATCGCTTTTTTATAGGCGTAAGTGAAAGACCCTCCTTCACAAAGGTGCAATCTTCGTTACTGCTCGATTAAGTTGTTGCAACATCATTTAATATATAGGCCTATTAAATGAATTACGTTTCCAGTGTGGGATTGAAGGGTAGATTCAACCATCCAAGTTCCAACAATTGAAAACAGCTGGCTGAGAGCATCTCCAACCAACACACCATCCCCACCAAACAAACCAAACGCACCAAAAAAACTCCTACAACCAACATACCATCCCTACCAAATATATTTTATGGAGGAACAGTGTCGCCAAACCTGATGCGTACTGTTCCTCCACCAAGTTCTTTTTTTTTTTTTTTTAAGATGTCAAATCAGCATTTAATGTTTACTAAAATTACTAATTTAACCCTCTCATGTTTAATTATAACAATATATATTTCCCAAAAATATACCATTGGAAAGATCTCGTTGAGATCTTTAAAATGATACACATTTTGATATATATTATGTGTCGATAAAATTATTGAATATTGTATAAATTAACTAATAGAAATTGATTGGTATTATATAAATATTTATTAGGAAAATATTCTTTAAAGATGCTCTTTTAGTGTAAAATTTTGTACAATACATTGGAGTGAAAACAAATTTGGTGTAAGAAAGATGCTCTTTTTATAACAAGTTAGTGTAATATTTGATGTATTGGGTTAGAGATACTCTGGGCCCATGGTTTCATTTTCCACACTCTCAATAGTATAAATCACAAAATCGAAGTTATCGATTCCAAAGAAACTTGGTATCGGTTCAAGAAATAAAACAAAAATTTATGCCGTGTCAATGTGTCATCGATCGTGTCCACAATTGTCACCTCTAACCAATAAAAGTTTAAAAACAAAGGCATATGTATCACGAAAAAATATATATATTTTAAAATACCAAAATCCAAAAACCAAAAAACAGGCCATACAGACATAACAGAAATAAATTATAAAGTTGATTTCAAAACACCATGTCGCTTTATTTTTAAAGGCGTTCGTGAAAGACCCTCCTTCACATTAGGTTGTTGCATCATCATAAATATATGTCTATTAAATGAAGTAAGTTTCCAACACTTGTAAACAGCAAGACTGAAGCTATTGTTTCATTTGTAAAGAAACTGATGCCTATAGAACACACCGAGTTGCTCGAAGAAAGATTCTATTCTATTATGAGCTCTTACTTTAGACAAATAAAGACACTTCATTCATAATTCAACAAAGCTTAAGAGACCTTAAATTAGTAGTAGATACTTGCCCCAATTGTAGCCCCACCAGACATATATAATACTCTCAGAACAGTGATACAAACACCAAACCTTTTCCTGTGAAAGCAAAAAAAGTTAACATTTAAGGTCCACGACTGTGATAACTCAAGCATTTTAGGCTAAACATTGGCAGGGAGACATGAAAAAAATCTCCATATCAATAATCCTAATAAAATAGTTAATTCACTCATATAAGTCAACGTTAGGAGATTCAAGAATTTGTAGGAAGGGGAGGATCAAATCTTTTTCATGTCTCAATTGTCAACTAATGACGGCAACATTAACAATGATCTTGTGCAGCTGTTATGTATGATGCCACTAAAATAACACAAAACCGAACACAACCAAAATACTGCATGAGCAGCATGACATACTTTATATTTACTAGCTTTTAGAGTTTCTTTTATGTACCAAACAAATTTCCAAGTCTTACACAATTACCCATTAGCTAGTTTGCTAGTCTGAGTTCTAAATGACAAAAGCAGGAAAGTACCCAAACCTATCATGTTTCAATGACTGTATGTTCCAACCTATACAACAAATAAAGAAGTAAACCAAAAACATAAAACAAAGAATGTTATGGTAATCATGTATAAATTGAAGCACAACAGCTGCTGTCTGATTTTAATTTTCAAATAAGAATTGAAAAATAGCATATTGCTTACCAAGCATCATCCGTTAGAAGTAATTTTTCAAACTCGTGAAAGTTGAGTTCACTGATGCCTCAAGCTGACCAGTTCAATATCAAAAATTAAAGTCCCCAATGTTGAGCCTTCTCCATTGGCAAGACGGGTGGGATTGAAAATGGTAGTGAATAACCTCTGCCGGTCAAAGAACTATACAACAACAGAAAACAAGTGGAATAAGCAACAATCTTCATATATGAATCAAAGAATAAAAGGTGTAAACCTGGATTGACAGGTTTTTATCAATAGACATTAATGCCTTAGTATTTGCATGTTGTTAAGTCATAAGTGTTCAAGCACTTTATTTCTTGTCTTTGTAGGCTTATTTTCAATGAACTTGCACAATACAATGCATCTTATACTAGAGAGTTGATTAAAACAAAATAATCAATGGCTTCTAATACCTTTAACTTTAAACAACTAACATATTGATTCCAAATTTTCACTTAAATATAATATATTTGGAATTGAAAAGTAGACATACTTGTATAGTGTTGTGGTCACTTCCTTGGACCTGAGTCCAATGCTTTAGAAGTCAAGGAGTCAGGAGTCCCAAATTAGGTTATAAGCTTTTAGTAACTTTAACTGATAAACAGTCTTCAAAAGCAAATACTTCACTTTGTTTACATGCATGAATATATCAGGTCTTAGCATATTTCCAAAAAGAAAAACATTGTCTAAACTTCTGGATTTTCAAAATAGAAATTAAAATTCTTGTCCATTATTATTTTTTATTTTTTTTAATAATATCATTCTGGCATCCACAAAAATATGCTACCAACTGTACAATCCACAACTAGAAAATCTGAAAGTTTGTAAAACACAGTTCACGCGATGAAACCTAACCGAGAAAGCCTCTCACTAACTATTTATAACCTTGTTTATGGCTTCTGAGGTTACCTTCTATCTAACCAATTGATACTAATAACATCATCTCCCCTGTTTTCAAAAGAAATCTATCTGCCAATGCCTGTAGCCTGTAGGGAAATGTCACAAAATTAACACTGTGACTCCTTCCTATAAAAAATAATGGCCATGGTGGATCCAGAAGAGATGCGGTATACCTTCTTATGCAACACATCACGCTGAAATGTATCAACCTAGGTCTGCGTCTTGTCACCATGCACCTAACTATCCGAGCCTTATAATGAAATAATTAAATCGTCAAACACCACTCAAACTAGATCCGTGTTTTTGTTTATCCATGCCACTAAAATTAAAAAGGTATCATCTAAAGTTACAACAGTGACTGGTACAAATACAATAATCATGCATCACTCTGTGTAGTTAAAAGAAAATGTAAAGATAAACAAGCCTATTATATATGTTGCTTTCAAACTCTATACTGTCACCTCTTTCTTCCGTTTGCCACACACATTTTCTTCCTTTTACGGTGGTGCTCTGAAATAGTAAAGGCAATGAGTGTGCATATTTATTTCTGAATCCCATGATCATCTTAGACACATGACAGTCGGCAGAAAGAAACACCAAATATGTGAAAAGCCTCAATTGGGGAACCACACGGTATGCCACCATCGGATTGTAGATTGGATTGTAAATTGTAACCAGGTAATTGGATTTGAGAGTTAATTGTAAATATATTAGGCCTAGGTCTTGAAGTTACTTAAGTTGCAGATATGAACATTAATTAGTAAATACCATAACAAGAACAGAAAGAAAGAAGTGAAAAATACATACATTAGGGGGTATTGGTTGTTGTGATGTGTTCTGATATCCTTGTGATGGAGGAATAACAGCTCGACGAATACCACCAACTTTCATTGATCTCACAGCTGTTTCAATCCCCGGAATCACCTGCCAAATGTATCGATTTTCATATTAAAAATTATACAAGATTTCCAAATTCCAAATCAATTTTGCTATAATATCATGCAAGAGTTGTAAATACAACTTACATTAGCAGAACTACCGAGAACAAAGACAAAAGGAATGGGTTCACCAGTTTGATCTTTGTGATCATATGTTGAGTCAAAACGCCATCCTTGTTTTGCTGCCAATCTTCCATAGTAATGTATTGCAACCTTTCCATTTTCCAACTCTATTGTAAGATTTCTGAATTATAGAGCAACACAAATTTAAGTTTTTTTTTTCAAGAATTTTTTTAAAAAAAATTGATAAACCTGGTCCCCGTCGACGGGAACTTGACCAGTGCCACTGCGAAGGTCCAAGACTTTAACGCCACCTGAATTGGGGAGCTCAAGCAACTCAGTTGCAGCGACAGCTGATTTCGAACATGATTCATAGAATGATAGACTCAGTATACCAATTGACGACGATAAAGCTCCTCTTCTTGACAAAAATGATGAAGACGACGAAGAAGAAGAATAAAATTTTGCAGAGATTTTAGGAGAGTGAAAATGGAGGGTGGGATGGTAACAAGTATGGAGAGACTGTGCTGATGCGAAGCACTGGATCATCGTATTATCCAACTATTTTGTATTTTCACTGGCCAGCGATGCTTCAACAAACGCAACACAAGGAGAACAAAATAGGGAAACAATTAGACAAATGAATCGAATCCACGGCCACGTGATTAAAATCCACGCGCTCTACCGACCGTTTTCTTCTTTAATTTCACTTTCATTTGCTTCGAAATTGAACAAAAATCTCATCCAAAATCACATTACAATGAAATGGAATCATTTCATCAACACAGCTAAAGGAATTTGTTGAATGAAAAAGTTGGAGACAAATCTTTAATTACCTCACGTACAAGTGTTTAAGACGTGTAAATCTCTTATATATAGTGATTTGGCCCCGTATAATATATGCCACTTTGACTTTAGGTCAATACTTTAGGTCAATTAAGAGAGTTCATATTCAGATTTCATACTTAGGATATTTTTCAAAGAGAAGAAAAATTCCAAGAACTCATTTTTAATTACTCAAACACCTTTTCATGATCATCAATCATCATCTAGCATCATCTAGATGTCTTTTTGCATGGATTCTTCATCATACTTTGCTTGGTAAGCTTTTCACTAATATCTTACATATTTTGTGTTTTTCTTAACAAGCAATCTCAATTTATTACTTATATGATTTTCATATATCTTTTGATACAAGATTGAGATTAGTGTGTTGTATGTTTGAGAAGTTGTATTGTGATAGCTAATTAGGTTTTGTGCTTAATCTTGATTAGCTAAACTATTTGATATGTCATTTAGTTTTAATATCTAGGATTGTTCTAATTGCATATTCATCATCTTAGATAAGCATATAGGGTTTCCCTTGCTCTATGTTGCATTTGGATATTCATAGATTCACTTAGGGTGTTATTCTCTTCATTGAGAAAATAAGTCTTGTGTGTAGCTTCCGGGATTAGGTTGCTTAGATCGCAAGCAAATTGGACTAGGTTCACGTATACCGGGTGATGCAGTAAAATCTATGTTCAATTTACTAAGAAAGTTCGTTCACTGGGATCGGCGATTCTATCGGTCAAAGCCAATTAATCTAGCAAGGATTACTCTAAGTGCGAAAAACTAAATTGCATAATGCTATTCTTTGGAAGATTGTTTAATTCTAAAATTAACCTAAATTATGAGAATCTAAACTAAAGACTAAAATCGAATCAAATCAAATCAAAGATCACACACAAGGGATGAATATATGGAGAGAAATACTAGGGAATCGATGCACCTTTCTTAGACACTCAATGCTCTCAATCAGTCTCAATAAACACTTCAATAAAGTTTAGGGCTTGTTTTGATAAACAATTAAGAACGAATCTCTTTCCTACCACTCACACAAAGGCCATGTGTCAAGTGATAGTAACGAAATTCTTTAGAACAAAACTCTAAGCCAAATCAATGCAACAAGGCCATGCAAACATTAACTTTCAAAATCTATTAAGCTTATGATCATGGTTTAAATGGAAAAGGCCATTCACATCTAAACCCTAATCTCGTGGATAAACTAAATCACAAACTCATATCAATTGAGGCCACAAAATAATATGAATAAGTAATGTAGAACAATTAATTCAATAGACAAGACTAAAACCCAATTGATTAACAAAAGATAGACTAATTGATTACATAGAGTTGTCCAAAATTGGTTACATCAATCCCCTAATAAAGGTTTAGTTACACATCAATGTAGAGAATAAAAACATAGAAGAGATGTAGAGAAAACCCATATTTATCTTGATAGCTTCTTGGCTGGAAATCTCCTTTTTCTTGCTTCCAAGAATCCTCCAAGGATGGATGATGTGAATGAATAAATGAATGGAATGAATGAATGTGAAAGAATGGTGTTTTTGGGTCTAATCCCCTTGTGGTGGCTCTCCCCTCAAAAGAAGATATCAATTTCTATATATAATCCTCTGAAAAATAGGTTACTTGCTGTCCCAAACAAACCAAATTTACGAATTACCGCTGCCCAGGTCGCTGCCCAGGCAAGTTGCCTCCACAGCTGCACAAGAAGTGGAATTGTTCTGTTCTGGCTCACTGCCCAGGTCGCTGCCCAGGCAAGTTGCACGGGGGGCGGTCTGGGCCGCGGTAAACATTTCAGCCCTGACCTTCGGTTACTAAATCGGTCATAACTTCTTCTAGGAATATCGGAATTGCGATCTGAAAAGTGCACCGGAAACTAAACTTTCGGGGCTTTCAATCCATAGGTGGTAGGACACACAATTCAATTGGAGCTGAGAGATATGGGCCCCACAACATAGAGGTTCTGCACTGGCCAAAAATCATCTTTTCATTGTTTCTTCCAATTTGCTCATTTTCTCCATCTTTTGACTCCTTTTCTTCCAAAATAAGATTTAACACCACTTAAATGGAGTGGACCTACACATGTTCAACAAACACATTAAACAACCTAATTTACTCGAGAACAAAGCATAAATAATAGGAAAGCGGGGCCTAAAACATGTATAGAAATGAACCGATCACCGGGATTAGGTAGGTGTGTGATTACTTCCGGGATTAGGTTATGTTAACCGGAAATTTAGGCAATTAATTCAAGGAAGAGCTTTTCCCACTAAAGGACCGAACCGCTTCATTGCCTACCACGGTGGCATTCCTGATCAGTCCAGCCCGCTTGTTAGGAACAAGGGCCCGGCCCTCTTTTAACCGCGCCTATTCACAGGCACGCTAGGATTAAGCATTGCTCGACCCAGAACCGGCCTTCCTCCCACAAGAACGCTCGCGAAGAAAGGATACCTGACCCGGTGAGGAGCCTGCCTCCAAAGGCACGACCCGTCTGGAATCTGACCCCCACTCTATCGCCTAATATGAAGGACTGCTTCTTCCAGTAGAGGATCCGCTCCCGTGGCCGTACTCGTCACAGAGATCACTATCTCACCCCCCACAGCACCCTCATACTAATTGGTCGGTCTGATGCAGTAAAATCTATGTTCAATTTATTAAGAAAGTTCGTTCACTGGGATCGGCGATTTTATCGGTTAAAACCAATTAATCTAGCAAAGGCTACTCTAAATGCGAAAACTAAATTGCATAATGCTTTTCTTTGGAAAAATTGTTTAATTCTAAAATTAACCTAATTTATGACTACTTGAACTAAAAATCAAATCAACGAATAATCAAATCAAAGAATGAATATATGGGGAGATACTAGGGAATCGATGCACCTTTCTTAGACACTCAATGCTCTCAATTAGTCTCAATAAACACTTCAATAAAGTTTAGGGCTTGTTTTGATAAACAATTAAGAACGAATCTCCTTCCCACCACTCGCACAAAGGCCATGTGTCAAGTGATAGTAACGAAATCCTTTGGAACAAAACTCTAAGCCAAATCAATGCAACAAGGCCATGCAAACATTAACTTTCAAATCTATTAAGCTTATGATTGTGATTTAAATGGAAAGGCCATTCACATCTAAACCCTAATCTCATGGATAAACTAAAGCACAAACTCATATCAATTGAGGCCACAAAATAATATGAATCAGTAATATAGAGCAATTAATTCAATAGACAAGACTAAAACCCAATTGATTAACAAAAAGATAGACTAATTGATTACATAGAGTTGTCCAAAATTGGTTACATCAATCCCCTAATAAAGGTTTAGTTACACATCAATGGAGAGAACAAAAACATAGAAGAGATGAAGAGAAAACCCATATTTATCTTGATAGCTTCTTGGCTGGAAATCTCCTTCTTCTTGCTTTCAAGAATCCCCCAAGGATGGATGATGTGAATGAATAATTGAATGGAATGAATGAATGTGAAAGAATGGTGTTTTTGGGTCTAATCCCCTTGTGGTGGCTCTCCCCTCAAAATAAGATATCAATTTCTATATATAATCCTCTCAAAAATAGGTTACTTGATGTCCCAAACGAACCAAATTTACGAATTACCGCTTCCCAAGTCGCTGCCCAAGCAAGTTGCCTCCACAGCTGCACAAGAAGCGGACTTGTTCTGTTATGGCTCGCTGCCCAGGTCGCTGCCCAGGCAAGTTGCACGGTGGGCGGTCTGGGCGGCGGTAAACATTTCAGGCCTGACCTTTGGTTACTAAATTGGTCATAACTTCTTCTAGGAATATCGGAATTGCGATCCGAAAAGTGCGTCGGAAACTAGACTTCTGGGGCTTTCAATCCAGAGGACACACAATTCAATCGGAGCTGAGAGATATGGGCCCCGCAACATAGGGGTTCTGCACTGGCCGAAAATCATCTTTTCATTGTTTCTTCCAATTTGCTCATTTTCTCCATCTTTTGATTCCTTTTCTTCCAAAATAAGATTTAACACCACTAGAATGGAATGGACCTACACATGCTCAACAAACACATTAAACAACCTAATTTACTCAAGAACAAAGCATAAATAATAGGAATTCGGGGCCTAAAACATGTATAGAAATGAACCGATCAAATACCCCCAAACCTATCTTTTGCTAGTCCTCGAGCAAAACAAAACTAAAAACAAAAACTAAAAAAATCTAAAAACAAAATTAAATCTAAGCTAGGCCACTTTCGTAGGGAACACGATAGCATTGAGCGTATGCTACAAGCCTTTAAACCTCTAGGTGTCCCTAGTAGGAGGAGTGTTGTCTCCTGAGGGTTTACAGCTATGCTACCCACAAACATATTTCTGCGAAAAGCTAAATAATCAAGATGCAAACTCACATGTACCTTTCAAGCCAATGCATGCTAGAGCCAATAGGTAAAGACTAAAGTTAAGTCACAAATTTGAAAGCATTGCTCAATTTTAATGAAAAGCCCAAGCTCAAGACATTCTAGCTTCAAAAACACATTCGCTAAATGCCATAGATATAATTCGTCTCAACTCTAATTCTCACAAGATATCGCTCATATTTCACACAGAACCTAGGCAAATACACTCATCAAGCATATGCGAAAGAAGTTATGCACAAGAAATTTCAAATTATAATCGCATATGAATATGTTATTGAAAGAACGCTTGATTTGTATGCAAAAGATCTCATGAAAAGAATCAAACATTAAGAACAAGATAGAGCACATGTTTACCTTACTCTCGAGCTGGCATCCCCAAAAGATCAATTAGGTCTTTTCTTTGGTTGTAACGGGGCCATTGGGTGAAGGCTAAGAAAGAACGGGAAAAGGATAGCAAACAAACCTAGGATCATATCGAGAAATTCTTCATCAATCTTCATACTCGACCGAATTTCTTCGAATTCTTCATTCCACTTGCATCTAGGCTTCTTGAACAATTTTCGTTCATTCTCCTTCTTGAGTTGACTTTGATTTTGATTCCTCATCACTTCATTGTAAAGCTCTATTCCTTTTCTCTTTTATTTGATTCATCATCTCATTCATTTATCTCTTTCTTTTTTTTCTTTTTCTTTTTCTTTTTTTTCTTTTTATTTAAAAACTTTTCCATCTATTTCTTCTTGACACCACTTTGGTGTTTGTTCTCTTGCTTTTTCTTTGGTACATGTACATCACGAGTCGCACATTTAGAACTCCCTTCAATCATCTTCATCACTTCCTCTATATGATCCCAAGCTATATGGTATGGCTAAATTACGGCTTATTGGGGTTAAGTTAATGTTGGTGATGAAAGAAAAAGGCTTATTGTGTTTGGCTTCAAACAAGGCTATGGAGCACACACATAAGGTAGGAAATATTTAAGGCCTTTTAAGTGAGTTCAAGCACATATTGCCTATATCACTTCTAATGGTTCAACCAAATCAAGAGCAAGTCCACATGTGATATCTTTTTTATGAGAATTGTTCTTTAATGCTCAATGTACAACCTATAGAGATCGAATCTAATGCTAAGAACCTACTGAGTGTTTAAAGATTAGAAACAAAATAATCCCTCATATATGTCATTTTTGTACGCTTTTTAGCTTAGTGAACTCACAAGGGTAGTCTCTACTATTAATCATGGTAATCCAACTAAGCATCCTATCCACTATCACATCAAGAGCATGTCATAAGTTTTGAAAAATGCAATGCAATACTCTAAGTGGCAAGAAGTTAGTTCAAACTCAGTGAATAAAACATATATTACGGCTCTTAAAGCACACAAAAGAAGCATCTCAACATGGAGGACAAAAATTCAAAAACTGATGACTTCTGAAATTGACCTACATCTGTTCTTTAATGTATATCTCTCACATGACTCAACAAAAGTTAACCAAATTTTAGCATAATATAATAGACATGCAAACACACACTTTTCATGTAGAACATATTTCAAAATTCGTATTGGAAAAGTGAGAGAACAGACGACGAACACAGTGCACGCACCGTTTTGCAACAACAGGGCATTGCCCACGACCTTTGGTCGAAGAAACATTCATAACTTTTTAACCACTGCCCAGAATTTTTCATTCTTTATACCGTTGGATTCGTATCGAAAAAACGAAGAACCTAACGTGGGCAGAAAAATTTATTTCCTCACCAATCAATACAGTTTTAACAAAACGTTTGCCTCAAAATTTTCAAAACAGGACATTTTTTCACAGATTTATCAATTAATCGAAAAAATCAAACAAACACGAATTCACACCCCCAAACCTAATCTAAACATTGTCCTCAATGTTTGCATGACATTAAAAGCATGGACAATGAATAAAGAAAAAGCATGGCATGTATGAACTCAACACACAAAAAAAACTAGAAAACTAAAAAGAAAGTACCTAGGTGGGTTGCCTCCCACCAAGCGCTTAATTTAACGTCTCGGCAAGACGTGTGAGAGCACTACGGCTCTGAAGGCACGAAGACTTTCAACTGAGCGACCTCTCCGCTCGTACTACCACCATTTGTGTCAAGGAGTTTAAGACACTCTTTTATATCAGGGGCATTCTTCCCATCAGTGATAGTTTCTCTTACCGTATCCAATTTGTCCTTGCGGACCCAAACTTGTCGAATTCTCCTTGGTTTTCCTCTCGGCTTTCTTTGTTTCTTTTTGCATCTTTCAATAAACTCCGCACATTGGGCCCTTTTATGACCCCTGGTATGGCAAAAATAACAATTGTAAGGAAAAAATGGAGGACCACATGTGATATTACTAACCTTTGCATTGGAATGGCTTGAATCTCCGTTGATGATGATACACCCGAAAGTCTCTCCCTTAACGCCTTGTTCCTTGGTCAAGATCTTGATAGTACTTTCGGCCTTTTCAAGCTCCACTAAATAATCGCTTTCCTTCACCTTTGCTATTCTCAAAGCATTCTCGTTTTTGCACAATTCCTCCTTCATGGCATCTATTGTCTGGTCTTTCAGTTCTGCTTGCCTTTGGATTTTCCTTGTCTTGTGAGCAAAATCTTCCTCTTGTTCTTCAACCAACCTTGCAAGCTCTTCTGCCCTCTTAATTGCCTCATCTCTTTCCTTCCTAAGGGTCTCCACTTCCATCATCAAATTAGCATTTTCACTTTTCAGCTTATTAATTTCTGACGACGTTTGTGCTTTACAAGTCTCCCATGTATGAACATCTTTCTCACCTTTGTCCTCAAATAACGATAGAAAGAACTCACTCGCATTCTTTGGGTAGTCTTCTGATTGCAATGTATCCACGGCAAAACAATCAACCGAGTTAATGTGCTGCAAATCTGATTTGAAAACCTTAAAATCTACCGTTTCATCCAAAACAGTCATGGAAAGCTTCCCTTCATGTACATCAATAATCGTTCTTGCTGTCTTCATGAATGGTCTACCTAAAAGGATAGGTCTCATGTTTGTTTCCCTACTCACATCATCCATGTCTAGAACTACAAAATCTGCCGGAATGACGAGCTTATCCACTTGAACTAACACATCTTCCACAATTCCTCTCGGATACCGAGCTGATCCATCGGCTAACAAAAGTGACATCGTTGTCGATTTAAGCTCATTCAACCCAAGTTGCTTGTAAACAGAGAAGGGCATCAAATTAATACTAGCTCCTAAGTCTAGCATTGCCTTCTCGAGCTTAGTACCCCCAACTGTGATGTTGATGCAAAAACTCCCTGGATCCTTAAGCTTGGGTGGAAGCTCTTTCTGTAGAACTGCACTCGCATTCCCCGTTATGTATTCTTGATGGTTAGGACCAAACTTCTGCCTGTGGGAGTGGAGACTCTTGAAAAACTTAGCATAAGCAGGCATCTTTTCTATCATATCGAGCAGGGGAAGGTTTACATTCACCTTCGTGAGGATGTCAAAAATATCCTTAAACGACTTGTTGAGCTTGTCTCTTTTCAGTCTCCCAGGGAATGGAACTGGTGGAACATAGGGAGGAGGTGGAATATAAGGATCTGATGACTTGTGTAAAACTGAGGTCTTTTTAGGTGTTGACTCAACCACTACCTCTTCGTTTTCTGTTCTAGTGTCTTCCCCATGTACTTTTTCCGACTCCTTGGTTTTCTTCTGCCTTGGCTCATCAATTTCTTCCTTATTCAGCACTCGCCCACTTCTCAAAATTGTCACAGCACTGGCTTGCTCTGATTGACTAGGAAACCTTCCTGGTTCATTCTTGCGAACTGCGTCGGCTATTTGCCCCATCTGCGTTTCTAAATTTTTAATGGATGACTCAACATTGTTAAATCTCTGATTTGTATCACGTGAGAAACGCTCTGTACTCTCAGCAAGGGATGTCACAATTTCTTCCAAGGATCTCTTCTTCGGCTGATAGGTGGTACTGTCTCTATTTGTAGCATTGTTCCATTGTTGAGGTTGACTATTGGAACCTTGACCTTGGTAATTGTCTTTGTTGTACCCTTCTTGATTGGTTCCCTGAGTGTTCTGTTGAACGAGCTGATGACCATTCAAAGCAGTGTTTGGGTTAGAATAGGAGAAATTTGAGTGGTTACGCCCTCCAGGATTGTAGGTATTCGAGTAAGGATCGTTCCTCCCTCTTTGGTAATTGAAAGCTTGAATCTCCTCTGTCTCAAATGGTATCCCATCTCCATCTTGTACTGAGTTCACCCCTAACTGCTGTTGAGCCCTATTCGAGTTTTGGGCCATCATAGCTTGTACTTGCTTAGCTAGATTCGCCATCTGAATTTCCACCCCAGTTGTCTGGTTGACCTCATACTTACCTCCTTTTCTGACAGTTGAACTTCTATGCTGGGAGTTTAGAGCCAAAGTTTCATAGATCTCAGCAATCTCTAAAGCAGACTTCCTAGTAATGATACCCCCACAAGCATTGTCAACAATGTTTTGTGTGAAAGGTGTCAATCCATCATAAAAGGTGCGGACTTTGTACTCCTCCGTCACCATGTGAGGGGGAATTTGATCTAATAGCTCCTTATATCGTGACCATGCTTCATGGAACGACTCACCATCTTCTTCACCGAAACTAGCTATCTTGATCCGGACTTCTTTTGCTTTTGAAGCAGGGAAAAATCTGTTGAAGAATGCAGTGCACACGTCAACCCATGATCTCAAAGATCCTGCCCTTACTGAATTGTACCACTTGATGCCCTTGTCCTTCAAACAATACCGAAAACACCTCATCCTTAACTGCTCTTCTGTCAATCGGCCCAACGGGAAATTCCCTACGGTAGCTTGATAGTCCTTCATAAACTGGAGGCAGTCATCTGTTGCCAAACCGTGAAAAGATGGCAGCATGTTTAAATGGCTACCCCTCAACTCATAACTCCTGGCTATGGCATCTAACACAATTGGCTGAGGTTGGTCTCCCAGCATAGGTTGTCCAGACTCTCTCATTAGTCTGATCTCATCTTCTAGTGCACGTCTTGGAGAACCCGGTGGATTGTCTCGAACTTCCTGTCTATTTTGAACACCTTGTTCATCATGAACCTCTCTTTCAGCTCGAATAACCCTATCACGTTGCTCACCGTGATCACCCATATCCTCAACTAAAGGATCTAACTCTTCAAACTGTCTAGCAACACGGCCTACTCGGTCAATCTCGTCGTTAGCAGGGATCAAAATACCTCCAAGCGAACGACGTCCGTTCATACACCTGTAAAACCTGAAACACCAAAAACACAACTACCACGAAGTAAGATGAAACAAGAGAATAACTAAAAACTAAAAAAAAAATAAAAAATCTAATGACACACACTACCTAACCTAAACTAACTAGATCCAACTAATAGAATCTATACCAATCCCCGGCAGCGGCGCCAAAATTGATGCAGTAAAATCTGTGTTCAATTTATTAAGAAAGTTCGTTCACTGGGATCGGCGATTTTATCGGTTAAAACCAATTAATCTAGCAAAGGCTACTCTAAATGCGAAAACTAAATTGCATAATGCTTTTCTTTGGAAAAATTGTTTAATTCTAAAATTAACCTAATTTATGACTACTTGAACTAAAAATCAAATCAACGAATAATCAAATCAAAGAATGAATATATGGGGAGATACTAGGGAATCGATGCACCTTTCTTAGACACTCAATGCTCTCAATTAGTCTCAATAAACACTTCAATAAAGTTTAGGGCTTGTTTTGATAAACAATTAAGAACGAATCTCCTTCCCACCACTCGCACAAAGGCCATGTGTCAAGTGATAGTAACGAAATCCTTTGGAACAAAACTCTAAGCCAAATCAATGCAACAAGGCCATGCAAACATTAACTTTCAAATCTATTAAGCTTATGATTGTGATTTAAATGGAAAGGCCATTCACATCTAAACCCTAATCTCATGGATAAACTAAAGCACAAACTCATATCAATTGAGGCCACAAAATAATATGAATCAGTAATATAGAGCAATTAATTCAATAGACAAGACTAAAACCCAATTGATTAACAAAAAGATAGACTAATTGATTACATAGAGTTGTCCAAAATTGGTTACATCAATCCCCTAATAAAGGTTTAGTTACACATCAATGGAGAGAACAAAAACATAGAAGAGATGAAGAGAAAACCCATATTTATCTTGATAGCTTCTTGGCTGGAAATCTCCTTCTTCTTGCTTCCAAGAATCCCCCAAGGATGGATGATGTGAATGAATAATTGAATGGAATGAATGAATGTGAAAGAATGGTGTTTTTGGGTCTAATCCCCTTGTGGTGGCTCTCCCCTCAAAATAAGATATCAATTTCTATATATAATCCTCTCAAAAATAGGTTACTTGATGTCCCAAACGAACCAAATTTACGAATTACCGCTGCCCAGGTCGCTGCCCAAGCAAGTTGCCTCCACAGCTGCACAAGAAGCGAACTTGTTCTGTTATGGCTCGCTGCCCAGGTCGCTGCCCAGGCAAGTTGCACGGTGGGCGGTCTGGGCGGCGGTAAACATTTCAGGCCTGACCTTTGGTTACTAAATTGGTCATAACTTCTTCTAGGAATATCAGAATTGCGATCCGAAAAGTGCGTCGGAAACTAGACTTCTGGGGCTTTCAATCCATAGGACACACAATTCAATCGGAGCTGAAAGATATGGGCCCCGCAACATAGGGGTTCTGCACTGGCCGAAAATCATCTTTTCATTGTTTCTTCCAATTTGCTCATTTTCTCCATCTTTTGATTCCTTTTCTTCCAAAATAAGATTTAACACCACTAGAATGGAATGGACCTACACATGCTCAACAAACACATTAAACAACCTAATTTACTCAAGAACAAAGCATAAATAATAGGAATTCGGGGCCTAAAACATGTATAGAAATGAACCGATCACGGTCCTCTCTAGAAGAACCCCTCGGAGCTCACTAGCACCTCCTGCTCCATAAGGGCTGACGCCAGCCCTTGCCTCCAGCTCACATGGGATAAAAAGGGTACTGGGAACACCTGTAAGGCACCAATGTCGCCTTATTAATAAGGAAGCAGTAAGCATGACTGAGGAAAGACAACAGCCGACGGTCGAGATCACCTGCTAGCCACGCTACATCAACGGCTGGATGACGTTCCATCTCAGCCCTAATTGAAGGTCAACTATCCCTTACATGCATGAGGATGCTGATTTCCCCAGTAAAATACTTACAGAAATGCAGCAAACATGAAGAAGAAAATGGTGGAAGGAAGCGCCTGACAGGGTGCAGCGGGACAGGCGCTGACACTGTCCCCTGCCAGGCCAGAACCTTGATAACGATGTCCCACCGCCATGAAGACCCCTTGCGACCAATCAAAACTCGTAGAAACACCACCTTTTCACCACCTCAGCCCTACAGAAGCGCTGATATAGACCTGAGGCCAAGGTGGAGCGATCGGAGCCCTCCGACTCCGAGGCGTGTGGTAACCCTGATCCTACCCTATATCAGTGGCTGGGATCAGTCCTACCAATTACGCCCTGAGAACTAGGGCCCCCACCTACCAAAACTGATGCTCTCGCCAAGGCAAAGCCAGCAGGGCGCAATCCTGATCCTTGATTCCTGGTGACCGCCATTGTGGATAGAAGGGGACGGTGGAGATTTAGCCAAGAATTCCCGCCTAAACGAAGGCCTTCCACCTACCCCCCTACCAGAGACACTATAAATGCCCCTACGTCCCACAGAGGAAAGGGTTGGCCCTTGAAAATAGAAACATCCTACTTGGCCTAGTAAAAGCTCTTATATGTGTGTTCTACTTGGCTACTACCCTACCTAGTCAAAGCTCCTATTTATGTGTTCTAGTTGGCTACTATCCCGCCTAGTCAAAGCTCATATTTGTGTGTTCTACTTGGCTACTACCCTGCCTAGTCAAAGCTCCTATGTGTGTGTTCTACTTGGCTACTACCCCGCCTAGTCAAAGCTTCTATGTGTACATTCTACTTGGCTACTACCTCGCCTAGACGAAGCTCCCATGTGCAACCCGCCTAGCGATCCCCCTACCTCGATTGGACCCATGCATGTCGAATTCCTGTCCCGCTAGTAGACCCTTTTGTAATAGTCGGATGTAGCATGTGAATTGATGTATGATGTACTCCGTTTTTAAGTAATAAGAGGCCCGCCTTTTTACCCTTCAGAAAGTGTACTAGTCGCACTCCACACACTAGCATACCATCTCAACCTCTGCTCCACCGTGTAGGGCCGGTCCTACAGCATAGCACCGGTCCCTAGTAACCGGACCCAGGGCTTCCCTCGACCCCCATCACGTCAGGAAGAGGGGGATCCACCCTACCCGGTCTGGACCAGCTGCGGTGCACCCCGTACACTGCGGTCCAGGTTATCCTAGGAAAACCCTCGACGGATTTTCAGGATAACAGTTTGGCGCCATCTGTGGGGAACTCACACACAGTGTGTCTTTCTCTTACCATCAAAGCATTCTAGTCATCCTAGCAAACATGAGGTTGAGATCATCCACGAACCAGGCCGACCCATCCGGGCCTCACTCCTACCTCGCTACCCACGGAGCTGAATCCTCCGAAGGAACCCCAACTTAAGGCCCACTACCGCGGGTGGAAGGGCAAATCCTAGCCAATACAGTCACGGTCGAAGCTCTTCCCTCTCCTAGACCGCATCCGCCAAGTGCCTTCAACCGTCACGTCACCAATTTCCTAGAGGGACTGTGGCAAGAGCTGCTAGGCTCGCATCATGGAGACGCAGGGCCTAGCCACCGGGCTCAAGTCTTTAGCAGATTGGGTCCTGCTAAAGCTGTCTTTGACTGATTGGGCCCCACCGGGACTCCGCCCCGAGTGGTAGCACCGGGGCAACGGAGAGCCCGATCGGAAGTGGGCCCTCCCTGAGCTTCACCGCCTCCAACAGGCCGACCAGCTCGCCCCGCTACGACAACAGTAAAGGAGATATCTGGCACCGGGAGCAGGACCGAGGCTACCCATAACCGTAGCAGGAACCGGAGCCTACCCAGGCGAGGTGAAAAGGCCCATCATGAAGCGTCCGTCGCCTCCGGGACTGCGGTCAGGGAGGAGGGAGCTGAAGCCCAGTCAAGGAAAAGAGGTCAAGGTCACATGGAAGAACAAATGAGGAAGATGGCAAAGCGCCTAGCGGAGCTGGAGAAAGACAAGGTCAAGTACAAGGGAATAAAGAAGGACCCCCTCAGGGAGATGAATGCCCCATAATCAAGGGAGGTTCGGCATGCTGCCCTCCCCCCAAAGTTTAAAATGTCCGAAAAGATATACTCAGGTGTGGAAGATCCCCTAAGTCACCTAGAGTCTTTCGTGCAGTAGATGGAAGTGCAACATACTTCCCGGAAGGCCATATGCCGAATGTTCCCATGCACTCTCACGGATTTCGCCAAGACATGGTTCAGAAAACTCCCCGCAAGGAGTGTCAACTCATTCACTAAACTGTCAAGAGACTTCTGTGCTCAGTTTCAGGTCATCAAGCCACCCCCTAAGGACCCCATCCTGCTACAGTACATAGTCCAGGAGCGTGGGGAGAAGCTCAAATCCTATGTGGAGCACTTCCACAAGGAAGTCATTCAAATGGGGGTGTTCGCCGAGAAGGAAACTCTCACCAACTTCCGGAAAAAACCTCTGGGTAGGGAAGTTATGGCGCTCCTTCAGCAAAGATAAGCCCGAAACTTATAAGGAGGCGTATAGCCGAGCTCTGGAGCAAGTGCAGCTAGATGAGCAATACCGCATCAAGATAGAGCATGACGAGTCACGCTCCAGCAAGCGACAAAAAGGGGACACCAGTAACCCAAGAAAGGAAAAGGAGCCGGTCCCTAAGTTCAGAAATAATCCTCCAAACCGATCCACCTACCGCTTGCCTCCGCTACCCCCTAGCAGACCGCGCCCCTTCAGGAGGATATCCCCACCAATAGGGATGGCAAAATTATCCACGGACATGGATATCCATAAGAATCCGCTCCATTCACAATGGGGATGGATACTATTATTTCGGAGATGGAGCGGGGATGGATATGATCCTAATATCCGTTTAATTTTCGGATATGGGGATGGATATCGTCTATGGATATCCATCCCCATCCGGATCCGTTAAATATTTTAATATTTTAAAAATATAAAAAATATTATATAATTATTAATTTTAATTATATAAGTTATTATTAATTTTTTTATCATCAAAACCCTAAAAGCTATTTTTCTAAAGTAAGCGATCGAAAGACTAAAGAGTTGTGACTACATTTGCTTGTTGGTTGTTGGTTGTTGCTGACCTGCTGCTGAGTTTCTTTGTAAGTGAATACTGATTTAAAACTCTCTATTTAATTTTGTTTGTATCTTGAAGTTGTGGGGTTTTTGTTTTTTTGTTTTTTTTCGTTTGTTGAATTTATGTTATTTGAGGATTGGATGTATTTGTTTCTCCTTTTTAAATAGGATAAAAGGTACCATTATACATGTTAGTTATATTTTTCTCTTATAAACTACAACAATTTATATATATTTTCATTGGATATGGATATAGACGGAGCGGGGATGGATATCGTTATCTAAATTCGTGGATTATCCGAATCCGCCCCGCTCATTTCGAAAAGGGGATGGATGCGGGGATGGATATACATATCTTAAACGGATACGGGGATGGATAATGGGGTATCCATCCCCGATCCGATCCATTGCCATCCCTACCCACCAAGGAAAATTCGAAGGATGCCTTCGCCTGTTAGAGAGGTCGCTGGAATCGCCCAGTCAGAAGAAGAGGAGTACACCAACTATACCCGCTCAATGCCCCGAGGGAAACAATCTACCTAGCAATCCGGGACAAAGGGCTCCTGAAGAAGCCCGACCCCATGAAGCTCCCAACGGATAGGAGGAACAAATACAAATACTGTGATTTCCATCGGGACATAGGGCACAACACCTCAGAGTGCTACAGCCTGCGCAATCAAATCGAGAACCTAGTGAGGGGCGGGCTGCTGGTGGAATTCCTCCAACAAGTAAGGGATGGGATTGAGATGAGGAAGCAGGTTCAGAGAGAGATGAAGGAGTCGAAAGAACGGAGAAAGGACCAAGGAAGAGACCTGATGGAGCAAATCCAAATCATTAACACAATCAGTGGGGGCCCCACCCTCGCTGGTACCTCCAATAACTCCAGAAAGAACCATGCCAGGAAGATTCCTCGGCATGATACTAGGGGCCAGGTGTTGAAAGTTAGCAAGGATGCCTCGCCTCATCCTAGCTCTGCTCAAATCATATTCACAGAGGACGACGCCTACAACACGGTCTAGCCCCATGATGATCCAATGGTGGTCACCGTCCAGGTGGCAAATAACCGGGTGGCCTGGGTCATGATTGACACTGGGAGTAGCATAGACATCATCTTCAAAGAGACGCTGGATCGCTGTCAACTTCATCGACCATGCTTTTATAGTTGCACCACCCCCCCTCTACGGTTTCACCGGCGACTCTTTGATGCCAGTCGGTTCCATAATACTCCCGGTAGGAGAAGCGCCTCGACAGGTTAACAACATGGTCGAGTTTGTGGTAGTGGACATTCCAAGCGCCTACAACATGATTCTGGGACGACCCTTCCTCTCCAAGATTAGGGGAGTCCTATCAATCTACCACAATGTCTTGAAGTTCCCAGTAGGGGAAGAAGTTGGAATCCTGAAAGGGGACTAATAGATGGCACGGAGATGCTACACCTTATCATCCAACCCCTCGACGTTAGTCAAACAGTGTTCCTAGATCACAACAGATAAAGACCAGGGGGAATCGGACGCGAAAGGCATCCTGCAACAAGCAGGCCTCAGGGTTAGCGCGGCATTGCCAGACCCGAAAGGAGAGCACCTGGGAAGCGCAACGAGATAACTGGAGGTTGAAGAGGATACATTCGAGGAAGAGATGCCGGAGGAAGAAAAGGGAGGACTGGCTGAAGAATTGGAGGAGGTCGTAGTGAGGGAAGGAAACCCTCCAAAGACGGTGAAGATAGGATCCACCTTAGCCCCAAAGCACAAGGCTGTGCTACAAAAAGTGCTCCGGGACTATAATGATGTATTCGCCTGGTCCCATGAGGAGATGCCTGGCATCCCCCCTAACCTTGCAGCACACCGACTCAATGTGGACCCTACCTTCAAACCAGTGAAGCAAAAGATGAGGTACTTCAACCCGAACAGAAACACAGCAGTACAAGAAGAAGTGGACAAGCTCCTCCGCGCCGGATTCATCAGAGAGGCGCGGTACCCAAAGTGGATCGCCAACGTGGTCATGGTCCCGAAGACCAACAGGAATTGGCGAATGTGTGTAGACTATACTGATCTAAATCGCGCCTGCCTGAAGGACAGCTTCCTCCTCCCCAAGATCGATCAACTTGTTGACTCAACTGCGGGCAACAGGACCTTGAGTTTCATGGACGCCTTCTCCAGTTATAATCAAATCACCATGCACCCCTCAGATCAAGAGAAGACCAGCTTCATCACGAACCAAGGCTTGTACTGCTACAAAATGATGCCTTTTGGACTTAAGAATGCCGGAGCCACTTATCAGAGGCTGGTCAACAAGCTATTCAAGGAGCAGATCGGTCGCACCATGGAGGTCTATGTGGATGACATGATAACCAAGTCACATCAGGTGGAGCAGGACCCCGACCACCTCAGGGAAACCTTCGAGGTGCTCCGACAGAACCAAATGCGGCTGAATCCGGACAAGTGTGCGTTCGGAGTGTCGACCGAAAAATTTTTGGGCTTCATGGTCCACGAGAGGGGGATCGAAGCAAACCCTGAAAAGATCAAAGCCATCCTTGAACTCCAGTCCCCCATTACTCTAAAGTAGGTGCAAGGATTAACTGGCCGACTCGCTGCCCTTAACAGGTTCATATCACGGTCCACCGACAGGTGCCTCCCGTTCTTCCAAGTCATTAAAAAGGGGAGAGGAATGAACTGGGATGAGGAGAGCGAGCACGCCTTTAGGGAACTCTAGAGCTACCTCACCAACCCCTCGCTACTCGTTAAACCATTGCCGGGGGATACACTGCAGCTCTACCTTGCTGTATCAAGCACAGCAACTAGCGCGGCCCTTGTAAAGGAGTGTGAGGGAGGGATCTAGAGACCCATATACTATGTGAGCCGCTCTCTCAGCAAGGCCGAGAAGAATTACAACCAGATGGAGAAGCTTGCTTTCGCTTTAGTCGTCGCAGTGCGCAAACTACGCCCCTACTTCCAAGCCCACTTAGTAACGGTACTTACAAGCCTCCGTTTCTGGCAGTTTATGCAATGACTTGATGTATCAGGTAGGCTAGTTTTGTGGGCCCTCGAGCTGACCTAGTATGACATCACCTTCAAGCCCCGTGTCGCAATCAAAGGACAAGCGCTGGTAGACTTCGTAGTGGAATTCAGCGGGAACCCGGGCTTCCCCCATGAGAAAGAGCCCACTGCCCCGACAAGTAACAACATCCCGGTTCCAGGGGAAGACTGGCCCCCCTCGGCATGCATTTGGACACTATTCATCGATGGAGCCTCCAACCAACATGGTTGTGGGGCAGGCATTGTGCTAATCGATCGAGAGGGGGTCGAAACATCTCACTGCATAAGGTTTGAATTCAGAGCTACAAACAATGAAGCAGAGTATGAAGCACTCCTCGCTGGTCCAACTATCGCCCGAGAATTGGGAGCCCAGTTCCTCGCCATCAAGAGCGTTTCCCAGTTGATCGTGAAACAAGTGGCTGGGTCTTACCAAGCCAATGGCAACAATATGTCGACCTACTTAAAGAAAGTACAACTAGCAGTCAAGGCATTTCGAATGATCAAGATTGAACAGGTGCTTAGAGGGGCTAACCACCGAGCAGATGTCCTTGCCAAGATCGCAACAGGGGGAGGACTAAATCCCCCTAGAGGAGTCTGGCTGCAGCTTTTAAGCTTGTCAAGCATTGCTAAAACTGCTGAAGTCCACCCTGTAGACCGCCTCCCCTGTTGGATGGACCCGATAGTGGATTACCTTCATGGCCAGAAACTGCCTGATGACCCAGCGAAGCCAAGGCAACGAAAAGGAAATTAACCCGATACTGTCTTATACAAGGACACTTGTATCGAAAAGGGAAATCCTTGCCCCTCCTTAGATGTCTTCACCCTGACGATGCCAAATGGGCACTAAAAGAGGTCCACTCAAGTGACTAGGGCGATCATTCCGGAGGAGACGCCCTGGCTCACCGAGTTTTAAGAATGGGATACTTTTGGCCAACCCTCCATGAGAATGCACGCCTCTTTGCCCGCTTATGTACACCGTGCTAGAAAGTGGCAAACCTTTTGCATCAACCCCCGGAAAGACTGTCCATCATCTCGTCCTCGTACCCCTTCGCTGTGTGGGGAGCGGACCTAATTGGGCCGTTGCCCGCCGGAGCGAAGCAGGCCAAATATGCTGTTGTCGCCATAGACTACTTCACCCACTGGGTAGAAGCTGAGCCCCTTATGAACATCACTGAGGCAAACACAACAGCCTTTATCAAGAAGAATGTGGTATGCCGCTTCGGGGTACCTAAGGCTATTATCACCGACCTAGGGAAGCAATTCGATAATTACAACTTTAGGGACTACTGTGAAGATCTAAAGATTGAGTGCCGCTTCGCCTCAGTAGCTCACCCCCAAACGAACGGCCTGGTCAAAGCAACCAACAAGACAATCAAGAAGCTGCTAAAGAAGAAGCTGTAGGAAGAGAAAGGGGTTTAGGTAGAACAGCTCTTTAACATCTTGTGGGCTTACCGGACCACAAAGAGGACCGCGACTGGAGAGACTCCTTACTCGCTGGCTTTCGGAGTTGAAGCGGTCCTCCCTATTGAGTTAAAGCTTCCTACCTTCTACACCCAACTCTATAATTCAGAAGATAATGAGGATAAACTCAGAGCATGCCTAGATCTTCTGGAGGAAAAACAGACCGGGGTAGCACTGAGGGTCGCAGCCTATCAACAGAAAATTGCCCGCTGCTTCAACAAAGGTGTCAGAATCAGGAGCTTCAAGGAAGGCGACTTGGTACTGAGGAAGGTCACGCAGAACACCCGTCGCCGTTCAGATGGTGTCCTCGCTCCAAACTGGGAAGGACCATACCTCGTCAAGGCAAAGGTGAGCCAGGGAGGCTACAAGCTGATGGACCTCGAGGGAGATCCCATCGGACATACGTGGAATGTGGATCACTTAAAGAAATTCTACCCCTAGTAACTCAAGAATGGTTGAAGGTGACAATCCTACTGTAAATAGAGATAGTTCTCTTGTTTCTCTTTTTGTGTAAGCGTGACCTGACAGGCACTTCGGGGCCGGGGTTCAGCAAGTGGATGAAGCGGCCTTGACCACTTGTACTTAGGGTGTATCTCACCCTCTTTTGAATCAATGAAAAGCTATTCCTCTCGATTGATAGTTTTCTTTAACTCGCCTATAATTCCCGAGTGCCTCGAACGAGCTACCTCGATGCCTTAAGTATGGGTATTGTCCCATCAAGAAGGGACTTGGGCTTAAGTGGCCCTGGTTGCCTACCAAGTACAGAACATACCGGGTACCTCGAACGAGCTACCTCGATGCCTTGAGCATGGGTATTGTCCCCTCAAGAAGGGACTTAGGCTTAAGTAGCCCTGGTTACCTACCAAGTCCAGAACATACCGGGTACCTCGGACGAGCTACCTCGATGCCTTGAGCATGGTATTGTCCCCTCAAGAAGGGACTTGGGCTTAAGTGGCCCTGGTTGCCTACCAAGTCCAGAACATACCGGGTACCTCGGATGAGCTACCTCGATGCCTTGAGCATGGGTATTGTCCCCTCAAGAAGGGACTTGGGCTTAAGTGGCCCTGGTTGCCTACCAAATCCGAAACATACCGGGTACCTCGGACGAGCTACCTCGATGCCTTGAGCATGGGTATTGTCCCCTCAAGAAGGGACTTGGGCTTAAGTGGTCCTAGTTGCCTACCAAGTCTAGAACGCACTGGGTGCCAAGTGCAAGCACTAATCCTGCCCCATCTGACGGTCAAGCAGGAACTTCATTCCTGAAGAATCCCGGATTAGGAGCACAGGTTATTAGAAGAGGAAATTCTAAGTCGAGGCCTCACTTAGCGTGAAGCCATCTAGTCCACGTAAGATATTGGCTACACTATCTCAAGGGATGCTAATTCTACTTATGAAAAAATTAAAACCAGGGTCACAAGACCTCTCTCATGCAAGCAAGGAACACACAGAATCGTGTCAAGGTAAAGCTCGAACAAGAAATGGGGATTCTTACTTCATTGATAAAAGTGCAAAGGACCCATGAAGACCATGGCACCTGATCAAACTCCTTAAACAAAGCATGCATAGTAAAGGAAAAGAAAGAGACAAGCAAAGAGTGCACAAAGCACTAGTTCACACTTACATGCTAAGAGGAGGATTGAGGCTCAGTAGGCCCAACCTCCCCACAAATAAAATAACAAGTACCAAAGCAGGAAAAAATTAAAAGGATGCACAAGCATCAGTTCGGGGTTACATGCCAAAGAAGGGCCAAGGCACCAAAGGCCTAACCCTCCACAAATCATTTTAACAAAAAAAAAGGGAGAGCAACAGAAATAGCTGGACAAGATTATGATCAAGCAGGCATCGATCACTGTTCTTGCATGGGGTTGGCCGGCTCTACGACGGGTAAAGCAGGCTCGATGGACAGCTAGTTTACTGGAACCTCTTGGGTCGCCGCAGGTAACCTCTCGGACTCTACTGGTGGTGATCCTTGCTGATCCTCGGTTGCCTTGGTCTCCTTCTTGTCACTCAAAGCTGGATCACTACTACTCGCTTCGTCCCCGCTCCTAAGAGCCCCGCTGGCCCGGGTAACACCTTAGACACTCCGTCAGCACCCGCCATGATCTCTTCCCTGCTCCAGCTGCGGATGTTATGAAGATCGAAATCAGGAGGAGCATGCTGGGCCATGTGCAGTTGTGCAAGGAAATAACCCTCCCCGAAAGACTTGTCTACTCCCGCTTCTGCCTCCGTAACCCTTACGATCGCCGCCACTGCCCGGTTTTTCACCGCAGTGAGCTCTCCCCTTAACTCGTTCCGCTCCAGAGCCCGACGGGTGGACCGGGTAACCTCTGCTTCCAACTCCTTTTGCACCTGCTCAAGGCCCTTCTTCGCCTGGGCGGTCTTCGCATCCAGATCCTTTTTCTCCCTCACCAAACGGATGATGGTCCTCTCCGCCTCAATCCTGAGCTTGTCCGCTCTGACAAGGCCCTTCTCTGCTAGGCGGTGGTCCTCTTGAAACGAAACAGCCTGCTCCCCCAGAGTCAAGATATAGCGGAACGCCTACAAAAACAAGGGGGGAGAGAGACCACCAATTGTGCAGGCCTAGCACTCAGTAGGGCCACCCAGAACAAAAAAAAAAAAAAAAAAAAAAAAAAAAAAAAAAAAAAAAAAAAAAAAAAAAAAAACAACAACAACAATAGCTTTTAGACAATGGAGCGGACGAAGTTACCTCAGCCGTGACCACGGAACCCTTGGAGGAGAATTCATTGACAGGAAGCACAGCAAGCTGGGATGAATCTACTTGGGAGCACGACTCTCTAAAGGCGCAAAGGATGTTGTCAGAACCAGAGGATGGGCCCTTCTCCAAAATCATCACCCCCTTTCCTTTGTTTGAAGAGGGATGGGGAGGAGGCACAGAAGACCGTGATGGGGTGGAGGTAGAAGAACCTGAGGGAACTACCGAACAAAGTTTATGAGCAGGAGAACTGGGCAGAACGTGACTCCGACCCAGGCGCACCTCGAGTTCCTCCAGCCTTGAAGTAGGGGAGAGCATCTTTAGTGGTTGGGGGGAGACCGAACCTGGAGCGACTCATTTCTCCTTTTTCACCTTCATCAATGTTGCCTGCTTGAGGGGGTGCGCGAAGTAGCCTCTCCACCAGTGGGAGAACCCAACCTTGTCTGTGCCACGCCTGAATCGCTGAGAGGGGCCTCCTCCTGTTGTGCACCTGCAAAAGAAACTACCAATGGAGCATCTATTAGAATCTGCGCTAGCCTCTCCGCAGTATCTAAAACAAATGAAAAGACCAAAGAGGGACGAAGAATAAGTCACTTGGGATTGCGTCTATCGCCAGGAGGGAATGCTCCACCCTCGCACGCTCCCAAGGAAAGCCCTCCATCCCAGCATGCTGGTAACCTGCCTGTTTGATTGAAGCCAAAAAACTCATGACTGCAGCATCATCCTCCTCCTTCGCCCACTCTGGTTGTGGCCCGAAAGAGGTAGGGACTGTATGTTCCCGATGACCATAGCGTACAGAAACGCCCCAGTTGCCTTTAACCACAATCCACTCGGTCTTCCACCCAGGATCCTTCCTCCAGGTACCAGGGACCACAAAATCAATTGCATTCACACAACGAAGATAATATTGGCCAGCAGGCTGCTGAGTCAAAGGCGACAGTTGGAAGACAGAGTGAAGCTCCCTATACCATAGGTCCCTTAAGTTAGTACGAGATATAGCAGCCTCCCGCCACAGCACAAGGAAGCCCACCAAATTCCTCCAGAAACCAGGCACTAGTTGCATAGGAGCTAGCCCGAAAGCACAAAGGGCCCGCCTAAGTGTGAGGTGGAGGGGAAGAGGAACCCCTCCCTCGAAGGCAGCCACATGTATGGGAAGATGACCAAGAGGAGGAGCATAAACATTATAATCCCCGGTTGGAAGGGTGAGTTTTATGTCAGCAGAGATGTTGAAGTCACGCCTCAAGCGAGACAGGTCAGCCGCGATACAGGTTGAAGGGGGAACGCACTCGAAAACCCCAGCTGCACCACCTCCCTCTACCTGTGCGCGGTGACCCAGCTCCTCCATGTCCATATGCTCTAGGTCTCGATCCCCGTCGCCTGAAAGAGCCCCTTGACTCACCCCCTCTCCCTCCTCGAAGATATGCACCGGGGAAGAAGGGGTGTTAGCAAACCCTGTCCCGATAGAGGAATGATGCCTAGAGCGGCGAGGTTGAGGACGTCCCCTGCTTCCCCCAGCGGCGGAGTCACCACCAGCTCTTCGCCTCTTGTGGGAGAGCCCCGACTTCTCGGGAGTGCTCTCCTCGTCGCTATAGCCATAGTCCCTCTCCGCGTATGAGTCTTCAGAAGCCATTGTCAGATAGCAGTTGTTAGCAAGGAAGTAGAAGAAGTGAGAAAAAAAAAAAACTAGCGCAATGGAGAAAATGAAGAGACTCTGGTCAAGCTACCTTTTAAATGGGAAAAAAGGTGGCAGTTTCAAATTCAAACCGGAGGATCCCAGCCCTCCAATGGATCCAACGGCTAGGGCAGCTAGGGAAAAAGCGGACGTGACCGGTCCACCACCCCATGAACGCCACATGGAACCTCGCGCAGCAAAACGTCCCATCATTGATGCCACGCCCCGAGAAACGTGCCTAATACCTAGAACCATTATTCCCGCATTTAATGCAGCAAGCGTTGGCCCTAGAAGCGAATTTCGATAAATTCAAGGGGTGGAAAATAGGAAAAGCCAAGTGGGAAAAGGCCCTTCATGCGACCAAATACCCCTCCTCCAACGTTCAGCAATATTAAGAACATTCAAGGCCGGAGGGACTTCTGTTAACCAGAAATTTAGGCAATTAATTCAAGGAAGAGCTTTTCCCACTAAAGGACCGAACCGCTTCATTGCCTACCACGGTGGCACTCCTGATCAGTCCAGCCCGTTTGTTAGGAACAAGGGCCCGGCCCTCTTTTAACCGCGCCTACTCACAAGCACGCTAGGATTAAGCATTGCTCGACCCAAAACTGGCTTTCCTCCTATGAGAACGCTCGCGAAGAAAGGATACCTGACACGGTGGGGAGCCCACCTCCAAAGGCACGACCCGTTCATAATTCAGCCCCCGCTCTATCGCCCAATAGGAAGGACCGCTTCTTCCAGCAGAGGATCCGCTCCCGTGGCCGTACTCGTCACAGAGATCATTATCTCACCCCCCCCTCCCCCCACAGCACCCTCCTACTAATCGGGCGGTCCTCTCTAGAAGAACCCCTCGGAGCTCACTAGCGCCTCCTGCTTTGTAAGGGCTAACGCCAGCCCTTGCCTCTAGCTCACATGGGATAAAAAGGGTGCTGGGAACACCTGCAAGGCACCAATTTCGCCTCATTAATAAGGAAGTAGTAAGCATGACTGAGGAAAGACAGCAGCCGACGGTCGAGATCACCTGCTAGCCACGCTACATCAACGGCTGGATGACGTTCCATCTCAGCCCTAATTGAAGGTCAACTATCCCTTACATGCAAGAGGATGCTGATTTCCCCAGCAAAATACTTACAGAAATACAGCAAGCATGAAGAAGGAAATTATGGAAGGAAGCGCCTGACAGGGTGCAGTGGGACAGGCGCTGACACTGTCCTCTACAAGGCCAGAACCTTGATAACGACGTCCCACCGCCATGAAGACCCCTTGCGACCAATCAAAACTCGTAGAAACGCCACCTTTTCACCACCTTAGCCCTATAGAAGCGCTGATATGGACCTGAGGCCTAGGTGGAGCGATCGGAGCCCTCCGACGCGTGTGGTAACCCCGATCCTACCCTATATCAGTGGCTGGGATCAGTCCCGCCGATTACGCCCTGGGAACTAGTGCCCCCACCTACCAAAACTGATGCTCCTGCCAAGGTAAAACCAGCAGGGTGCAATCCTGATCCTTGATTCCTGGTGACCGCCATTGTGGATAAAAGGGGACGGTGGAGATTTAGCCAAGAATTCCCGCCTAAACGAAGACCTTCCACCTACCCCCTACCAGAGACACTATAAATGCCCCTACGTCCCACAGAGGAAAGGGTTGGCCCTTGAAAACAGAAACATCCTACTTGGCCTAGTAAAAGCTCCTATGTGTGTGTTCTACTTGGCTACTATCCCGCCTAGTCAAAGCTCCTATGTGTGTGTTCTACTTGGCTACTACCCCGCCTAGTCAAAGCTCATATGTGTGTGTTATACTTGGCTACTACCCGCCTAGTCAAAGCTCATATGTGTACGTTCTACTTAGCTACTACCTCGCCTAGACGAAGTTCCCATGTGCAACCCACCTAGCGATCCCCCTGCCTCGATTGGACCCATGCATGTCGAATTCCCGTCCCGCTAGTAGACCCTTTTGTAATAGTCGGATGTAGCGTGTGAATTGATGTATGATGTACTCCGTTTTTAAATAATAAGAGGCCCGCCTTTTTACCCCTCAGAAAGTGTACTAGTTGCACTCCACACACTAACATACCATCTCAACCTCTGCTCCACCGCATAGGGCCGGTCCTACAACATAGCACCGATCCCTAGTAATCGGACCTAGGGCTTCCCTCGACCCCCATCGCATCGGGAAGAGGGGAATCCACCCTACCCGGTCTAGACCAGCTGCGGTGCACCCTGTACACCACGGTCCAGGTTATCCCGGGAAAACCCTCGACGGATTTTCAGGATAACAGGTTGTAATTGTTTTACACATTTATTGGATTTGAGGTTTGAGTGTGGCTTACTTACTAGCCCATGGTTTTTTCCCGTGAGGGTTTCCACGTAAAAATCAAGTGTTATTTAATTTCCGTATTTTATACTTGATTTATTGCTTTATCTAGTTAGGGGTAATTTTGTAATATTGACTTAACATGAAAAATTGGGTAATAAGTTTAAAATCTATTCCCCCCCCCCCCCCCCCCCCCCCCCCCCCCCCCCCCCCCCCCCCCCCCTCCTCTAGATAGTTTTATACACACAGAGCTATAATTTGTTTCACATGAAATAAGCCAATCAATAAATGGGAACCTTACAAAGGTGAAGGGAAATCTTAGGATGGTTCGTTCCTAAGTGGTTATACCTTAGGTTTTGACTTATATTCCTAAGCGAATCAAATGTGAACCAAACAAGACTAAACTGATGTGTTACTTCCTGGAGACATGGGATAACGTTTGGAAGTTGAAGGTGGTATTTAAGGGAGGTTTGAAGAATGAAGAAGAGCTGAAGAAACGAAATTCGAAAGGAGGTGTGGTGTGGATCGCGATGTGGACAAGCGTATGGACCGCGACACAAGGAGTGGTCGATTCCAGAGATCCGGTGCAAACCGCAGTAGAGGCAAGAGGCATAGACCGCAGTACCTAGAGCGGTCGGGACCAGAATGTTTTGTAGTGTAGGAAGCGGGGTACACACCGCGACCCATACCGCGGAGATAGTGTATTTTGCTGAGATCAGGAATGTTGCATAAAATATGAAAGGTTCTCTTTCTAGAAGTTCTTGTGCTTGAAGGAAAATGATTTATTTTTTATAAGAAGATTTGTCAAAAAAAGAAATAGTATTTATGTAGAACAAGTAAGTCTTGTATGTTTAGGAGTAGGATTTCCTTTTATCTTAAACTCCCTGTAACTAGTATAAATATACCTAATATCTATGTTATTAGATTTAAGGCTATGGAGCAAAAAGAACACCATGTAACATCAGAGAGAGTGTGGTGAGATCCGAGGAGACCCATGGGAATATCCGAGAAGAGATCCAAGGGAATATTGGTGGATCTAGTTAGAGATCCGTGGGTGATATTCATGGGAGACCTAGGGGATATTGAGGGGTATGGTGAGGATCTTGTGAGCGTGGTTTGGGGTTAGGTGTGAGAGAGAATCCTAAAGTATATGGTTGTAAGATATTATCATATAGTGGAACTTTCTCTGTCCTCCTAACGGCCCGTGGTTTTTTTTACCCGATTTGGGTTTTTCACGTATATCTTGTATTGTAATTGTTTATTTTCTCTCATCTATTTCTTCTGCTATATTGATGTTATTAATTGCTATGAGTTATGGGCGAGTATTAGGCACAATGTTTCTACGTTCATTGGTTCAGAATCCCCAACAAGAAGCAGAAGAAGAAGAATCAACTTAAATACCGATAAAGCTTCGATCGATATCACTTATCAAGCATGTATTATATTTTTTCCATAATTTTTTCTGAAGAACTAACTTAAAGACCGAAAATGCTTCGAAGAGGAAGAATATAACACTATAAAGAGCTAAAGATTTGGTATATGTGCATAATAATCTTCGCCTTCTGTCAAGGAGAAACCCAACTTACAATAAATGTGTGTTTTAATTGTGAGATGTTGGAGGAGATGGTTTTGATTCCATGGATATGGAGAATACTGGGATACTTGAGATTGCAAACCTTTCTCTTTATAAACCAGAGTTAGAGGGTAAATTATTTAGATTCTTTAACAATATGAATGATGATAATGAAGTTAATTAGAAATTTAAAATATGTTTTATGAGTTTTTTTTATGTAGTGTAAGGTTCACTATTTGTATTGGCTTGATTCCATTGCAAAACACTCTATGATTGTATTAGTTGTTGCTTAGGACATTATTTGAAGAAAGGAAGCTCAAAGAGTGAAGAGCAACATCTCGTGCAAAAGTCGTCTTCAAGAGGTGAAAATCGTCAAAGGTAAAACTTGACTTCCACCCTCTTGCAAGGCGTTAGCGCACACACACACAATTCATACATGTGTGTCCCTGCATCGTGGTTCAAACATTTGGTATAACACATTCACACACTTCATAGCATGCTCATGCATTGATCTTGTATTGACAAACTTTGTGAAATTGCATGCTTTATGACTATCTCTTTGATATGGCATGTTTATGTGAATATGTGTTTATTTGTTTACGTATTTTGTGTTTAGGACTTGAACATGTTTTCATTTAATGCCTTATTGAGTTCCGGTCGTTTCGGTTACTCATACATAAGGTTTCGAGTCCAAACAAGTTGACTATGCTACTTTTCGTTCTCATTTGTTGTGTTGATCTTCATCATCGGATTCCGAGATGATATCTCAACCATTTTTCAAAGTTGAGTAGTCGTAGTCGTGCGTGAGGGAGTCACGGTTCGTAATCCGAAAACGGATTCGAAATCGGAGGTCGGATGCTCAAGATATGGGGCAACGAACCGAGGGAGCGCGCGAGAGGTGGGCAAACCACGTGTGGCCACTTGGCCAGCCCGTGTGGGAGGCCGTGGGCCCCACGGGCAAGGGAGCCTTCTGCTCCCGTGGGCCCCACGCGCCCCCCACGGGGTGCTGACGTGGCACCACGTGATTTGCTCGGAAATCTTCTCCTTTTCCCTCCTTTTAATCAAACCTCCTTCCCTCCAACACTTATGCAATTTTTTGAAGAACACCTCAATCCCGCATCAGTTTTTCAATATTTTTGCTTACTTGTTTTGATCATATCTCTCTCATACGAACTCGAAATCATTCGATTCAAAAACCAAAATTGTTGGTCTCGAAGAGAGCTACAAACCCCAAGCATTTCCAGAGGCAGTTGACTTCGGCATTTTTCTCAGTAGGTCAATTTCCAGTCCGTGGTCAGTATTGGTTTTTCAACTTCTTGTTTTTCAATTTCATTTTGATCAACTATTGATTCTTTCCATTTGATTGATGAAATTTGTTAAGAAGTATGTTAGATCACATGCTAGGGTTATTTGATCATTTGTTAATTGAGTTTTAGCTTTGTAATGTGTTTTGAACATATTTGTGCTAAACTTGATTTATCATGAAATTGATTCTAGAAAACATATATGTGATGTGCTTCATGTTATTTTCTATGTTTTATTTCATGATCTAAGAACTAGGTTTTTAGTGTGCTAAATTGAATATTGATACCTTTGTTCTTATTGTTTTGCATGTTTTGATTTCTAGATATCTTTTGTGATTGAGTGTTGAAATCATATTCTAGACTATCATTGAACATGTACATTTTGCTTGATTGATCATCTAGCTTAATTTGTTTGTGCTTGCATCATTTGCATCACTTTAGATCATAGCCTTGCATTAGGTTGAAGTCTCTAGCAAAGTGAGTGAAGCTTTGTGGATAGAGCAAGGGAGCCTTGATTAGAGTCGGGAGGACTCGGATAATCAAGCAAGGAAGTCTTGTCTAGGGTCGGGAGGATCCGGATAGGCAAGCAAGAAATCTTCCTAGAGACGTGAGCGTCTTGGATAGGAAGTTGCTTCCTAGAGGTGTAGGACACATCTCGGATAGGGAGTAGGCTAGGTGGTTCACTAGGCCCGAGGGTAGACTAGGAGTTGATAGCTTGAGCGGATATCATGAGTTGGTAGCTTGAGTGTGTAAGTCCTTTTCATCATAGTGAATTGCTTCGCCGGTGGTTGTGGTATCAACCCGTGGATGTTTCCTCATTGAGGTTTTACCACGTTAAAATCATTGTGTTCAATTTTGCTTTACTTTCCTTTATCTTCCATATATTACATTGATTGCACTTCTTGTAATTTGATTAACTCTTGTCTTAGTTAATCCAATTCATTTGCTAAATCTATTCAAGTGTGCATTTGTCTTGTAATTTTCCGCATTAATTTTTGATTGGAAGAATTTGGAGCCTATACCTATTCACCCCCCCTCTAGGTATATTTCACTACTACATTGAGGGAAATTTCATTTGGTATCAGAGCGGGTGTCTAGACGCACTTAGATTGATCCTTTCTTTGTAGTATTTTTGTGTTTGTTTTTTGTTTGTGATAAAATCATGATTAAGGAAGTATATTCCTATGTGGCTTCTTTTGTTGAACATATTGACTTAGATGAGAAAAAGATCAATGATCTTACTTTTGAAAATGAACGTTTATCTAAAGTCAATATGTCCCTCAACAAGAAGCTAGAAGATCATGCTCTTGGCTCAAAAGAATTCGATGAACTTAAAGACAAGATTCTAAGTCTAGAATTGAATCTTAAAGATAGCAATGATAGACTTGGTATCTTGAAGCAAGAAATTGAGCAAAGAGATTGTTCTCTTGTTAATGCTAAGAAACTTGAAAATGTGCTTAAATCCAAACTTAATGAGCATTTAAATCAAGAGAAAAAGTATGAACAATGGCTTGATAAATCACATAAAGATGTTTTGTTTAGTGATAACAAAGCGGAAAAATATGCCATTGAACTTAGGATGCTTCGTGAGAAACTTGATGAGGCTAATAGGATGATTAGCAAGATGTCATCTAGTTCTAATAAAGTTGAAACCCTCATTAAAAGTGGAAAGCATCCATGTGACAAAAGAGGTTTGGGTTATATCAATGAGAAGGAGACTCCTTCATCTAACAAATCTACTTTTGTCAAAGCAAGCATTGAATCAATTGTAGGTACACTCTCTCAAGGTAAAGCTATGAAAGCTACCGGAGGTGCCTCTTCATCAACAAGGATGTTCAATGGGAGAACTCAACAACTTAAGCATCAAGAAGCAACAACCTCAAATGCAAGAGGTGAAGCATCAAGGGTTGCTCTTCAAAGAGGTAAAATTGTGAGAAGACCAAATGCTATGGAAGCAAATGCAAATGGTAAACTTCTCAAATTTACTCCTATTTGTCATCATTGTAATATGATAGGACATATTCGACCTAGATGCTTTGAGTACATTCGGAAATGCAAACTTGATAATGCTTTTCATGATATGTCTTTGAATGGACCTAGGCAATCATCCATGTATGGATATAGTAATAGACCTAGGAAGACCTTGGAAAAGCATGTTGTTGAAAGAGTTGTTGATGACTTGCTTGCTAAATCTTGTGTTGTGCCTCACTCTACTATGCATAAGAAAATTGATAATGCTTTGTTTGATATTTTTGAAGATGTGACCAATGAGGTCAAGGTGCATGTTGAAAAGTCTAATATTGAGTCAAAGCATGTTAGAAGTAAGAGTGAGAAGCATGTTGTGAAAAATGTGTGGATTAGAAAAGACACATCTAAATGTAATGTTGCACAATATGCTTTACGTGCCAACTCCTCCTATTCTTGGTACCTAGATAGCGGTTGCTCTAGGAACATGACCGGGAACAAAGAGTTCTTTAAGAATCTTGTTTTAAAGGATGGAGGTTGGGTTACTTTTGGTGATGGTACCAAAAAGCAAGTTCTTGGCAAGGGAACAATTTGTATCCCCGGATTGCCTAAACTTCGCAATACTTTGTATGTTGATGGGTTACAAGCTAACTTGATAAGCATTACTCACTTGTGTGAAATTTTTCAAGAAGTTAGTTTTAACAAAGATGTATGCACTATAATTGATAAAAAGGGCGATGTCGTCCTAAGAGTCAAAAGGTCTATAGACAATTGCTATTGTCTTGAGATAGATCCTCTCACATGCAACATGGCACATGAGTGCAATAAGCTTGATTTGTGGCATCAACGTTTGGGTCACATGAATTTTAAAGATTTGAAAAAGCTTGAAAAACATGGCATTGTTAGAGGTCTTCCTAATCTTGGTAAAAAGCTTGAGGTGGTTTGTGAACCTTGCCAATTAGGTAAGCAAACCAAAGTGCCTCATAAGAAAAATTCTTACATAGCTACCAAGAGACCTTTAGAACTTGTGCATATGGACCTAATGGGGCCAATTCAAACCGAGAGCATTAATGGCAAAAAGTATATTTTTGTATGCGTTGATGACTACTCTAGGTTTACTTGGGTTTATTTTCTTAGAAACAAGACCGAGGCTTTTGATTACTTTAAAAAGTTTTGTAATCAAGTTCAAAATGAAAAAGGTCTTGATATCAAGAAAATATGTCGCATTAGGAGTGATCATGGGACGGAATTTGAAAATGCAAAATTTAGTGAGTTTTGTGATGGTTTAGGGATTTCTCATGAGTTCTCCGCACCTAGAACTCCTCAACAAAATGGTGTTGTTGAGAGGAAAAATCGTGTCTTGCAAGAGATGGCTAGGGTCATGCTCAATAGCAAGAAAGTCCCTAGAAACCTATGGGCCGAGGCGGTCAATACCGCTTGTTATGTGTCAAATCGTGTTTTCAAAAGGCCCGGCACAAAACAAACGTCCTATGAACTTTGGAAAGGCAAGAAGCCTAATGTGAGTTACTTCCACACTTTTGGGAGTAAATGTTATATTTTGAATGATAGAGATCACTTAGGAAAGTTTGATGCAAAAAGTGATGTTGGTCTCTTTCTTGGGTATGCTATTAATAGTCGTGCATATAGAGTCTTTAACTTGACTACTAAGACTATCATGGAGTCTATCAATGTGAAGATAGATGATCTTAGCATGCTTAATTTGTGTGATGATAATGGTGTCAATGAATCTAAAGAAAACATGTTAAATGACACTAATACACCTATTGATGTGGCTAGTAGTGTTTCTAGTCAAGATGATGAAATTGATAGTCATGTTGAAGTTGTAAGTCAAGGGTTGGAAAATGCTTTAAATGATAATCAACAAAATGACCAAGTTGTTGAACATTCTCACCCAAGACTTAGAAACTTACACTATCAAGGAGACATCATAGGTGATTTAAATGAAGGGGTTAGAACAAGAAATCAAATTGCTAACCAAATATCCTATGCTTGCTACACTTCTCAAATTGAACCCAAAAACATTAATGAAGCAATTGTTGATGAATATTGGGTTGGGGCTATGCAAGATGAACTTAATCAATTTGAGAGGAATGAAGTGTGGTCTTTAGTTCCTAGACCCAAAGATATAAATGTAATTGGCACTAAATGGGTGTTTAGGAATAAGACCGATGAAAGTGGCAAGATTGTGAGGAATAAAGCTAGACTAGTGGCTCAAGGTTACACTCAAGTGGAGGGTGTTGACTTTGATGAGACGTTTGCCCCGGTTGCTCGTCTCGAGTCCATTAGACTTTTGTTGTCCATTGCATGCATTAAAAAGTTCAAATTATTTCAAATGGATGTCAAAAGTGCTTTTCTCAATGGATACCTTCAAGAAGAAGTGTATGTTGAACAACCTAAGGGTTTTGTAGACCCACACTCTCCTAATCATGTGTTTAAATTGAAAAAGGCTCTCTATGGCCTTAAACAAGCTCCAAGAGCTTGGTATGATAGGTTGACTCAATATCTTGTTGACAACCAATATAGGAGAGGTGGCATTGATAGAACTTTGTTTATCAAACATCATGATCATGATATTTTTGTTGCACAAATATATGTTGATGACATTGTTTTTGGGTCTACTAATAAAACCAAGGTTGATGAATTTGTTAGTGTTATGTCAAGTGAATTTGAAATGAGTATGGTGGGTGAGTTGAATTATTTTCTAGGTATGCAAGTGAAGCAAACTAGCATGGGCATAATGTTGAATCAATCTAAATATGCTAAAAATCTAGTTAAGAGATTTGGCCTAGAAAATGGAAAAGATTTTGAAACTCCCATGAGCACCACTTTAAAACTTGACAAAGATGAAAAAGGGAAAAGTGTTGACCAAAGCCTTTATAGAAGCATGATAGGTAGTCTACTTTACCTAACGGCTAGTAGACCCGATATTTGCTTTAGTGTTGGCTTGTGTGCTAGATTCCAAGCAAATCCCAAGGAATCTCACTTAAAAGCCGTCAAGAGGATCATTAGGTACATCAAAGGAACTCATAGTCTTGGTCTATTCTATTCATTTGATACCAATGATATCCTTGTAGGCTATTGTGATGCGGATTGGGCGGGAAACATAGATGACCGAAAAAGCACATCGGGCGGTTGCTTTTATGTTGGTAATAACTTGGTTTCTTGGTCAAGTAAGAAACAAAATTCGGTTTCCCTTTCCTCTTCCGAAGCCGAATACATTGCGGCCGGAAGTGCTTGCACACAATTACTTTGGATGAAACAAATCCTTAAGGATTATGAGATAGAACAAGGAAAAATGACACTTTATTGTGATAATTTAAGTGCCATTAACATCTCTAAAAATCCGGTTCAACACTCCCGCACTAAACACATAGACATTAGGCATCATTTCATTAGAGATCTAGTTGAACATTCTATTGTTACTCTAGAGCATTTGCCTACTAAAAATCAACTTGCGGACTTGTTCACTAAGCCCTTGGACAAAGAGAGGTTTAAAACTCTTAGAATGTCCATTGGCATGATTTGTGTTGATTGATGTCTTTGTGTGATTGTGAGTGGCTTGATGAGCAAAACTTTAATTGTATATCATTGTCTTTGAGAGCTACTCACTTGAGAAGTAATGATCTTTAACAAGTATCTTTTATTGTTTTTAGATCATGCACTTAAGCTTGAAAATCTTATTTTTGAAAAGTGCACTAATGCTTCTCTTATATGTTTTAGTTTTTGAGTTTATGTGGTTGAATATGTGTAGATAATGGATGCATCTAGAAGTTTATTGTTAAGTACATGATAGATGACCTATGGTATGTATCCATTTTGCTTCGGCACTACATAGTAATCAACGAGCACCCTCATGGAAAGGGCTACACACCTTGGTTGTGAAGCCACCCAATGTAGGAAAGGGCTACGCCATTGTGATGAGTGAAAGCCACCATGAGGAGTATATGTTTTTGTTAGTAAAATCAAAGAAGTGTTGAAATGAATCATTAAAAAAAAAAATTCTTTGATTCTAAGCCTAAAAGAAATGAAAAATAAAAGGCTTATTGGTGTATAGTTGAGAATTGTGAAATAGCTCGGGTTGACAAATAGAAACGGGAAAACGAGCCACATGCACACACACGCTCATATGTTGATATCTATTCATTTTAAAAGCAAAAACCGGATGAATATCGGTTTGACCTATTTTTGGAAAGGCTTTAGATGGATAGGTGTGGATAGAGTTTGCATGTTGATATCACAATTACTCCTACTATATATTTGAGAAGCATTCACACACACACACTTTGCTTATGTGCTTGATTCATTAGCAATGTGAGAATATTTTTGAGAGATTAATGAAAATCTATGATTCTCTCTTGAACTTTGACAAGTTATGAAATATTTTCTCTTATTGCTTGATTGTGTGATTGTGTGATGTCCCTTGTGAACAAATCTACTTGTTGATAATATGTGGAGCATATGTTAAGGGGGAGCTTTAGTTTATTCAACTTTCGCTTTCTATACGATTTGTTTGCTTAATATCTCGTTCTTTATCTCTTGTGTCCCTTGTCTATTCCTTGACAAAAAGGGGGAGAAAATGTATACCTCACCATGTTTGATATTGGGGAGTTTTTGTATACTTCACACCTTGTGTGGAAATTGTTCCAATTGTGTGAATCTTATTCCTCTTTGTGCTTAATTGTGACTTTGTCTTAAGGGGGAGAATTCTTGTCTTAAGGGGGAGAAAGAATTCTTTCTTGACAATGTTAAGGATAGTTGGTTCTTGGAAATTGGGAAACTAAGGGAATGCTTTAACTTGAACAAATTTTATTCACTTGAGATAATGCATTTGTGTATGAGATAAGGGATATCTTCTTTGTTTGATTGTTTGGTTAAATAACTCACCATTCTTCTTTAGAGAAGATCTCTTGTTTTGGTTGCTATTTTCTCTCATAGGTACTTTGAAGACCGAAAGAGGAATTCTTGAAGACTTGAAGATTTTTAGTCTAGGAATTTCTTTGTAATGTGAGATTGAGAGTATGCTATCATCTTGAGTTTATTTGAGTGAAACATTGTATGGTGAGGTTGAGTGTTTTTGCCAATGGAATAGCCAAAGGGGGAGATTGTAAGGTTCACTATTTGTATTGGCTTGATTCCATTGCAAAACACTCTATGATTGTATTAGTTGTTGCTTAGGACATTATTTGAAGAAAGGAAGCTCAAAGAGTGAAGAGCAACATCTCGTGCAAAAGTCGTCTTCAAGAGGTGAAAATCGTCAAAGGTAAAACTTGACTTCCACCCTCTTGCAAGGCGTTAGCGCACACACACACAATTCATACATGTGTGTCCCTGCATCGTGGTTCAAACATTTGGTATAACACATTCACACACTTCATAGCATGCTCATGCATTGATCTTGTATTGACAAACTTTGTGAAATTGCATGCTTTATGACTATCTCTTTGATATGGCATGTTTATGTGAATATGTGTTTATTTGTTTACGTATTTTGTGTTTAGGACTTGAACATGTTTTCATTTAATGCCTTATTGAGTTCCGGTCGTTTCGGTTACTCATACATAAGGTTTCGAGTCCAAACAAGTTGACTATGCTACTTTTCGTTCTCATTTGTTGTGTTGTATTCATCATCGGATTCCGAGATGATATCTCAACCATTTTTCAAAGTTGAGTAGTCGTAGTCGTGCGTGAGGGAGTCACGGTTCGTAATCCGAAAACGGATTCGAAATCGGAGGTCGGATGCTCAAGATATGGGGCAACGAACCGAGGGAGCGCGCGAGAGGTGGGCAAACCACGTGTGGCCACTTGGCCAGCCCGTGTGGGAGGCCGTGGGCCCCACGGGCAAGGGAGCCTTCTGCTCCCGTGGGCCCCACGCGCCCCCCACGGGGTGCTGACGTGGCACCACGTGATTTGCTCGGAAATCTTCTCCTTTTCCCTCCTTTTAATCAAACCTCCTTCCCTCCAACACTTATGCAATTTTTTGAAGAACACCTCAATCCCGCATCAGTTTTTCAATATTTTTGCTTACTTGTTTTGATCATATCTCTCTCATACGAACTCGAAATCATTCGATTCAAAAACCAAAATTGTTGGTCTCGAAGAGAGCTACAAACCCCAAGCATTTCCAGAGGCAGTTGACTTCGGCATTTTTCTCAGTAGGTCAATTTCCAGTCCGTGGTCAGTATTGGTTTTTCAACTTCTTGTTTTTCAATTTCATTTTTGATCAACTATTGATTCTTTCCATTTGATTGATGAAATTTGTTAAGAAGTATGTTAGATCACATGCTAGGGTTATTTGATCATTTGTTAATTGAGTTTTAGCTTTGTAATGTGTTTTGAACATATTTGTGCTAAACTTGATTTATCATGAAATTGATTCTAGAAAACATATATGTGATGTGCTTCATGTTATTTTCTATGTTTTATTTCATGATCTAAGAACTAGGTTTTTAGTGTGCTAAATTGAATATTGATACCTTTGTTCTTATTGTTTTGCATGTTTTGATTTCTAGATATCTTTTGTGATTGAGTGTTGAAATCATATTCTAGACTATCATTGAACATGTACATTTTGCTTGATTGATCATCTAGCTTAATTTGTTTGTGCTTGCATCATTTGCATCACTTTAGATCATAGCCTTGCATTAGGTTGAAGTCTCTAGCAAAGTGAGTGAAGCTTTGTGGATAGAGCAAGGGAGCCTTGATTAGAGTCGGGAGGACTCGGATAATCAAGCAAGGAAGTCTTGTCTAGGGTCGGGAGGATCCGGATAGGCAAGCAAGAAATCTTCCTAGAGACGTGAGCGTCTTGGATAGGAAGTTGCTTCCTAGAGGTGTAGGACACATCTCGGATAGGGAGTAGGCTAGGTGGTTCACTAGGCCCGAGGGTAGACTAGGAGTTGATAGCTTGAGCGGATATCATGAGTTGGTAGCTTGAGTGTGTAAGTCCTTTTCATCATAGTGAATTGCTTCGCCGGTGGTTGTGGTATCAACCCGTGGATGTTTCCTCATTGAGGTTTTACCACGTTAAAATCATTGTGTTCAATTTTGCTTTACTTTCCTTTATCTTCCATATATTACATTGATTGCACTTCTTGTAATTTGATTAACTCTTGTCTTAGTTAATCCAATTCATTTGCTAAATCTATTCAAGTGTGCATTTGTCTTGTAATTTTCCGCATTAATTTTTGATTGGAAGAATTTGGAGCCTATACCTATTCACCCCCCCTCTAGGTATATTTCACTACTACATTGAGGGAAATTTCATGTAGTATTTGGATTTTGTAATATGTTATGACTTATGTGACGAATGTTTTATTTGGATTTTGTAATATGTTACGACTTATGTGACATGTTTTATTTTGATCTTGTAATATCTTATATTATTATGATTTATGTAGTTATGTGACATGTTTTATTTGGATTATGAATATGTTTTGATTTTGAATGAATTATCAAATATGTTTTTATATATTATTATTTTAAAAAATTCCAAATATATATTATTTTAATTGACGTATCCTGCTGTATCCGTATCCTAGTTTTTAGAGAATTGCCATATCCCCGTATCATACCATATTCGTATCCCGTACCCGTATCCTTATCCGTGCTACATAATAATGCTTAAATAACTTTATGTGCATATGGAGACATGAATTGTGTTGTTATAAACATTTTGTAATAACGTTATAAGTTCTAAATTTTAAATATTAAAAACATGTTGGAACGTGAATTGTGTTGTTACATGTTTGGCATATTAATATATATTAACATCTCTTGACATTAACATTACATTATGAATGCTTAATTAATTTTATATACATCAATAAATGTGTTAAAATGATCAGTTTTTCATGAAAAAGATCATTAATCATATGTTAACAATATGCCTCATAACTTCAAAAAAAAAAAAAAAAAAACGTGCATCATAAAGCAACCCTACATTAATTTATTTTTATGTTAGAACAATAAAATAACATCATATGGCCAAATATCCTTAGTTGAATTGATTGTAGAGAAAAAAAAAATGGAATCGTATAGCCAATTAATTTGAGCTGCCTAACAATATTCAAAAAGTTAATATGTTCAAATAAAAAAAAAAAAGTTAATATGTTAAAACCTTTTGTTTCTAAATAATAAAAAAAATTCAAACCTTTCTTTTTATTTTCTAAATGTAATGGATCTAATTTAATAAAAATACATGGAAAATAGTAATAAGGAAAGGGAAGATGACACATTAATTGCTTCCAGAAAACCTGTATTCTTAATAGATTCGGGATATTAAAAAAAATGATTAAACAAATATTTGGAAATATGTGCAATAAATGCATCGTTTAAAATAATATGTTATGGTGTATTAAGGCTATTTGAGTAATTTTATAAATATAATCTATAAATAAAAAAACCCTAAAACACACTATAACACCATACATAACATTCAGAAACCCTACCTCTCTCTCTCTCTCTCTCTCTCTCTCTCTCTCTCTCTCTCTCTCTCTCTTGCGTTGTGTCTCTGTTTCTCTCACAGTTTACTATGTACATTCATCAAACTTGGAACAATCTACACCACACCAGGTTGCTTACTTTTTTTATTCTGTAATTTCATAACTTTCGAATACTGTTTTTGTAATTTAATGATTTCGATTCAATATATTTTAATTTTTTGTGATGATTACTAGTTGTCATATGTAGTTAGAAGTTGAAAAGATGAATCGTTATACTTGACTGAGTTTGATAATAGTGTGATGGTTTATCGCATTCATACCCAGATGGTGTAGTCACGTTTTTATGATTTTTTGAGTTTGTTTAAAGTTCATTATCACTATTGTATTTTTTTTATAAAAAAAATTTGTCAAAAGTTCATAGTTGTATCTTAAGTTTGAACTTGTTTAAATTTTAAATATTCTGCAATTATATATTTACTTAAGTGTTTACATGTAATTATTCTGACTTTTAGATTGTTATTTTTCTAAATTTGATAGATCTGGATATTTAGATTTCTTTTTTATTGAAAAATAGTAGTAATTGCAAATTGTTTGTTTTGTTAGCGAAGGTTGTATTCATATTCTCTTACTTGCACAATAAAAGGTTTTGTTAATGTCATCTTCATCTTCTTCAATCATACATGGGTATAAGGAAGGAAAATGAAAATGTGAGCTACCATTGAGAGAATATCTTACCATAACACCTTGGAACTATAAGAGACTATTCGAAGGGTGTTCCAAAGGAAAGGTTAGTGAGATATAAGTGACTATATTAATTTATACTATTATAGATTGATTTATGAATTAATATAGCTTACATTTAAATATTAAACTACATAACGAATTTGGTGGATGCAATTACTTCAAATGGTTGGGTCCTAAAGTACTGGTTACCTAGCTGATATGTCATTGAATGAAGAAATGTAGAGGTTACAGAGGAAATTTTATAGGTCGGAATGACTTAATTGGTTCTATGCAAGCGAAAATCTGGACTTACAAGATCATATTCGAGTGTTGGAGTTTGATTTGGCTAAGAAGAGGATAACCATTCAGAAAACTCGGGCTTTTATATTTCTATATTCGATTGCCTTTCTTTGCCTACTGTCTAAATTCCTATAACAATGTGTATTGTGTGTAATCGATTAATGTCAAATGTGATATCCTACGTAACGTAAAATTACTAAGGTTCCTGTAATTGCATTTTGTTTGACGTGATCGCATTACATCTACTTTGTAACCATATGTTTCAAATCTAAAATTTATGTAGATTTATTGTAGTGTGTGTTCTTCATATTTAGGTGTGTACATACTAACTATGCAAGACGTTGGTTTAGGGCATAAAATATGTGAAGAGTTTAGGGCTTCCCAAAAATATAATGATCTAGCATCTGGTTTAGATTTAGGGGGGTGTATTCAATTAGGATTCTTGAGGACATTTAAAGACATTATAAATCCTGGTGTATTCAATTAGGACATTTAAAGACTTTAAAAGAGTCTATATGAATCCAGTGGTATTCAATTAGGATTTCTATGGGCTTTTAAAGAATCCTTTCAAATCTAGGTGTATTGAATTGGGACTTTAAAAATGTCTATAAGAATCCAGGTGTATTCAATTAGGACTAGATTTTAAAGAATTTTCTTAGGTCATGGATTTTGGTGGATTTTGGTGGACTTGATGGTGAGAGATATAAATATCAAATGTCATAACATGTCCAGCCTTCTTCCCAGAGATTTTGGTGGACTTTGCTCTCTCTCTCCAAAAAAAAAAAAAAAACGTGGGTAAATATTGAATATATCACTATAATGAATCTATATCTCAATTAAATTACTCATAAACTATACTATCAAACAATATTAATTTTGTAATTGTCTTATAATTATATTTTTACTTTTAAATCAAATTCAAATTTCATAACTTGTTTTGACCTTATTTTTTTTCCTGTTTAACTTGTTCATATTTTAACTATTAAAATGTAAAATTTACGATCAAATCACATTTTAACTTGTTCTCTTTCTTTTTCTCTTCACGAAAATTTTATAACTTGTTTTGACCTTATTTTTTTTAAAATTAATTTTGTTAATGTATTTATTTAGAATATATATACATTTATAGGGGAAGCCTTGCTATATATGTCTTATTGACTAGGTAAATCTTTATTTAAAAAAAAAAAAAAATTATTCTAGCCCACCGTAATGTTTAATCCCAGTTACGTCCTTATTTGAGATACAATAAGTGAGGTGATGAGCAGTTCAATGGCGTAGCTAGGAATTTCAATTAGGAGGGCTAAACTTAAAAATACTTAATCAAAATGATTTTAAATAAGTTCGGTAATGAAAATAGTTTTAGCAATATAAAAGGGGTTACACCTGATGGGGGACGTGAACCTTATCTTTAAAAATATATATGCTATAAAAAAACATATATTTTGAAAATAGATAACAAGATTAATATAAAAAAGTATAACCTACAATACAAGTGTATAACTAGTATTGTATTTAAGTGGTACCCTGATAGGACTCGGTTTAAAATTCATCGATTATCGTATTTGAATCAACAGTATCAAAATGTTCTCTCTCAATATATATACACTACCGTGCAATTTGTAAGAAATTTATCAAAATGTTTTAAAAACATCAACAAGAAAACAAATATTGCATGAACAAAAAAATCAAAAATAGGGCGTGTACATAAGATAAAATAATAATAAAAAATTTATATATACGGTCCCGTTTTGATCAGTGCGTACTAATGTAACTAAAATGTAATATTTTAACTATTAAATCGTATATTGAAATGTAATTCATATTTGATCGTATAAAATTACTTTTATATTTTAACTTGTTTTGACCTTATTCAAACTATACGATCAAATTTCCGTGTAGAGAACAAGAAAGAGAAATCAAATCAAATTTGTGAAATTAGATTTTAAATGAGAGAAAGTTAAAATAAAAAGAGAGAAATTGAGAGGAGTTTGATTGGTATATTTTTTATAAGTTTGAACGAGGAGTGAGGTTTTTACATAATTAATTTCGCTCCTTTTTTCTTTTCTTTTTTTAATATATATATGTGTGTGTGATTGGTATATTTTTTATAAGTTTTATTTCAATATATATATATATATATATATATATATAAAGTTCTATTGACAAAATAAAAAATACATTACACGTCAAATTTTATTTGAGTAATTAGTGTATCAAATTTTGCTCATTCCAACTTCAAAGGTTTTTTTTTGATAATTAACTATAATTAACTTACTATTGATAAGTTAGAGATAACAAATCCATGAAAATCCATGGATGTCTAAACAAATCCATAAAAGTCTGAGATAGATGTCTAAACAAATCCATAAATGTCTGAGATAGATGTCTAAACAAATCCATAAAAGTCCATGTGGATTTATAAAAGTCTATAGAAATCCATGAAAATCCGTCACTTAAAAAATGTCTTTAAATGTCTTCAAGAATCCTAATTGAATACACCCCCCTTAGTTTTATTTATATTTTAAAAAGAGTGGTCAATTGGGATACAGACTTATCCATACCTCTTACGTTCTTCAAAAAAAAATTTGTTTGTTGGTTGATAGATTGTACTCATTGATACTCTACTGATTAGGTGAGATCTCTCTTAACTTCAAACTCTTCATATTTAACTTATTAAAATATTTCCTTTTTATTGGTTATTTTAGTTGACATGGGTTGATCCAAATTTAAAACAAAGCCATGTGTAATGCATGCACAACCTGAAATTTATTATTAAAACAATTTCCAATGCAAAGCAGAAATATAATTTCATTTTTTACCCTTTTTTAACATCAAAAGACATTTAGCATCTTCTGTCTTCGATTCACGATTTAAAACCCTAAACACAACTCTTTTCATCATGCCGTTGTTGTTCCTTTTACTAAACATTGTCTATCACGCAGCTATTTTTCTGTTAACGAGAGACTTATGTGATAAGATTGATAGACCTTAGAGGTTTGTGAAAATCGCACGGTCTAATCTTTGTAAATGTTTATATTTTTGTTTTTTTTTTTTAGGTTTTTGCAAGCTTTTGTACTCAAAAGTTTGAAGATGTTTTGATTGGTTTCGTAATCCTGCATGTGTTTGTTGAAGGGTTTATTATGATAATTCGTGTTTGTAAAATGTTTTTGCACACACTGAACATAAAAAATATGTATGTCTTATTCTTTATAGAATCCATATTCGAAAAGCATTTATTAGTGTTTCTTCCTCTTTGATATGCTACGTGTTTGATGAATGCTTTATAGTGATAGTACCTGTTTGTTTAATGGCTAATGTTTAATATGATTGCAATAGTTCAATACGAATATGATTACTTTTGGCATGCAAGTTTGAAAATGAAACCAGACTTACTTGAACATGTTTCGATGGATAATTTTTGCTCTTTGAAGATAATTTATTTGTTGCTTATTCTTTGATCTGTAATGTGCTTGATGAATGGCCAATGTTAGATTTGATTGCAACGGTTCAATATGAACATGATTACCTTCTAGATGCAAGTTTTGAAATGTACAAATATGTTTGCTTGAACATGTTTCGATGGATAATGTTTGCTCCCCATATTTATGTTTTTTTGTTGTTTATTCTTGTATGATGATAATTGTTGTTTGGTCTTGGTTAGAATTCTCGTTTATTGTTTTCTAATTATAACATATCCACATTGTTTTATTCAAAAAAAAAAACATATCGAAATTGTACATGAATTGTGATTCGGTTATGTAATAATTGTTGACATTCCAATAAATATATGTTCTTTATAAGGCATTAAGCATAATTTCATAAGCACTTAGAATTTTTGTGTGTATGTCTTACTCGTTAGTTAATGTATTGGTGGTATCCCACCAACTGTCGGTTACGCATACTATTGAGCTGCATAGCACACCGTTGGCAGGTTACGACCAACACGTTAAAGGGATAGGTTATATGCATAAGTTAGAATCCATATTAAATATGGTTTGTAGTCACGAGTTTATTCAATGTATCATAAATCACTGGTTAATGTGTTCGTGGTATCCCACCAACAGTCTGTTACGCACACTATTGAGCTACATAGCACACCGTTGGTGGGTTACGACCAACACGTCGGTGGGTTAGGTTATATGCATCGGTTAGAATCCATATTAACTATATTTTATGGTCACGATTTTAATAAATGTATCAATTGTAGTAACAATCCATATTATATATATTTCGTGATCGAATGTCTATTTTGGAATTACAGTATAAGACATATAATATATTTCTTAGAGTGTTGATATACGAAGATTTGTATTGATAAATGCATAACAACTTTTTCTATAAAAAATATCATTTAGAATACAAATTAGATATTTTTTGTGATTACTTATATTTCGTTACAAGCACAATTGAATATGTATAATTAACGTTAAAAGATTCGATTTTATTTATATAATCACAATTTAATATGTGTAATCACATGTAAAACATATTCCGTATATAATATTTGCATTGATAAATGCATGACAACACTTTTTGTATTAATTACAATAAAAATCCATATTTTAAAGACTGTTGATATACGAATATTTGTATTGATAAATGCATGACAACATATTCTAAAAATATCAATTAGAATGCATTTTATATATATTGTGTGTTTGAAAATTTATTATTACAATCACAACTTAATAAGTATAATTACATCTAAAAGAGTCGATATAAACAATTTCAATTAGAATACATATTACATATCTTATGTGATTGACTATTTATTTGTACAATCACCAAGTAAACAGTATAATCGTAAACAGTAACAATGGGCTTTGGGTATTGGGGTTCTTGGGCTTTTCTCTTGATGAGCTAGAGTCCTTTGAGGCTTGGGCTAGTCATTAGAATACAATTTATATAAATTCTGTGTTTGAATATATATTATTACAATTACAACTTTAGAAGTATAATCACACCTGAAAGAGTCGATATAAACAATTTCAATCAGAATCCATATTACATATCTTATGTGATTGACGTTTTATTTATATAATATGTAAGGATTCTCATATCTTGATTGGCTTATTTCGTGGACAAACCACGTGTTGGGGATTGTATGTAAGGGTAGTTTAAGTGATTGATATTCAAACTCAAGACCCTCTCATGTCCTCAAGGTTGATAAGCACCAAAGGTAAACTTCTATGTGCTTAATTTGTTTTGAAGAGATTAGTTGCACACACACACTCGCATCTCATGCTTAATTCATTTTCTTGTATGTTGTGTATGTGTTGTTATTATGTGCTCATTAATGTTCATTAACATCTCTTCTTGCATGCTTTACATGATTGCATTTTGTATGACCAAAGTCATGTTCATTCTAGACTTAGGATTGCATTCATGGTGTTGGCGCTGTACAAAGCGCTGTACGTACAGCGCCTATATGAGACCTGGTTGAAAAATGCATTTTTAATGCATCAGGTCTGAGGCAACTTTGGAAGGCGCTGTACAAAGCGCTGTACGAGCGCTGTACAAAGCGCTGTTCATACAGCGCCCTTCTCAGACCCGAGAGACCAGTTTCTTGGCGCTGTACAGGCGCTGTACAGAAGCGCTCTACGTACAGCGCCCAAGGAAAAAATAGGTGTCACTTTTCAAAACGACCACACTTTGGTTTGACACCCTATATATATGCCACTTTGACTTTAGGTCAATGATGTGAGCTGATTTTCAGATTTCATACTTAGAACATTTTTCAAGCAAAGAAAATAAAAAAAGAACTCACCTTTAACCACTCAAATCAAATCCTTTTTGCATCATATTTCATATTGCATCTTCTATGACTATATAGAATGCATCCATGATTGGGTTTGCATCATCACAACTTGCTTGGTAAGATTTTGATTAAGTTCATCTTATTTTAGTATTTTTACTATCAAGCTATTCTCTTTTAATTTACTTGTATGTTTTGATCATATGATAAATACAAGAATAGAGAATTAATTGTGATGAATTGATTGAGTGTTGTATTGTGATAGCTAATTAGGTTTTTGACTAATCTTGATTAGTTAAGCTTTTTGACATGTCATCTAGCTCTTGATATCTAGGGTTGATTTAATTGAATATATCATCATCCTAGATAAGCATCTAAGGTTCCCTAGCCTTGTTTGTTATTTGAAGATTCATACATATTCACATAGGTTGCATAATCTCTTCATAGAGAATTAAGTCTTGAGGCTAAGATTGCTTAGACCTCAAGCAATTGGACTAGAGCCACTTTTAAAGGCCCGCGTGGTAGAAGTGGGGGGTTATTGACCAGAGTGTTAGACGAGGTCTACATAGGTTGTAAACTCCATTTCAATTAGTGGATTTTGAGATTCGAGTGTGGCGCACTAAATAGCCCGTGGTTTTTCCCAGTGGTTGGGTTTCCACGTATACATCAAGTGTTATTTAAATTCCGCACTATATTACACTTGCTTGTATTTTTTGACTAGTAGGGACATTTTCGTAAAATTGACTTGCATGCGAAAATTGGGTAACAATAGCTAAAATCTATTCACCCCCCCCCCCCCCCCCTCTAAATTAATATATTAGTACACACCTAGCTTATTTGAGAACTTTCATAATCACTAAATAAGAAGTATAATCGCAAACAACAACGATGAGCTTTGGGTCTTAGGGTTCTTGGGCTTGTCTCTTGACGAGCTACAACCCTTTGATGCTTGGGCTAGTCATTACAATACATTTTATATATATTATGTGTTTGAAAATATATTATTACAACTACAATGTAATAAGTATAATTATATCTGAAAGAGTCGATATAAACAGTTTCAATCAAAACCCATATTACATATCTTATGTGATTGACTTTTTATTTATATAATAACTAAATAAAAAGTATAATCATAAACGGTAACGATAGGCTTTGGGTCTTGGGGTTCTTGGGCTTGTCTCTTGACAAGCTAGAGCCCTTTGATGCTTAGGCTAGTCATTAAAATACAATCTACATAAATTCTGTGTTTGAATATATAGTATTACAATTACAACTTCAGAAGAATAATTACATTTGAAAGAGTCGATATAAACAGTTTCAATCAGAATTCATATTATATATATTATGTGATTGAGTATATATTTATATAATCACTGAATAAACAGTATAATCGTAAACAGTAACCATGGGCTTTAGGTCTTGGGGTTCTTGGGTTTGTCTCTAGACGAGCTAGAGCCCTTTGAGGCTTTGGCTAGTCTGACTTTAATAAGGTTTTTTTAATTTAAAATAGTATTTGTGATCGCAAATATTTTATTACAATCACAACGTGATTATGTAAATATCACTTGTTGTAGAGGGTGGAACAGTTTTATTGAAACACTGTGTAATGTGAATCTCACATCGAAAAATAAAAATGGATTAAAATGGTTTATAAGTAGTAAAATAATGCCTAGACATTGAACAATAGGCTTCCCAACTGGGCCTAGCATTTAAACCTATTGAAGTAACGATGGGCTTTGGGTCTTGGGGTTTTTGGGCTTGTCTCTTGACGAGCTAGAGCCATTTGAGGCCTGGGCCAATCTGACTTTAATAAGGTTTTTTAAATTTTTTTTATTTTTATTTTTATTTTTATTTTTATTTTTTAAAGAGAGATGTATTTTGGATCTATAAAAAGCATAACAAGAAATGAAGTTTCTGGATTACAATTTTGTTTCTTTTTTTTTTCGTTATATACTACTGTTGTTGATATGAATGATGTAAGTACAATGGGCATGTATGTCTGGTGTGGGACTATTGTCAATTATTTCATTAAAATAAAAAAAATATAATAAAATAAATAAATAAATAAATAAATAAACTTCTCTTACTAGACAAAAAAATTAAATATATCAAATTCGGAGTGTTATCACACAGTACACATGCAAATTGAATAACGGGAACAGACTTAATTTTAAAAATAAATGATTGATGTTTAAATTTGAAATGCATTTATTGTTTTTGTCAACTGCATTGATTGTTTTTTAAATTTGAAAAGAAATGATTGTTTTACCTAGGGAACAGTTAATAAAGCTAAAATTTAAATTGTCTTGGATTAAATGGTAACCTGCTCAACAAGTTTATAGGTAAACAACAGGTAGCGGTGTTTAGTACACCATTGTTCTATATACAACCCCTATATATATATCTTGTTGTTTATTTTCACTATTTAAGGCAAGAGAAGAGAGCTCCAGTAGTGGCGGGACGTGTGTTGATTAACAACTAGGTACTTGTACCTCTCTCTGTCTCAGTTTCTTCAGCATAGAACTCTACAGGCTCCTCCATGTAGCACAACATACGAGGCTGATGAGGAGGAGGAAGGCAACACTTTTGTCTTTAAGATTGAAGAGAGCTTGCCTCCTTTGTCAAGGAGATCGTCTCCTCCATTTGTATCAGTTAAATAAGAGATCTCCTCATTCCTCATAGAGGAGATCTCATTCATAGGGAAGATGATAATTTATTTATTTTTTTTGGTAAAAGTAGAGATGTAAATCAAATAGAATAATCTGATCCAATTCAATCTGAAAATTCGGACAAAAAAATATATATATATGAATCCAAAAATGCGCATAACCAAAATCGGATATGTGATGTGAAAAAAATACTATTCGAATTTGGATTTATCTGAATCCGAAATTTTCCAAATCCGGTCTGAATCCGAATTCAGACCAAAACCGAATCAAAATCCGAATTGCAAATAACCGAATCATAATCCGAAATTTCAAACAATTTTTTTAATATAAAGATACATATTGTTATCTTTTTTATAAATTTAATAATATATTATATTTTATGTTTAAATATACCTTTTTTTTAATTAATTAGTTACAATGCAATAAATAATTTTAGTCTTCCCAACTAATAATTTTAAATGAAATTTATTGTCCATTTTAATATTAAAAAAATTAAAAAATCAAAAAAAAAAATATGAATCCAATCTGAACATAAGTCTCTATCTGATCTTAAACTATCCATATCCGAATTTGAATTCGAAACCAAATACGAATCCAAAAATGCCATATTTGATCTTTATCTAATTGGAAGACTTTTTTTTAAGGAAAATCTGATTTGAAAATTTTCAGATCATAACTTACCTCGATCCGAAAATCTAAAAAATTCGGATTCGAATTGACATCACTAGGTAAAAAGGCTCTTTTGCCCCTAAGCCTTGATTTCTAATGGAACACCACTAACAATATGGGATGTTTGTGTAATTTTAAATAAAAGTTGCTTATACGTGAAATTAGGCCTAAAATCAGGGTGGTTGTACAATTTATCTATCAAATGTGTTATTAATGGTAAACAAAATAAAAAAATTATAAAAAAAAAAAATGTTTATCTTGGGATTCGATTCTATTCGCTTCCATTGCTTTGCAGGTTTATTGGTAGTTGAAAGTAATAATGAAAAACAAATATTAGGTTCTCTGTTGTGGTAAAAATAAATAAATAAATAAATAAAATAAAATAAAATAATTGTGCCTGATCCCCAGAAATTCTATCTGCTATGATATTTTCTCGAGTTGGCTAGCATACCCATACATAAATGGGCAGGTATGATGGCAATTGAATTTCGCTGCCAACTGGCACCCAATTGATGCCCTCAACCGGTCACTTTTGTATATATTAAAAAGAATTGCTTTACCTGCTGCTGGTTGCAGCCTTAAAAAAAAATAAAATAAAATAAAAAAATAAAAAAATTGTTTTATACAATAAAGTTTATTAATATCTATTTATATATAAAAAAAATTACATAAAGAATTGAAAAACTCATAGCATTAATATAATATTGTTGATAAATAATATAATCACATTTATAAATAAATAAATATAGTAGTAATAAACATTAAAAATTATTAACATTACATTAATAGTTAATGTAATTTTATAGTTATTGTAATTAAAATTATGATGGCAAATATTAAATATTATAAAAAAAATGAGATTATTCTTAATTAATATAATTAATATTAGTAATTAACATAATTTTTTGGCTAATATAGACAATTTTGAAAGTATTATCAACATCATAATAATTTGGAAAAAAAAAATGAATACAATATAGAAATATATTAGATAAAAACAATTCATGAAATTATATAATTAAAGAAAATAATAATTTAAAGTAAATGGAAAAGTTAAATATAAAATAAATTACTTTTAAAATATAAATTAAGTAAACATTGGTGGAAACAACTTTAACATTGGTGGAAACGTTGTAATTGTTTCTGGGAACTACTGAACTTGAACAAAGAGAACAACTTTTACATTATGGAAACTACTTTAACATTGTAATAGACGTCAAAGTTGTTTCCAACGTTAAAGTAGTTTCCGGGAACAACTACTCGTTGGAAACAACTTCAACGTTAAAGGAAACCACTTTAACGTTCTAACCAACGTTGTAGTTGTTTCCAAGAACCACTCAACTTTAACAAAGGGTTCAACTTTAAAACTATGGAAACAACTTTAACATTCAAATGAATGTCAAAGTTGTTCCCGGGAACAACTACTCATTGGGAACAACTTTAACGTTGATGTAAACCACTTTAACATTCTAATCAACGTTGCAGTTGTTTCCCGGGAACCACTCAACTTTCACAAAAGGAACAACTTTTACATTATAGAAACTACTTTAACGTTGCAATGAATGTCAAAGTTGTTCCTGGGAACAACTACTCGTTGAGAACAACTTCAACGTTGATGGAAACCACATTAACGTTCTAACCAATGTTGTGGTTGTTTCAAAAAACCACTTGACTTTAACAAAGGGAACAACTTTTACATTATGGAAACTACTTTAATGTTGCAATAAACGTCAAAGTTAATGTTGCAATAAACGTCAAAGTTGTTCCCTAGAATAACTACTTGTTGGGAATAACTTCAACGTTGACGGAAACCACTTTAACGTTCTAACCAACGTTGTAGTTGTTTTCGGGAACCACTCGACTTTAACAAAGGGAACAACTTTTACATTATTGAAACTACTTTAACGTTGCAATGATCATCTAACGTTGCAATGATTGTCAAAGTTGTTCCCGGGAACAACTACTCGTTAGGAACAATTTCAACGTTGACGGAAACAACTTCAACGTTCAAACCAAGATTGTACTTGTTTCCGAAAACCACTCAACTTTAACAAAATGAACAACTTTTAAATTATTGAAACTACTTTAACGTTCCAATGAACGTCAAAGTTGTTCCCGGGAACATCTACTCATTGGGAACAACTTTACCGTTGACGAAAACCACTTTAACGTTCCAACCAACGTTGTAGTTATTTCTGAGAACCACTCGACTTTAACAAAGGGAAAAACTTTTACATTATGAAAACTACTTTAACGTTGCAATGAACGTCAAAGTTGTTCTCGGGAACAACTACTCGTTGGGAACAACTTTACCATTGATGGAAACCACTTTAACGTTATAACCAACGTTGTAGTTGTTTCCGGGAACCACTCAACTTTAATAAAGGGAACAACTTTTACATTATGAAAACTACTTTAACGTTGCAATGAACGTCAAAGTTATTCCCAAGAACAACTACTCGTTGGGAACAACTTTAATGTTGACGGAAACAACTTTAACGTTCTAACCAATGTTGTAATTGTTTCCGGGAACCACTCGACTTTAACAAAGGGAACAACTTTTACATTATGGAAACTACTTTAACGTTGCAATCAACGTCAAAGTTGTTTCCGGGAACAACTACTCGTTGGGAACAACTTCAACGTTAACGGAAACAACTTCAACGTTCTAACCAACGTTATAGTTGTTTCCGAGAACCACTCGACTTTAACAAAGGGAACAACTTTTACATTATGGAAACTACTTTAATGTTGCAATGAACGTCAAAGTTGTTCCTGGGAATAACTATTCATTGGGAACAACTTTACCGTTGATGGAAACCACTTTAACATTATAACCAACGTTGTAGTTGTTTTCGGGAACCACTCGACTTTAACAAAGGGAACAACTTTTACATTATGAAAACTACTTTAAGGTTATAATGAACGTTAAAGTTGTTCCCGGGAACAACTACTCGTGGGGAACAATTTCAACGTTGACGGAAATAACTTTAACATTCTAACCAACGTTATAATTGTTTCCGGGAACCACTTGACTTTAACAAAGGGAACAACTTTTACATTGTGGAAACTACTTTAATGTTGCAATGAACGTCAAAGTTATTCCCGAGAACAACTACTCGTTGGGAACAACTTCAACGTTGACGGAAACAACTTTAACGTTCTCACCAACGTTGTAGTTGTTTCCGAGAACCACTCGACTTTAACAAAGGGAACAGCTTTTAAATTATGGAAACTACTTTAACGTTGCAATGAATGTCAAAGTTGTTCCCAGGAACAACTACTCGTTGGGAACAACTTTACCGTTGATGGAAACCACTTTAACATTATAACCAAAGTTGTAGTTGTTTCCGGGAACCACTCGACTTTAACAAAGGGAACAACTTTTACATTACGAAAACTACTTTAACGTTGCAATGAATGTTAAAGTTGTTCTCGGGAACAACTACTCGTTGGGAACAACTTCAACGTTGACAGAAACCACTTTAACGTTCTAACCAACGTCGTAATTGTTTCCGGGAACCACTCGACTTTAACAAAGGGAACAACTTTTACATTATGGAAACTACTTTAACGTTACAATGAACGTTCAAGTTGTTTCTGAGAACAACTTCAACGTTGACGAAAACAACTTTAATGTTCTAACCAACGTTGTAAGTTGTTTACGGGAACCACTTAACTTTAACAAAGGGAACAACTTTTACATTATGAAAACTACTTTAATGTTGCAATGAACGTCAAAGTTGTTTTCGAGAAAAACTACTCATTGGGAACAACTTCAACGTTGACGGAAACAACTTTAATGTTCTAACTAACGTTGTAATTGTTTTTGGGAACCACTCGACTTTAACAAAGGGAACAACTTTTACGTTATGGAAACTACTTTAACGTTGTAATAAATGTCAAAGTTGTTCCCGGGAACAACTACACGTTGGGAACAACGTTAACGTTGACAGAAACAACTTTAACGTTCTAACCAACGTTGTAGTTATTTCCGGGAACCACTTTACTTTAACAAAAGGAACAACTTTTACATTATGGAAATTACTTTAACGTTGCAATGAACGTCAAAGTTGTTCCCAGGAATAACTACTCGTTGGGAACAACTTCAACGTTGACGGAAACTACTTTAACATTCTAACCAACGTTATAATCTTTTCCGGGAACCACTCGACATTAACAAAAGCAACAACTTTTTCATTATATAAACTACTTTAACATTGCAATGGACGTCAAAGTTGTTCTTGGGAACAACTACTCATTGGGAACAACTTCAACGTTGACGGAAATCGCTTTAACGTTCTAACCAAAGTTATAGTTGTTTCCGGGAACCACTCGACTTTAACAAAAGGAACAACTTTGGCATTGTGGAAACTACTTTAACCTTACAATGGATGTCAAAGTTGTTCTCGGGAGCAACTACTCGTTGGGTACAACTTCAATGTTGATGGAAACCACTTTAACGTTCTAACCAACGTTATAGTTGTTTCTGGGAACCACTCGACTTTAACAAAGGGAACAACTTTTACATTATGGAAATTACTTTAACTTTTTCATAATTTATTTTTTTTAAATACATTTGATTCTAAAAATTTAAGTTTTAAAAAATTTTATAGTTATTAATTGTAGTAATATATTTTTTTTATTCTAAAGAGATGTAGAGCTGCATTAATTTAATTAATTTTTATTTTTTAAACCGATTGTAATAATGTTCTTATCAATTAGTAAAAGGGTCAGGGTATATCAACTCAAATTTCTAACCCTAACCCATAAGGGGCCGTTTGGTATGAGATAATGTTTACATGGGAATAAGAATTTGATAACATTCTCATGTTTGTTACTAGGTTTGTGTTTTTTGATTCCCAAGAATTTGAATCCCATGGGAATCACATTACCCTCCAAGGGGGTAATGTGAAACCCATCCCAATACGTGGATTTCAAATTACCCTCCATCTGATTCCCATCATGGGACCCTCTGTAAGGATTCCCATTATTTGATTGGCTTATTTCATGAACAAACCACATGTTGGGGCTTATTATGTAAGGGTAGTTTAGGTGATTGAGGTTCAAGCTCAAAGGCCCTTCTAAGACCTCAACGGACAAGCACTCCAAAGGTATATCTCTAGTGCTTGATTTTCTTTGAAGAGATTTAGATTGCACACACACACTTAGCATACTTGCATTTGTGTGCATACTCTTCACATGTCACTTTACACACTAGCACTTTGATTGAGATATCTTGTTATGTGTTTATGTGTCTTGTAATTCGTTTCTCGATATTGATCAGAAACGTCCGCGATTGCACAATGGTGTGCATGTCTTAGCGCAACGGTTGACCACTTGAGAAGGTCTCATTCTTCTCTTGGATAAGTGGTAGTTTTTGGTTTGGTTGTTTGGAGTAAAGTGTCTAGGTTCAAAAGATTGAATTTCAATGATTTATATGTTTTTCAAAACTGACCTTTGTATGGTCTTGTGACCACAAATTTTTATAAAAAGATTTAAATTGAGTTTTGTAAAATTCTGGACAAACTAGACACTCATACCTTTCCAACAGTATATTATTCGTAATATTTCATGACCGTTTGGATTGGTTTTGAAGTCTCCAAAGTGACCACCAAAACAGGACAACTATGTTGTTGTCCGTTTCTGACCTTTGATCACTCTTTTAACCATAACTTTTTCTACAGACATCGAAATGTCATTCCATAGTAGAAAGTAGACATCCATACCTTTCCAACGATATATCATATAAAAGGTTTCGATGTCGTTTGGTCATGTTTTGAGGTGCTTGAAGTTGAAACTGATGCACTGTCGCGCCCAAACCACTGTACATCCGCCCTATGTAGAGCGGGTACCTGATTGATTTTTCAATCTGCCCTCAATCTGCCCTTCACCTGCCCTACGTAGAGCAGTTTGCACGGAAACCTTTTGGAAATTTTCCAAAACGACATAGCTTCAATTGGACATCATATATATATGCCTCTTTGATCTTAGATCACTTTAATGACTCAAAAAAAAACTCATATTTTTAATTGAGAGCATTTTCAAAGAGAGCTTTTTCATCAAGAACTCATCTTTGATCATCTTTGATCACTCAAATCAAAAAACCATTCTCATATGCATCTAAACATCATCTAAGCATTTTCTAGCATAGTTAGGATGCTTGCTTGCATGGGTTTTGGTCAACACACACTCTTTGGTAACTTCTTCACTATTATCTTACATAATTAGTGTTTTATTTATCATTGACATCTCTTATATTATTTTTATGCTCTTAGAATATATTCTAGAAACAAAATAGAGATTGTTGTGTTGACATGATTGAGTGTTGTATTGTGACAGCTATCTAGGTTTTTATAATCTATGTTTAGCTAAGCTATTTGACATGTCATCTAGCTTTTAATATCTAGGATTAAATTAATTGCAAAATCATCATCCTAGATAAGCATATAGGGTTACCTAGCTCTAATTGCATTTTTGGATATTTCATATATTCACTTAGGTTGTATTATCTCTTCTTAGAGAATTAAGTCTTGTGTTGTGACCGGGATTAGGTTACTTAATTCGTAAGTAATTGGATTAGGTCCACTCATACCGGGATTAGGTAGTTGTGATGATTATTGATCGGGATTAGATCATTTAACCGGGATTAGGTTGTAATCATTTCAATTAGTGGATTCGAGGTTCGTGTGTGGCGCACATAATAGCCCATGGTTTTTCCCGTGAGGGTTTCCACGTAAATATCAAGTGTTATTTACATTCCGCACCATATTACACTTGATTGTCTTTTTGACTAGTTATGGGCATTTTCGTAAAATTGACATACATGCGAAAATTGGGTAATAACTCTTAAAATCTATTCACACACCCCCCCCCCCCCCCCCCCCCTCCCCCCCCTTCTAGATAGTTTTATACACACCATGCATTATTTGTTTCAATTGGTATCAGAGCGGGTTCCTAGATATACATAGGTAATCCTTGCTCATTTTGGTGTGTTTTGCATCTTGTGTGATTTTTTGATTTATTTATACATTTTGCATTCATCTCATTTGCATTCATCCAAACACTATAAGTGGTTTCGGGATGAGCAAAGAGGTAGCGTCGAGCGTGAGGCCACCGTTGCTCACCGGCGATAATTACTCCTCATGGAAGGGGAAGATGGAAGCATACTTATGCCAAATCCATGACAGGGCGTGGATGGCGGTTGAAGATGGATATGCTCCACCTATGATGACTCTTACGGATGGAGGAGAAGAGGTTCTCAAGCCTAAGGTACAATGGAGTCCTCAAGAGTTTGTTGACTCCATGTGGAACAATAAAGCCATACATGCCATCCGATGTGCAGTGGATGAAAATCAGTACAAACTGATTCAAATTACTAGGATTGCCAAAGAGGCATGGGACATCCTAGAAGTTGCACATGAAGGAACCGAGGTGGTCAAAGACTCCAAGCTCCAAGTCCTCTAAACTAGGTTTGAGACCATTAGGATGGAAGAGCATGAGCACTTCAATGACTTCCAAGTGAGGCTAATGGACATTGTGAACCAAAGTCACCAACTCGGTGATCCTTACTCGGATAGAAGAATAAAGCAAAAGATCATGCGATCACTTCCCGAGATGTTCAAACCCAAAGTGATGGCTTTAAAAGAAAATGACTCCTACAAGGATATGAAACCGAGTGAAGTCATTGGAAGACTTCTAGCCTATGAATCAAGAAAGACTACCACCTCACCTCATAAAAAGAAAAAGAATCTAGCCTTGAAAACCTTCAAGGTGGAAGAGGAGGAGGATGACTTAAATGAAGACATGGCACTCATTGCCAAGGGATTCAAGAAGTTCTTGAATCTACAAAAGAGTGGTTATGGCTCAAAGGGGGATGACTTCAAGAAGAAGAAGACCATAATCAAGAATGTCAAGCCAAATCATGAAATGTTTTCAAGAGAGAAGATTCAATGCTACGAATGTAGAGGATTCGGGCATATCTCCAAGGAATGTGCAAACTTGGAGAATGGTAAGATAGGAAAGGAAATGGCCACCACTTCTAGTGAAAGTGATGAAGAGGATATGGCCAAGTTTATGGCGCTTGCTAGCTCTCACAAGCGGAACAACAAAGTGAAAATTGTTGAAGAAAGTCCCTTGAGCTTGAATAATTGTGAGAATAATTATTTTGCCTTTCCGATCTCCTACAATGAAGAAGAGAATGAGAGTCAAGAAGAAATTGACTCTAGTGAAGATGGCTCTTCATCTAACTCCACACATGGATATGTGGAGAAAAAGGTTCTAGATGAATTCCTCGCTGAGTTTAAAAACTTAGAAATGAAGACCAAGGAAAAGATGCAAAGATTGAGAGAAGAGAATCTAGACCTTTCGACTCATATTGACCACTTAAGTGAACAAGTGGAAAGATCCAAGAAGATTGAAAACAAGCTAAAAGATGAGCTAGCTTTATCTAAGAGGAATGAAGAATGGTTGAAAAGGGAGCTTAAAGATGCTAGAGAGTTGATGGCTAAGATGGACTCTAGTACGGAAAAACTCAACCACTTGTTGAGTATTGGAAAAAGCCCCTATGATAAGAGAGGTCTTGGTGTAAGGATTCCCATATGTTGATTGGCTTATTTCGTGGACAAACCACGTATTGGGGATTGCATGTAAGGGTAGCTTAAGTGATTGATATTCAAGCTCAAGACCCTCTCATGTCCTCAAGGTTGATAAGCACTAAAGGTAAACTTCTATGTGCTTAATTTGCTTTGAAGAGATTAGTTTCACACACACACAACTCATGCATAAATTTTATTCTTGTATGTTGTGTGTTTTATATGTGTGCATGCATGTTCTTGAACATCTCTTCTTGCATGTTTTATTTTGATTGCATCTTGTTCATTGAAATGCCATGACATGTTTAGGCATTAGGATGCATTCACTTCCCACACTTGCACTTCATTATTAGTCTTAAGTGTGGTGTAATTCGTTTCCGTTTGTGTGATCGGAAACGTCCGCGCTTGCACGATGGTGTGCATGTCTTAGCGCGATGGTTGACCACTTGAGAAGGTCTCATTCTTCTCTTGGATAAGTGGTAGTTTTGATTTGATTGTTTGGAGTAAAGTGTCTAGTTTCAAAAGATTAGATTTCAATGTTTTAAATGTTTTTCAAAACTGACCTTTGCATGGTCTTGTGACCATAACTTTTTATACAAAACTTCAAAATGAGTTTTGAAACTTTCTGTATAAACCAGACACCCATACCTTTCCAACGGTATATTATTCGTAATATTTCATGACCGTTTGGATTGGTTTTAAAATCTCCAAAGTTACAACCAAAACAGGGCAACTCTGTTGTTGTCCGTTTCTGACCTTTGGTCACTCAATTGACCATAACTTTTTCTACAGATATCGAAATGTCATTCTATAAAAACGAGTAGAAATTATACTTCCATACCTTTCCAACGATATATCATACGAAAGGTTTTGATGTCATTTGGTCATGTTTCAAAGCTCTCGAATCTTGAGTCACTGCACTGACGCGAGTACCGCGAAAATGCCCATATTTTTTCCATTTCTTCCAAAACGACATAGTTTCACTTAGGCATTATAAATACATATCTTTCTCATCATTTTAAGGGCTGTGCCACAAAATCAAACCCTAAAGAGAGAGGCTCCATATTCTTGAGAGAGAAAGAGAGATTTGAGAGAAAATCAAATCAAGAACTCACCTTTAACCACTCAAATCAAATCCCTTTTGCATCATATTTCATATTGCATCTTCTATTACTATATAGAATGCATCCATGATTGGATTTGCATCATCACAACTTGCTTGGTAAGATTTTGATTAAGTTCATCTTATTTGATTATTTTTATTATCAAGCTATTCTCTTTAATTTACTTGTATGTTTTGATCATATGATAAATACAAGATTAGAGAATTAATTGTGATAAATTGATTGAGTGTTGTATTGTGATAGATATACAGGTTTTTATAATCTATGTTTATCTAAGCTATTATGACATGTCATTTAGCACTTGATATCTAGGATTGATTTTAATTGATTATATCATCATCCTAGATAAGCATCTAAGGTTCCCTAGCCTTGTTTGTTATTTGAATATTCATACATATTCACATAGGTTGCATAATCTCTTCTTAGAGAATTAAGACTTGAGGCTAAGAGTGCTTAGGCCTCAAGCAAATTGGAATAGGGTTGCTAATAAAGGCCCGCTGGGTAGAAGTGAGGGGTTACAGACCGGATTGTTAGACGAGGTCTACATAGGTTGTAAACTTCATTTCAATTAGTGATTTCGAGTTCCAAGTGTGGCGCACTATACAGCCCGTGGTTTTTCCCAGTGGTTGGGTTTCCACGTATACATCAAGTGTCATTTTTAATTCTGCACTATATTACACTTGCTTGTATTTTTGACTAGTAGGGTCATTTTCGTAATATTGACTTGTATGCGAAAATTGGGTAATAATAGTTAAAATCTATTCACCCCCCCCTCTAGATTAATATATTGATAACACGCCTCGAGTATTTAGTTATTTACAATTGGTATCAGAGCGGGTTCCTAGACATACACAGGTGATCCTTTGCTCAATTTTTTGGTGTGTTTTGCATTTGTGTGATTTGTGCTCATTCATACATTTTGCATTCATTTGAATTCATTCACTATACACTATGAGTGGATTCGGTGGCAACCATGAGGGTGCTTCAAGCACACGGCCTCCTCTCCTCACCGGTGTGAATTATGCCTCATGGAAAGGCAAGATGGAGGCGTATGTGTGCCAAATCCATGATAGGGCATGGATGGCAATTGAAGATGGGTATGCACCTCCTATGATGACTTCCATTAGTGGTGGAGAACAAGTACTCAAGCCAAAGGCCCAGTGGTCACCTGAAGAGTTTGAGACTTCAAAATGGAATAGGAAGGCATGGCATGCTCTTCTATGTGCAGTGGATGAGAATCAGTACAAACTGATTTAGAACACTAGGATAGCCAAGGAGGCATGGGATATCCTAGAGGTTGCACATGAGGGAACCGATGTGGTTAAGGATTCCAAGCTACAAGTCCTTCAAATGCAATTTGAGTTGCTTAAAATGGAGGAGGACGAGTGCTTCAATGACTTTGAAGTCAAGTTGATGGATATTGTGAATCAAAGCCATCAACTCGGTGATCCTTATTCGGATAGGAGAGTTAAGCAGAAAATTATGAGGTCTCTCCCCGCTAGGTTCGAATCAAAAGTGACGGCTTTAGAGGAGAATAGTACATATAAAGATATGAAGCCGAGCGAGGTGATTGGAAGACTCCTTGCCTATGAATCTAGGAAGGCTCCTAGTATTTCTCCTCCTAAAAAGCAAAAAGGAATTGCTTTGAATGCTTCCAAGGTTGTGAAGGAGGAAAAAGGTGACTCGGACCAAGACATGGCTTTGCTACTTAGAAGATTCAAGAAGTTTGTCAAGTTCGAGAATAAGGGTGTTGGATCCAAGGGCCAAGACTTGAAGAAAAAAACTCCTTTCAAGAATTTTGAGCCTAGGCAAGAGCGTAGTGACAAGAAAGGGGTCCAATGCTATGAGTGTGGTGGTATAGGTCACATCTCACCGGATTGTGGGAACTTGAAGAACAAGATGGCAAAAGTGATGGCCACCACTTGGAGTGAAAGTGATGACTCCGAAAATGGAGACAAGTTATCAAGTGATGATGAGCTTACCATCAACTACACGGCTTTTGGGGCCACTTGTGTAGATGGCAAAGTTGTTGGTAAGAATGACTTGACTAGTGATCCCATAGAAGAAAAAATTGAAGAAGTAGCTCTAGAGAAGAAAAATGTAGCTACTCATTGGGATATGGCTCTCATTGACTCAAGAGACCATGGTGAAGGTCTTAATGGGGGAAATGACTCCATTAGTGAGAAAGAGAGTGGAGGAGATAACTCAAGTGAAGATAACTCCTCATCTAACTCTACAAATGGAAGTGTAGAGAAAATGGATGTAAATGACTTCATAGTCAAGTGTGAAAGTTCATTGAAGAAGAACAATAGAAAATTGAAGATTTTAGAGGATGAAAATCTTGAACTTTCAACACACAATGACCACTTAAATAATCAAGTGGAAGCATCCAAGAAGATTGAAGACAAGCTAAGGGATGAGCTAGCTATGTCTAAGAGGAATGAAGAAGGGTTGAAAAGAGAGCTTGATGAAGCTATAAAGTCATTGACCAGGATGACTACAAGCACCAAGAAACTTGACCACATTCTTGGTGGTGGAAAGAACCCTTGTGACAAGAGAGGTATTGGGTATGAAGAAAGCAAGGAGATCACTACTCCAACCAAGACCGTCTTTGTCAAGAGTTTGGGCAAGATAGAAGCCTCGCCGGTGCACACTCCTAGGAAGAAAATTGATCTAGGACAATGTTCAAAAAATGCACAAGTGAAGGAAGCTCCAAGGAGACAACCTCAAGCTCAAAAACTTCCTCAACCAAACTTCTCTCAAGCTCACATTCATCAAGGGAAGAGGCCAATCATGCAAAATGGATCAAGGAAGCAAGCAAGAACCGCTCAACCACAAAGTCATGGGAAGGCTCTTATGCATGCACAAGGACATGGTATGAATTCTAAATTTATCCCTACATGTCACTTTTGTGGTATTAATGGTCACATAAGACCAAATTGCTTTCATTTCATTAAATTATGTAGAATCAAAAGCATGATTGAAAAGAGAATGACAAGAGCTAGAATGCATGCTAATAGGAAGGAAAACATTCATATTCATGATCCTATTATTTCTAGAACTCTTGAACCATTGTCCACTAAGAAGAAAAAAGTCATATCTATGTGGATAAGGAAAAATGAACCCGCTTGCTACGAGACTAACAAGTCTCAAATAGGTTCATCCAAGTCAAATGGACTTGGGAGGTCCATAGAACCTCATGACCTTCATTGATGAAGGATGATGATGACCCCATATGGGGAACTCAAGCAAAGAGAGCTAATTGCATACTTGTTGCATGCAAACATTTGAAAAATCTTATGCTTCTTTGTTGATTGCTTGAGTAAGCTTGGTTGCACATATGTATATATGTTTTCTATTCAATAAGTGTGAACCTTGCTTGTTTACAATCCATGTCATATTTATGTTCAAACATGCATTTTTGGACTAGGAGATTTACATAGGAAGTAAAATTTGAATGACCTATAGTTATCTCTATGACATGATGATTCTTTTATAATATGCTAATGTCAAATGAAAAAGCATGAAATTCATATAACATGCTCACATGAAAAGCATGAATTGATGATTGCATATTCTTAAAAATGCAAAACTTGTGTGAAAGCTAATGAGACTCAAAATGAATAAAGGATCTTGTATCCGTTCAAAGGAATTTACATTCCAATTGTCTCTCTTTCTTTATTGGTTGAACATGTCTACTATCATACGGGTTTTATTCCCGGAAAAATCAAATAGGGTGCAAAGCTGCTCATGACATGTTTGACTTATAAAGATGGATATAGTTGCTCATAAATTAAAATCAATGAAAACTCTATATCCTTGCTTATCTTATGACATTGGTGAAATTGGTTTGAATTCTTATTAGAAACCTTTGTCATTTGCTTTGCCAAATACCATTGTATTTTGGACTTGAATGCTACATGTCTTGTATGCAAAGCATTTTTGATTCACACATTTTATCAAAATAAATCTCCTTGTTTCTCTCCATTTGATAGAGTTGCATAAAGTGCATTTAATGATTATGCAAATGACTTGAATGCTATCATCTCTCTTTGCTAAATGACCCGGTTGGGGACTACTCCTTTGCCTATATCATGACAAAAAGGGGGAGTAAATTGGTGGTAAGGGGTGTTGCAAATTGTGGTGGCAATTGTGCATGTTGGGGAGACAACACATTGAGGGGGAGTAACCCTTTGAGGGGGAGCATTGCATTCATCAAACATTGCATGATGTTGTTTGTTGTACTTAAATTTCTTAGAATGCAAATGCTTGTTTATGCTCTCGCTTGATTCATCTCACTTTTTACTTGTATTGGATAGTATAGAAACCTTGCTTTCAGGGATTGATTGATCTACTTGAGATTGAAGACTTCAAGATTATTTTTATTATCTCTTTGTAAAGAAGAAAATCATAGTAGACCCATAGTTTCTATTTTGTTGTGAGGAATCAATGTGAGTGGTGGTTTTGTCACGAAATAGCCAAAGGGGGATATTGTAAGGATTCCCATATCTTGATTGGCTTATTTCGTGGACAAACCACGTATTGGGGATTGCATGTAAGGGTAGCTTAAGTGATTGATATTCAAGCTCAAGACCCTCTCATGTCCTCAAGGTTGATAAGCACCAAAGGTAAACTTCTATGTGCTTAATTTGCTTTGAAGAGATTAGTTTCACACACACACAACTCATGCATAAATTTTATTCTTGTATGTTGTGTGTTTTATATGTGTGCATGCATGTTCTTGAACATCTCTTCTTGCATGTTTTATTTTGATTGCATCTTGTTCATTGAAATGCCATGACATGTTTAGGCATTAGGATGCATTCACTTCCCACACTTGCACTTCATTATTAGTCTTAAGTGTGGTGTAATTCGTTTCCGTTTGTGTGATCGGAAACGTCCGCGCTTGCACGATGGTGTGCATGTTTTAGCGCGATGGTTGACCACTTGAGAAGGTCTCATTCTTCTCTTGGATAAGTGGTAGTTTTGATTTGATTGTTTGGAGTAAAGTGTCTAGTTTCAAAAGATTAGATTTCAATGTTTTAAATGTTTTTCAAAACTGACCTTTGCATGGTCTTGTGACCATAACTTTTTATACAAAACTTCAAAATGAGTTTTGAAAATTTCTGTATAAACTAGACACCTATACCTTTCCAACGGTATATTATTCGTAATATTTCATGACCGTTTGGATTGGTTTTAAAATCTCCAAAGTTACAACCAAAACAGGGCAACTCTGTTGTTGTCCGTTTCTGACCTTTGGTCACTCAATTGACCATAACTTTTTCTACAGATATTGAAATGTCATTCTATAAAAACGAGTAGAAATTATACTTCCATACCTTTCCAACGATATATCATACGAAAGGTTTCGATGTTGTTTGGTCATGTTTCGAAGCTCTCGAATCTTGAGTCGCTGCACTGACGCGAGTACCGCGAAAATGCCCATATTTTTTCCATTTCTTCCAAAACGACATAGTTTCACTTAGGCATTATAAATACATATCTTTCTCATCATTTTAAGGGCTGTGCCACAAAATCAAACCCTAAAGAGAGAGGCTCCATATTCTTGAGAGAGAAAGAGAGATTTGAGAGAAAATCAAATCAAGAACTCACCTTTAACCACTCAAATCAAATCCCTTTTGCATCATATTTCATATTGCATCTTCTATTACTATATAGAATGCATCCATGATTGGATTTGCATCATCACAACTTGCTTGGTAAGATTTTGATTAAGTTCATCTTATTTGATTATTTTTATTATCAAGCTATTCTCTTTAATTTACTTGTATGTTTTGATCATATGATAAATACAAGATTAGAGAATTAATTGTGATAAATTGATTGAGTGTTGTATTGTGATAGATATCTAGGTTTTTATAATCTATGTTTATCTAAGCTATTATGACATGTCATTTAGCACTTGATATCTAGGATTGATTTTAATTGATTATATCATCATCCTAGATAAGCATCTAAGGTTCCCTAGCCTTGTTTGTTATTTGAATATTCATACATATTCACATAGGTTGCATAATCTCTTCTTAGAGAATTAAGACTTGAGGCTAAGAGTGCTTAGGCCTCAAGCAAATTGGAATAGGGTTGCTAATAAAGGCCCGCTGGGTAGAAGTGAGGGGTTACAGACCGGATTGTTAGACGAGGTCTACATAGGTTGTAAACTTCATTTCAATTAGTGATTTCGAGTTCCGAGTGTGGCGCACTATACAGCCCGTGGTTTTTCCCAGTGGTTGGGTTTCCACGTATACATCAAGTGTCATTTTTAATTCCGCACTATATTACACTTGCTTGTATTTTTGACTAGTAGGGTCATTTTCGTAATATTGACTTGTATGCGAAAATTGGGTAATAATAGTTAAAATCTATTCACCCCCCCTCTAGATTAATATATTGATAACACGCCTCGAGTATTTAGTTATTTACACTTGGCTTTGAAGATAGTAAGGAGACCTCCACTCCTATCAAAACCATGTTTGTCAAGAGCTTAGGCAAGAAAGAGACTTCACCGGTGCAAACTTCTAGGAAGAAGATTGATCTAGGTCAATGCTCTCATAGTGCACAAGTGAAGGTAGCTTCAAGAAGACAACCCCAAGCTCAAAAAGTTCCTCATACTAACTTCCCTCAACCTCAAATCCATCAAGGGAAGAGACCAATCATGCAAGCTAAACCGAGGAAGCAATCAAGTCTGGGTCAACAACAAAGAAGGAGAGATCCTATCCAACTACCAAGACAACTACAAAGACATGGAAAGGCTCCTATGCATGCACAAGGACATGGTATGACTTCAAATTTCATCCATACTTGTCATGTTTGTGGTATTGATGGTCATATTAGACCAAAGTGCTTTCGTTACATTAAATTATGTAGAGCTAAAAGCATGATTGAGAAGAAAGAGGCTAGAGCTAGAATGCATGCTCATAAGAAGGAAGAAATTCATTTACATGATCCTATGACATCTAGATCTCTAGAACTTTTGACCACTAGGAAGAAAATTGTTTCACCTAAGTGGATTAGAAAAGATGAACCCGCTTGCTACGAGACAAACTTGTCTCTAATAGGTTCAACTAAGTCCAATGGACTTAGTAGGTCTATAGGACCTCATAACCTTCATTGATGAAGGATGGTGATGACCCCATATGGGAAACTCAAGCAAAGAGAGCTATTTTGCATTCTTGTCACTTGCAAAAATTTGAAATATCTTATGCTTCTTTTTTAATTGCTTGAGTAAGCTTGGTTGTACATATGTATATATTTTTTCAATACAATAAGTGTGAACCATGCTTTATCTACAATCCATGTCATATTTATGTTCAAACATGCATTTTTGGACTAGGAGATATACATAGTGAGTATGATTATGAATGACCTATAGTTATCTCCATGACATGATGATTCTTATATAACATGCTAATGAAAATTGAAAAGCATGAAATTCATAAGACATGCTCAAATGAAAAGCATGAATTGATGATTGCGTTCTTAAAATGCAAAACTTGTATTAAAAAGCTTATGAGACTCAAAATGAATAAAGGATCTTGTATTCGTTCAAAGGACCTAAAAAATCCAAATGTCTCTATTTCTTTATTAGTTGAACATGGCTACTATCATATGGGTATAATTCCCGAAAAAATCAAATAGGGTGCAAAGTTGCTCATGCCATGTTTCGCTTATAAAGTTGGATATAGTTACTCTTAAATTGAAATCAATGAAATCTCTATATCCTTGCTTCTCTCATGACAATGATGAAATTGATTTGAATTCTTATTAGAAACCTTTGTCATTTGCTTTGCCAAATACCATTGTATTTTGGACTTGAATGCTACATGTCTTGTATGCAAAGCATTTTTGATTTACACATTTTCTTTAAATAAATCTCCTTGTTTCTCTCCAATTAATTGAGGTGCATAAAGTGACTTATATGATTATGCAAATATCTTGTATGCTACTATCTCTCTTTGCGAAATTATAAAGTCAGGATGGTCTGATTGGAGAAGTATTATATATATACAGATTTTATATTATCAGTTTGTCCTGACAATAAATATATCAGGACGAAGAATGTAGACCACTAGATTTACATACTTTTGACTCAAAGTGTATACACTTGTCAAAACTTCTCCATAATTTGTGGTTCACATTCTTCGTCCTGATATATTTATTGTCAGGACGAACTGACAATAGAAAGACTGTATATATATATGAAATATATATATTGATTTTAATGAATTTTAATCTGATTTTTTTTTAGATGATGAGTTCATTGAAATCTATCTACGAATAAAATTTGAGAATTTTTTGAATACTAGAACTATTTTTCTTGAATTTTTCTATATTTCGCCTATTTTCCAATACATTCATATTTAACAAAATTTGGATAAATAGTTCTAGTGTTCGGAAAATTCTCAAATTTTGTTCATATGTAGATTTCATTGAACTCGTCATCCACAAAAATTAAAATCGATGTGTTTTCATTATGGTTCTTACCGAAATTAAAATAAGAAATCTTTCATGAAAGACTCGATATATATATTATTCTTTTTTTAATTTATAACTCATTCATGTACTCCACAGCAGTATGCTTGTATAATCATGTCAAAGGAATGCGCGCAGAATCTCTACTTGTGCGCTTTGCATGTTCTTCTTCTTTTTTTTTTTTTTTTGAAAGACGCATTGCATGTTCTTGATTGCATGAATTATTAAAGATTTTGAAAAATAATTACATATATAAGTAGTAGAAAGCAAATGCTCTAAATATTGAAGTTGCATATTTAAAGTAATTTACTAAATCTATACATGTTTACAACCATGTATCTTGAATTCATCATCTTGGCTATTGTTTTCATTGTCTTTCTCTATCAATTGACGAAACACAATCAAGTTCTACGGAAGTCGGCTTTTGTTCTACAACTGATTCTCAACTTTCACAAATTCCATGACAAAGTTGCTCAATTTCTCCAAGAAACAAAGGGTACATTTCTACTTCAACCTGCCTGCCTCGGCCATATGGATATGTTGTTCACAAGTGATCCAGCCAATGTCCACTACATAATGTGTGCAAAATTTTCAGACTATGTCAAAGGGTCGGAATGGAGGAAGCGATTTGATATTTTTGGAGATCATAGTATTTTCAATACGGATTTTGATGAATGGAAACAAAATAGAAAGGCCGCTCGTGCCTTTTTATGTCACCAACAGTGCCACCAACATGTAGCTAAGATCATTCCAGATATTATAGAGCAAGCACTAATTCCAGTTATTGAGCATGTCTCTGAACAAGACATGGCTGTGGACTTCCAGGATTTGTTTAAAAGGTATACATTTGACTTTGCATGTTTGTTGACCATTGGCTCTAACCCCAATTCTCTCATGATCGGCCCAGAACATCCATTTCTGAAAGCCCTAGATGACGCATTCGAAGCATCATTCGTCCGATTTGTTTTGCCGGAGAAGTTGTGGAAGTTGCAAAGGTGGTTAGGCATTGGGAAGGAGAGAAAATTGAGTGAGGGTTGGAAAATAATTGATGAGTTTTGTGCAGAGCATATATCAATTAAGCGAGAAAAACTTGGTAGAACAAGTGAAGATGAAGATGAAGATGAAGAGGGTTATTTAAATCTTTTAAGTTGTTTTTTGACTGGAAGGGTCATTGGATCAACACATACTCCAAATGATATAAGAGATGACATAACAAATCTACTTTTTGGCATTGCAGATACAACTAGTACAGCTCTCTCTTGGTTCTTTTGGCTACTCTCAAAGAATACATTTGCTGAAACGAAAATCAGACAAGAACTCAGAAGAAATTTACCAGAAAGCTGTGATGTAAAAGAATGGCGACCACGCCACGTGGACGAGTTGGACAATCTTGTTTATCTTCATGCAGCTTTATGCGAAACATTAAGACTGTATCCACCAGTGCCTTACGAATGGAGGACTCCTCTTGGACCTGACACCCTTCCAAGTGGCCATCCAGTCAATCAAAAGACGGGAATTTTCATCTCTGCATATGCAATGGGAAGAACGGCATCAATCTGGGGAGAAGACTGTCATGAATTTAAGCCGGAAAGATGGATCACAGACGATGGAGGGATTAAACATGAGCCACCACACAAATTCTTTGTATTCAGTGCAGGTTCCAGGATTTATCTAGGCAAGGAAATTGCTTTTACTCTAATGAAGGCCATTATCGCTACTATCATCCATAACTATGATGTTCAGGTCATTGAAAGTCACCCTGTGATCCCCAGTCTTAGTGTTTTGTTCCGCATGAAACACGGATTAATGGCAAGGATTAACAAGAGACGGGCTACTTTATCAGAATGATTTAGCTAGTACAAGTCTGCAAGCCCACAAAGGGGTAAACCATATCGGATTTGGCCTCATAATATGTCGCTAGAGCCGTCTCAACTAGTCCTACAATAACCATCACCCCGATGATGCACAACAGTTTTCCTAAATTCAGTTGTTTCAGCATTTATTTTATTTTTTTGGCTTTTATGATATTATTTTCGGATGTTAATATTTTCTAGTAAAGATCTCCGTTAAGTGTTTGATGAAAATAACAAAAAGAAAAAAAAAAAAAAAAATCAATCTTAACTTGATCTGCTCTGCATGTGAATAGAAACGAAGTTTAATTCACGCTAATTACTAATACGTAGCTTTGTTAATTCACCATGTTCAATCTATTTTCAATTCAAAGGGTTTATATATATATGAAAAAAATTTGTTTTTTTATCGTTGGGCCTATTTTCTCTCTTTCCATCTTCTTCCATATAGGATTGGGGAGGGCATAATGCAGCAGCCGCTTTCATCCTTCCTGGCTTGGGAAGATTTCAATCTAGGGTTTTGGTTTTTATTTATTACTTTTTTTTTCATTTTAAATTTCCTTTAGTTAGTAAAAAAGTTATAATATATTTTATTTAAAATATTAATAATTTAGTTTAAGAATAATGTTGGAATTTTAAAGATTTATAAATTTAGGGTGTAAATACATACAGTTTTAGTTTTAGAGGGATGAATTGGACCAATTTTTTAAAAAATTATGTAAGCACACCCCATATTACAAAATATGCCCTTTCTTTTAAGGGGAATTATCATTTTTCTCCCTGAGGTTTGCCATATTAGATAAATTGATCCCTCTAGTTCCAATAATGGCCAATCAACCCCCTGAAATACTAAATATTGGTCACTTTGCCCCTTCTGTCAAGTTTTCCATCCAAAATCCCTTTGACCGTTAATTAAAAAATTAAAACAACTCCATCAAGGATTGAACCTTCAACTTTGTAGTTAAAAACTACACACTTTAACTAGCTAAGCTACTCCAACTTGTTGTTGGAGGTTTGTTGATTTAAATGTATATATATAGAATTTGTTTAAAATAATTTAAATATGTTTATATAATTTAAAATAAACTCATATTTGATAATAATATATAAAAACAAATTTATGAAAATAAAAAGAAAATAAGAAAACAAAAGGAAAAAAAATCAAAAAAAGGGGATTTTTTTTTTCTTTCTTTCTTTGTTTTTTTTTTTAATTTTTTTAATTTTTTTTATTATAATTATTTTCCCATTTCAATTTATGGGCTTATTTTGGGGTTTTTTTTTTTATATTATCAAATTGAAATAATATATTTTTTGAAAAGGAAAAAAATTCAAAAAAAGAAAGAAAAAAAAAATTTACGGGCTTTGATTTTCTGGATTTTTTGGGTTTCCTTTTTTTTTTTTTTTTTTTTTTTCATAAATCTGTTTTTATATATTATTATTAAATATGAGTTTATTTTAAATTATATATATATATATATATATATATATGAGTAATGAGTTTATTTTAAATTATTTTAAATAAATTATTTAACTATATATATATATATATACACACACACATTTAAATCAACAAACCTCCAACAACAAGTTGGAGTAGCTCAGTTGGTTAGAGCGTGTGCTTTTTAACTACAAGGTTGAATGTTACCAATATTTAGGATCTCAGGGGGTTGACTGACCATTTTTAAAACTAGATGGACCATTTTATCTAATATGGCAAACCTCAGGGGGAAAATGATAATTTCCCTTCTATTAATTATAAAAAATATTTCAAATCAATATATATATATACTTAAAATTTAAAATCATATCATTGAGAAATCCACTAAACTTACAAAAACAAATGGGATTTTACACAAACAAAAGTTGCTAACGTCCGTGCTTACACGATGGTGTGCATGTCTTAGCACGATGGTTGACCATTTGAGAAGGTCATATTCTTCTCTTGGATAAGTGTTAGTTTTGGTTTGGTTATTTGGAATAAAGTGTCTAGTTTCAAAAGATTGGATTTCAGTAATTTAAATGATTTTTAAAACTGATCTGTGTATGGTCTTGTGACCATAACTTTTTATACAAAACTTCAAAATAAGTTTTGAAAATTTCTGTACAAACTAGATATTCATACCTTTCCAATGGTATATTATTCGTAATATTTCATGACCGTTTGAATTGGTTTTGAAATCTCCAAAGTAACCATTAAAACAGGGCAACTCTGTTGTTGTCCGATTCTGACCTTTGGTCACTCAATTGACCATAACTTTTTCTACAGACATCAAAACATCATTCTGTAAAAATGAGTAGAAAGTAGCATTTATACCTTTCCAACGGTATATCATACGAAAGATTTCGATATCGTTTGGTTATGTTTTGAGCCACTTGAAATTCAAGCTGCTGGGCTGTCACACCTGGCCGCAGAAAAGGCTGAATAAGGGCATTTTAGCCTTTTCACGAGCAGTTCGTTTTCCCCACTATAAATACATCCTTGTCTCTCCTTTTTCAATATAACTTTCCAAACTGAAACCCTAGAGAGAGAAAGAGAAATTCTTGAGAGATAAAGAGAGATTCTTGAGAGAGAAAGCACCAAGCTTACTTCTTTAACTCTCTAAACCCCAAACCCATCATCTTCATGCAGCTCTAAGCATCTTTAAAGCATGGATCTTCTTTGTTTCATGACTGGGTAAGTTAGAACTTTATTGAATATCATTTATTGTTCTTCTTACTCTAGATTAGATATTTATTGCTTGATTAAATACCTTGACTCATTTATTGCATATATTTATGAATCTTGATAATATGATTGGGTTTGTATTGTGATAGCTTAATTAATTAGGTTGTTTTACCTAAATAGCTAAGCCTTGAATATTCTTGTGGAATTGATTGTTGATTAGGTTGATAGACAAATGTTTATTTATCTAGTTAAACTATATTGAATGTTCATGTGCATTTACTTGACAATTAGGTTGTTATAAATCTCTACATCTAATTAAGACCTCATGTATGTGTATATGGGCATGTTTGATAATTAGGTTGTTAGATTTACATCTTAACATCTAATTAAGCATTTAGTGTAGCCTAGTATTATTTGCATTTAGAATATTATCATATATTCACATAGGTTATTGATCTCTTCATGAGAGTTAAGTCTTGTGACTAAATTGCTTAGTGCTCAAGTAAGTTGGTCAAGTGCCACTATAAAAGGCCTGCGGGTAGAGTAGGAGGTACTCATGCAAAGAGTAGTAGATCAAAAGATATCACTAAGGATTGAACCAAAAGTGGTAAGTGGTAGTGTCCATAGCCTGAGGTTGTCTAGAGTGAGAGTCTGTGTATCACTTGAGGGTGTAACCTTTTATTCATATAGTAGATTTTGGTGACCGTGTGTGGCTAGCATAATAGCTCGTGGTTTTTCCTTGTTGAAGATTTCCACGTAAAAATCAAGTGTTCTTTAATTTCCACAGTTTATACTTGATTTATATTGTTGTGTGTTTGGGTTTATTTTTTAATATTGACTAATCCGAAAAATTGGTAGTTAATTGGATTAACAACCCATTTACCACCCCCCCCCCCCCCCCCCCCCCCCCCCCCCTAGGTTGTTTAGACACACATATAATATTTGTTTCAAATATAATTAAAGAGCATAAATAAACAATTTCCAGAAGGTTGAGCTAACCTGTTATGTGCATAAAAAAATGGACACAGCATAAGCCAGTCTTATATATTGCGTATAATTAAATGTGGATATTTAAACAATTACAGGAGGCTAAGCTTGCCTGTTATGTGCATAGAAAATCGACACAACATAAGTAAGTCTCATAAATTACATATAATTAAATGAGGATATTTAAACAATTCCAGAAGACTAAGCTCGCTTGTTATGTGCATAAAAATGAAAGCGAATATTTAAAGAGAATAAATAAATAAATCTAGAACTATATACACTACAAAAAAAATGGTCATCAGCGAGGGCTAAATACCGTCGAAAAAGGCTGTTTGCCGTCGAAAATACCCTTTTTCGACAGGAAATGGCCGTCGAATGCCGTCGAAAATACGCTCGTCGGAAATAAACTTTTATCGACGGGCAGTCGAAAATACCACTTTTTTCAACGGTAATTGCCGTCGAAAAAAATGAAAATGGCCGTCGGTAATAGTATTAAAAATTGGTGACCAGCCGTCGAAAATACCACCTTTTTCGACGGTCTTTTACCGTCGATAATAGTAATAAATAATGATAAAAAATAGTTGTATTTTTGACGCTCCACCATCTCTTAGAACCCGACCCACCCACCCACGACCCACCATCAACTCCCTCTCGCCTCATTTAATTTTTAGTCGTCCACCAGAGTTGAACCTGGCACATGTGATGCAAGGCGTGGCATGCTTATCCACTTTGCTATTGCTTCAAATCTGTCAATTAAGGCATACTATTTATATATAACCTCTATATCTCATTAAATTTTTTTGGTTTAATATTAAAAATATCCCCTCACCTTTAAACTATTATTGAATGTCTATATACAAATGTTTTTATTTTTGAAACAACCATTGTGGACTAAAAAACAATGCTTTTATTTGGAAAAAGTCAGAGGGTATAATATTCGATTCATACAATTAACCCATTTTTTTTAGATTGATTCCACTAATTTGCAAATTGATATTAAAAAAAAAACTTTTATTATAGCATTTAATTAAACTATTTTGTTAAAATCATATATTGTCAGATCAAATGGTCTATCGTTAATCGTACTCGGAATTAAACATGACCTTAGTTCCGGTTTCGGTTCCGGTTCCTCAATTATGGTCCGATTCCAACGGTTCATTTCCTTTTTTTTTTTTAATAATAGAAAACCTCTCAATATTAATAGTTATTGATCCTTATGAAGAACTTATTGGGAAAAAAAAATTCATCTCGATAGAGAACTACTTTGGACGAAAAAAATGATCTATATTGCCTAATTTTCTAATTTATATGGTAATTTAATTATTAATATTTCTTTAAGGAAAAACTTAAAAAAAAAATCAAGAATTTTCTACAAAATTAATTAATTATTATAATTTTAAATATAAAAAAAACCTATTGGGACGAAAATAATTTGTCCCAATAGATAGTTTACTAGGACGAATTATGTATTTCATCCCAGTAGATGTTATATTGGGACAAAAAAAAAAATTCATCCATAAAGGTCTATCTTTAAGGAAAAACTTCAAAAAAAAAATCAAGAATTTTCAACAAAATTAATTAACTATATTGGACAAAATTTGGACAAAATTTGTCCCGAAAGACAATCTATTGGGACGAATAATTTATTTCGTCCCAATAGAATATCTACTGGGACAAAATTATTTCATCCCTAAAGGTCTTGTTAGATTTATACTTTTTAGGGACAAAAAATTTATTTCGTCCCAAGAGACATTCTATTGGGACAAATTTGTTCGTCCCTAAATATTTGATCAGTTTTACGTTTTTCATGGACGAATAATTTTTTCATCCCAATAGGCCTTTTTTTCTTGTAATGTTTAGAGCATTTAACATAGTCGTGTTTAGTAAATATAATTAAAAATAACTAAATATTATTGTAATTACTAATAATTTTGCTATATTTCATACTCAATTAATTTAGTCTGATGTATCTTTAGAGTATACTTCTTATTAGTGATTGTCACAAATTATAAGTTTTTTTTAATTAATTGATATTTTAAAATTGAACCAAAATACTGGGTGAAAAAAATTCATATAGTGATTTCGATAAAAAAATATATTGACAAAAAAAAAAAAAGTACCTATTGTGATGCATTTAAAATATCGACCTATAAGTCATTTTTTTTTTTTTTTTAGTTTATAAATTAGCACATACATAAATATATTCCATTATAATTTATTAATTAATATTATAATATTTAACTAATTATATTTTTCATGAGAACACTGTAACAAATAATATAAAAAATAGTACCAAATTATTCGACTATTTCCGATGGCCATTGGGCCGTCGGAATTGTGATATTACTTCTTTCATAATTTTCGACAGTATATATGCCGTCGGAAATGTGGGTCATTTTCGACGGTGCAAATAGTGCCGTCGAAAATGTGGGTCATTTTCGACGGTACAAATAGTGCTGTCGAAAATGAGGGTCATTTTCGAGGGTTTATTCGACTATTTTCGACGGCCTTTTGCTGTCGGAAATGTGGTATTACTTTTTTCATCATTTTCGACGGTGTTGAAATGCCCGTCGAAAAAGGATGAATCATCGACGGTAATGGCCGTCGAAAATAGTTGGTAGCTATTTTTGTAGTGTATTTTCGACGGCAAAAAGACCATTTTCGACGGGAATTTGCCCTCGAAAATATAGTACCTCTATTTACAATATGAGCGACGGCTTTAGATTTAGCCGTCGAAAATGACAGTATTTTCGAGGGTTATTGGGGGCCGTCGAAAATGTTTGGTCGCTGATAGCCAGTTTTTTTGTAGTGATATATACAGTTGTTAACCCAAAATTGTCACCGGGGTGCAATTTAGAATTAACGGAATGTGAGGGACCCAGATCTAATTGGATCTGGGCTAGCGGGATACTCTATACCCCGGTACCCCGCAAGTTCTTTGAAATCTGTTAGGCGTGATAGGGGGTTTGTAGATGATGGATCCGGATCGGGATCCGATAAGGGCCAGCGAGATACTCAATAGTCTGATACCCCGCTGGGCGTCACGATCTCGATATTATAATGGATGTGAGTAGTAAGATGGATGATTTCTCATATGATAGATGCACAAAACAAAAGCTGTTTACTTATGTATATGGATCCCGATCTCAGTGGGATCTTACAACTTGGTATTTGACTTAACAATATTGCAGTAGGAAAAAGTAAAGCATATGGGGAACCAATGGAGATGGAGTTATTCATGCCTGTCGATAAGTAGTAAACAAGTGTAGTTGGCTAGGGTTCTTTTTTTTTTCTGTCACCATATTATCAGTATATATAGGCCTCCTTTCTTGCAGAGCACTCCTAGAACTTCGGTCTAGGGTTTTAGTGTTGCACGGGCCTTTTTTGGAGTCCGACGATTTCGTCGGGAAAGTAATCCCTAAAGATCAGGCGATTCCTTCTTTCTTGGTCCCTGATGAGTTGACTCCTATTTAAAATAGGTTTTTAAACGGCGGGAATGAATATCGTGTTTGTAGCTTGGCTTTTTATCTTGAACGGTGACGTTTAGTGTTTGTAATCTATTTTTCGGTGTGCCCCCCTCCTGCTTCTGCGGGGTCTGCCTATTGGGACCCTGGTATATACCTTGCCATGTATATGCCACGTGTTTCGCTGGTCCGAGGTATCCCGGATACCCCGCGTCCCTCGTACTTCTTGTAAGATGATGTTTACAGATGTCAGGGTCTCAAGCAACGGGGTACCTAGATACTCGGGTATCGGGGTACTCGAGGTAGTTGGGTACTGAGACCTTGTCATGGTCGTGTCCTTCAAACCCCCATTTATCTTTTGGCTTCCTGGTTCTTTCCATGGTCCCGGGAATTTTGGACCTGGCCGGAATGGGTGGAGGCCCTCCCCCTAATTCTTCAACTAGCATGCGGGGTACCCAGACATTTTTGCTTCTACTTTGGATCCCGGCTTTCTTCTCAAAGCTAGTGGAAAATTATTTTTTGATCCCTGCCAATTTTGGCAGTTAACAGAAGTCCTCCTTGACTTGAACACCGGTATCTTGCTGGGGTTGGAGTCAGGATTCCCAAGTCCACTCGAAGGATTTTCCGTCTTGTCTGCTCGTCTAATCTCATCCGGCTGGCTTCCATAATCAATGAGAGGATCTTCCTTGGATTTGGTAGCATTTAATGCTTGACCCACGCGCGGGATAACGTCTATTTTTGGATTTTAAAACGAGCCGCCTTTGGCAAGATTCCCTTGAACTGTTATGATTTATCTCCGACTCCGTTTCTCCCTCCACCTCGATATCTATCCGCCTTTGCCTATAAATGCACACTTCCTTCTTCCTTCATACGCTCACACCTATTTGAATACTTCAAAGCTCCTGCTTCTGATTCTTTCTCAAAACTTCCTCCTTAAAAATTATCTTTGCCTTCCTTCTCGTGGTTAAATGGCCTCATCTTCCAACCAACCAGCTTCCATGCAGGTCCTTCCCGAAGATAACCCGGCGGTCCTGGCTAACCCCCCAACCTCTCCTTCAAATCCTCCTGATAGCATTGACGAGATGCTTGGTGCGGGGCAAACAGGGTCAGGAGAGGACTCCCCGACATTTAAAGCGTCGAAACGAGGTCGGGACGAAGGCGATGTTGATGATGACTGTACTCCGCTAAAACGCCATCGCTTTAGCAAAAATCAAGAAATCGGGTCGGGTTCTGGTACGGGACCTGAAGACCCAGCCCATATTGCTAATGAGGACGATATTAGCGCTGAGATCGAGGCGGACAAAGGGGACGCCCCTTCCATCGGCCTAACGGGGTTCACCTAGGCCCATTGTCCTCCTTCCACGACGGTCGAATTATCCCGGACTCCGTCTACACATCTGATACACTTATCCGGATGAGGAGGACCTTTAGGATTCTAGATTATATCTCGCTGTCTCTTCCTCATCGAGGTTACGACGTTTACACCCCTTCTGAAGGTCGTCTACTGATCCACGTAGCCGCCTTTGAATGCGGGGTCCGGCTTCCACTTCACCCTTCACTCCGCAGACTGCTTGTAGCTTTAGAGCTAGCCCCACTCTAGATTTCTCCCGGGTTCTGGAAGAACTTAACGGGGTTCTTGGTGCTCTGGAGAGAGCAATGTGAGAAGGATAACATACAGAGGGAAGCAGGCCTTGCCGAGATCCGCTACATCTATCAGGTGACCAACATGTCACCACAAGGTCAGTTTTATTTGAGACCTAGCAATGCGATGAAGTTCTTCGTTCCTGGTGCCAACGTGAAGTATAATTCACCCTGGAAGGATGAATGGGTCGTCGTCGAAGGTGAATGGGGCCGCTCGGTGCATATCGGGGGAACTGAATACCCTGTCCCCACCCAATTTTCTCCCAGAGACAAGTGGATTTCAGAGGAATTGTCTCCTGAATCTGTGGGGATCCTGATGAGGATCCAGCAGCGAGGTTATATTAATATGCAGCATCCCTCCTATGACCCTTTCGAAGGAGCCCAGTTAGAGAGGTATCTAAGGATATCTGTTGCTGAACGGGGTATGTGATCATGTGTTGCCAACATCCTTCTTTCCTTCTCTCTTTCTATTATATATTTCTTTATATATATATATATATATATTTTAGTTTCAGCAGTCCCTCTTGCAGCATCTCCTCCCATGGTTTCAGGCCCTTCAAACCCGGCTTCCCGGGCATCCCGCTCTCATATCCTATCTCCTCCTGGCACCGGGGCTGCCTCGGGGCCGACACTTCGTTTCCCAGATCCTATGTTGACGAAGATCATTTCGCGCCCTTCCCTTAATGAGATGTTGGCAAAAGCAGCTAAAGCCAAGACTTCTCCAGTCCCCAAGGCAAAGCCGGCTGCTAAGGTTGTGCCTCCCAAGCCCGCGATCCCAGCAGGCTCTCCTCCTTCTCGGGTTCCTTCATCTAGGCGGGCTACAGGGGTGGAGAAAAACAAATCTGCCAAGGTGGGGAAAGCTGAAGTACCCACCCCCAAAATTCCTTCTACTGATCTCCCTTCTAGGTCAAGGCTGCTAGATGGCAACCCGGATGACATCGTTTCTAAATTTATAGCCGCCTGTCCTGGAGGAGGCCTACATCAGATGTCTTCTTTGCCTACGGATATCCTTGTTACCAAGGGGGCTGCTTTGCTTGCCGAGGTATATGCTTCTATCTTTTCCTGTTTGTTACATATAACTTCCTTCTAGATGCTAACTCCCTCTTTATGCAGGGCTTCAAGTTTGCCTTGGCCATGGGGCAACATGTGTCTGCTTTAAGGGAGGCCAATTTGGCCCTCCAGGCTCAGGTAGAGGAAGCCAAGGATGAGCTGGCTCGGGCTGAAGAGAACGTTGCTTTCCTGGTGTAAGATGCGGCTGAATCTGAATCCCGGAGGTAGGATGCCTTGGTGGAGCTGGAAAGAATGCAGCGCGCCTATGACATAGAAACAATCATTTCTACATGGCGCAAAACTGAGAGGGAATCTGTCAAGGCAGAGAGAGAAGTCCTCCTGGACGAGAACCGATTCTTGAGGGGTTCCGTGAAGGTTTTGGAATCCCGATTGGATTCTTCCTTCACGGATGGATACTTTACTGCCTCCTACGAGGTTGCCAAGGCCTTCCTACCTCCTTTCGATCTATCAACTCCTTTGGGCTGGGACCGAGACCAAATTATGGCGAAGGCAGCAGCTCTCTCTGATGCTGATCCTGATCAAGGAGGTTCCTTGCAGGAAACTGTCGTCCCGGGCCCATCTACTAATCTACCTGGTTCTGATGGCTCACTCGGAGTTGAGGCTTAGGATCCCCCTACTGCCTTAAATGACCTTGGACAATGCTCCACACATGGGGGACATGGGTTCTTCGGTTGCAGGCAGCCTACTTGAAGGAAAACAGACAGGAGGAGAACAGGTGGAGGGATCCCAGCAGGAGGTGCATGGGGGAGAAAGGGATTAGATATGACTTTGCTTTTTCTTGAATTTGTTTTGTAACTATTTGTAGCCCGTAAGTAAGGGTGGGCGCCCTGTTTTGACTTAATGAAATTCACCGTTTTGTGATCACTTCCTTTCTACATACGCTTGCTTGTAGAGTTATGTCTTTATCTAGGGTGGTATTCACACATTTGAATTTGGATCAAGTGAAAATTATCCCGATTCCGGTTTAGTTTCTTTCTTAACCCGCTGGTGGACGGTAGGTTTTTTTTTTTTTAACTTGTCTTGAATATAATCCTTGGTCAGTAATCTCTCTTAGTAGAAATCACCTATTAGATATCATAATCTGACCATTGCTCGAATTTCCTGCTGGAAATCCTGGTGATGGGTTCACCTTAGTCACTTATCAAGGTCAAGTGTCTGGCCCTTAGGAGTAATGGTCTAGTTCCCTGATGCTTTGTCCTGAGCGGTTACTAAAGCCATTTCAACTCAGAAGTTTAGATGCAATTAGGAGAAGTAGTAGCACGATGTAGGGAGATATCAGGTATCCAGATGGAATACCTCGGCCTCTTGGTGGACTGTCCTGGTAGGCGGATAAGGCTACTTTGACACCGGGTTCATCCTGGAGGGGGGTATTCCCCGTCCGAGGCTTCAGGAGATCCATATAGGTTCTCCTGGTCTTGTTGAGACAGATCCTGGCGAGTGACTACACTCCTTGTGCATTTTGAGCACCAGGTCCTTCTTGGAGGAGGGTATACCCCGACCAAGGCAACAGGAACACCATATGGCTTCTCCTGGTCTTGAGGCGAAAATGAGTGATGAAGTCTTGCTAGGTGAGATTATGAGCACTAAAACTGACTTTATTGATTTTCTCAAAAGCAAATACAAAGCAGAAATGGTTGGGGTATATATATCAGGAATATACCAACCGAGACAACATCTTTCTTCCAATTTAAAAAGTAAGACTTCTTAGAGTGATTGTCCTTCCTAGCGCGATCAACTGAGCGACCTGCCATATCTCATAACTGCTAAGCGGGATACTTGTCAAGCCTTCCCGTTTTTCCTCTTCTGTGTTCCCCGACTATGCCATCCTGCATCTCGATTTATCACCATAATGAACATATTGTTTGGCCAACGCAGCAGGGTTGGCTGACACTGCATAACATGTGCGGGCTGCTTGCTGATCTCCCCTGACTTCTCCTACCTCAGTCCCAATCGGGAACTTTAAGACATTGTGATAAATAGACAAAACTCCCCTGATACCTGATAAAAATGGCCTTCCCAAAATTGCATTATAGGCAGACGGGGTGTCAACCACTATGAACTCAGTCATGATGTTCTGTTGAAGGAAGGCCTCTCCAATTATCACTGGCAATATGTGCGTCCCTATTGGCATTATGGAGTCCCCTGTAAATCCGTATAAGGGTGTAGTGCAACTGTTGTAACAAGGATTCTTAAGGTTAAGCTTCTCTAATGCTCCTTTAAACAGGATATCCACACTACTTCCGGTATCTACAAGGATGCGGTGGACCCGGCAATTAGCAATCTGAACCGTGATTACCATTGGATCGTCATGGGGTTGCACTGTGTTGTAAACATCATCTTCGTGTTAGGATTATGCTCAATAGCAAGAGTGTGATGTTGTAATTGACAATCTTTTTCATATTAATAAAGTGATTTCTGGTTTAACAAATGTTATAGCATTTATAGTTTAATATTATAATTGTCAAAGTAAATAATCATAAGGTCTAAAGACTATGAGAAAAGAAGAATTGTTCGTACATCTGGATATGTATGTGGTAGACACAATTCTTTAGTTAGTCTTGAATAACGTTCACAACTTAAGTTAAAGGTTGGGCACCTTTATTTTGTTAAAGTTGTAGAATTCTTTTGCTAACATTTGAGTGGGATCAAATGAGATATGATGAGTCTAAAATCATTGGAGTGTCTTCGAGTAAAAGAATCTAGTGCACTAGGTGCATTGAACTGGATCACAATGAAAAGCTTTATCTAGAACCGTCAATAGATAATAGTCTTTTCATTATCAGGACAATTAGAGAGTCTATCTTAATCCTGAGATAAATGATGGACTTATGGTTGCAAATGATATCATTTGAGTTATCAATGAGTACGATTATATAGCATAGTCTATCCTCGATAGTTTGGTGATATTCATTTGTTAATCGATAGAGGACTTCATTTATAGATATGGACATCGTGGCTCCATTTATTAAATGAGAGTATAATATCATCATATGGATGTTTTAAGGTAATTGGATATTGAATCTCAACGTTGAGTTTTCGATAGTATCTATTGAAAACATGGCTTCTGGACAAGTCAAAATATCCAAATTCAAAACGTGGTCATATGAGTAAATATGGTAACTTGGAGAGTTATAGGCGGTCTATGAACTCTTGGCGATTACTGATATTAATCACGAGGATACACTATCTCTAATATGATTGTCTAGGGTATGAATGAGGAACTTCTTCTTATTCTATCTTTATTTAAGAGTTCAATTTTAGCTCTTTAGTGGAATGAGTTAAAATTAATGGATCAGACCTAAGTGAATCATTTGTTGATTGTGATTAGGTTATGTCTATTGTAGCTTAAATTTAGATAGCCCGCCAAGATCCCCAATCCACACGGACTTGCATGGATCACTTAATATATTCTACCGGACCAATTTATGGGTCCATTTAGAATTGCATTTAATATATTAAGAATATAATTTGCACATTATTTATTTAATGGGCTGCTCAATTATATTAATATATTAATGAAAGGCATGTGGGCTTGTTTCTTTTAGTAAGAATGGGTCTGGTTCACATGTGGGCTTTTTATTTAAAGTCCAATGGATTAAATGAAATAAGAAAATAATATATGGCCCATTTATATAAGTGGGGCGGCAAGGTGTAAATAGTAACCTAATATATTATTTTGTTTCATTGTTTTAATTAAATAAGAATTAATTAATTTATTAATTAATTGTTTAATTAAGAAACAAATCTTTTTCTGATCAGGAAATATATTTCCTAAAGTTATACTATTGGTAGTAGTATACTAAAAGTAAAAGACTTGTTTGATAAGAAAATAAATAATTAATTTTATTTATTTAATCAAATAAGAAGTTTTTTTATTTAGTCAATAAAAGATGAGTTGGATTAGGGTTTGAAGTCTAAAGGTTGATGGAAATTAGGGTGCAACACAAACCCTTTTTGGTATGGGATTTGCGGCAACCCTAGTCCCATTAGAGGAAGATTTCGGCAACCCTAAATAGAAGAGGAAGCAAAATTTCGGCCACCTATATAATACCACATATAGAATTCGGCCACCCTAGTTGTTCATTGATTCAATTTTCTTCTTCTTCTAAACTCATAGACAAGTATTTGATTATTCTACTAAGACATAAAAGAGAGAGATTATTCTTTTGATGGTACACTAATTGCTTGTTCATCAATAAGCTTGTGTGTACAACATCGAATTAGGTTCACGCGAGTTTCGATCATTAGATTGAGAACTCAAAAGTGACCGGAATAATCTTTGTACTCTTTTGATTGTTTTGTGACTAACAAAAGAAAAAGAAAAGTTTGTTTGTCCATTCTCAGGTTTGCAATTCAAAGAAAAGGGAGACCACGCTCCTAGGTGATTCACGTTCGTGCTAGGATTAAAGATCTTGCGGATTACCATCCACGTAAGTCAATCGGATCACGCGACAAAAGGTATTCTTCTTTTGTTGGTTTATATGTATGCTTAATTAATTAAAGGGTTAAGGTTCATAAAAAGGAAAAATTTTAAAACTATACTAAATCTAATTTTTAGTCTCGCTTCCGCTGCGTGTACTACGGTATTTCTCCCTACACTTCGGTGAAAATGATCTGGGCGGATCGAGGGTATTCTCGGGATCCCCGGGATACCCAGAACACATCCTGGCCAGTGGCGAGCTTCGGAATCTTCCTAGCGTGATTCTTTCTTGAATTGTTGGAAGTCCCGGCTAGAGTTGGTCCTCCACTGATGGTATGGATGACATGGATCTGTTGCATCAAATCCTTTCCTTCGTCTTTCCTCTTTTCTTCCGCATCCCGCATCTCCCTCTGCACTTCCTTTCCTATCTTGATGCTGTCCCGCACTTGTTGCAAGAACTCCGTTAACAGTCCTCCTCTTACCAAACTCTCAATCTGGTTACGGAGGCTATAGCATTCAGATGTGTTGTGCCCGACATCCTCATGAAAGTCGCAATACTTGTAATGGTTTCTCTGATCAGCTGGGACCTTTATTGGATCAGGCTTCCTAAGCAGGCCCTTATCGCGGATGGCTAGGTATATGGTTTCCCGGGAGGCATTGAATGGAGTGTAATGGTTATACCAGTCTTCCTCCGTTGATATGCGGGTTACCTCTCTTAGTGGAGGAGTTGTTCGGGGTGGAGTTCTTCTAGTAGGATATCTCTCCCGGTACTGAGGAGGTGGTGACTTGTATGTTGATCGATTTGGGGGAGGGTTCTGTACTCTCCTCACAAGTGCAGGCTTTGGGGATTCCTTCTTAGATCGCTTAGACGTCCGGGCTTTATCGTGCTCAACCTTAATTCGGAGCTGCTCATCTATGTTCACCTGCTCCAGCGCCCTATCATAGGCCTCCTGGTATGTCTCAGGCGGGTGTTTGGCGAATGACCGGAATAACCTGCCGGCCCATAAGTTTCTTCTAAAGTTGGCGAGGGTTTCCTTCTCGGCAAATACTCCCATCTGGATTACTTCCTTGTGGAATTTTTCTACGTAAGATCTCAATGTCTCACCCCGCTCCTGGATCACATACTGAAGAAGGACGGGATCTTTAGGGCGAGGCTTGATTCCCTGGAACTGAGCACAAAAGTCGGTAGTGAGTTTTGTGAATGAATCTACGCTTCCTGGGGGTAATTTCCTGAACCAAGTCTTAGCATAGTCGGTCAGTGTTGAAGGGAACATCCTGCACATAACTGACCGGGTAGCGTTTTGGATTTCCATCTGGTGGACAAAGCTCTCCATGTGAGTCACGGGATCCTCCGATCCAGAATATTTTTTAGTGGCCATTTTGAACTTGGGGGGCAACTCGGCTTCTCGAATCCTCCTGGAAAATGGCTCATTCATCTCCCCCAGGGGTTCTTCCGAGTACCCCGTTGTTTTCCTTTCTTCAATTCCTCGAGCTCATTCGCCATCTTAGCCATCTGATCCTCAAGGCGTTTGGATCCGTTGTGTCCGGATCGCGCCACTGAGTCCTCACTGTTCGAGGTTTTTGATTTCCCATCAGGTTCCTTATGTTCCCCTTTCTGTCGACAAGTACCCCGTTGGTCCTTTTGGGACCCAGTACTACCGCCTACGTCGGGCTGAGGATCCCTTTTCCTTACCGCTGGCCTCATTGTTGATTGGGCTTTTCTAGGTGGAATGTCGACAACAGATTTCACCAATCGATGTCTGAGATCTTCGGGATGATTCTGTACCGGTAATGGTGGTCCGAGTCTATCAAAAATCGGGACCCGAGTTCTTGGTCCAGCTCCTTCTGTGAATCTAGGTGATTCAAAAGGTATCCCTTGAGCAATCATCCGAAGGCGGACGCTTTCCACATAGGCAGCAACTTGTTGCTCATGGCCTCTCTAGTGGCCTCTAGGACCGCGGGGTCCTGTGGTGCTGGTTCGGGACTCGGTGGCGGGATTGGTACTGGGATCTGGCTTCTGGTTCCTTTCCTTTTCCCCTGATTCCTCTGGGTGGAAGCGAGGGAATGAGGCCCGGAGTTCGAAGGCTGTCCTTGGGAGGATCGAAGCCTCATCTTCTATCTTCTTCTGAGTTGAACTTGAAAGCTTGTTAAAGGGTGGGGAGTGATTTCCCACAGACGGCGCCAAAGTGTTAACCCAAAATTGTCACCGGGGTGCAATTTAGAATTAATGGAATGTGAGGGACCCGGATCTAATTGGATCTGGGCTAGCGGGATATTCTATACCCCGGTACCCCGCAAGTTCTTTGAAATCTGTTAGGTGTGATAGGGGATTTGTAGATGATGGATCCGGATCGGGATCCGATAAGGGCCAGCAAGATACTCAATAGTCTGATACCCCGCTGGGCGTCACGATCTCGATATTATAATGGATGTGAGTAGTAAGATGGATGATTTCTCATATGATAGATGCACAAAACAAAAGCTGTTTACATATGTATATGGATCCCGATCTCAGTGGGATCTTACAACTTGGTATTTGACTTAACAATATTGCAGTAGGAAAAAGTAAAGCATATGGGGAACCAATGGAGATGGAGCTATTCATGCCTGTCGATAAGTAGTAAACAAGTGTAGTCGGCTAGGGTTCTTTTTTTTTTTTTCTGTCATCATATTATCAGTATATATAGGCCTCCTTTCTTGCAGAGTACTCCTAGAACTTCGGTCTAGGGTTTTAGTGCTGCACGGGCCTTTTTTGGAGTCCAACGATTTCATTGGGAAATTGATCTCTAAAGATCAGGCGATTCCTTCTTTCTTAGTCCCTGATAAGTTGACTCCTATTTAAAATAGGTTTTTAAACGGCGGGAATGAATATCGTGTTTGTAGCTTGGCTTTTTATCTTGAACGGTGACGTTTAGTGTTTGTAATCTATTTTTTGGTGTGCCCCCTCCTGCTTCTGCGGGGTCTGCCTACTGGGACCCTAGTATATACCTTGCCATGTATATGCCACGTGTTTCGCTGGTCCGAGGTATCCCGGATACCCCGCATCCCTCGTACTTCCTGTAAGATGATGTTTGCAGATGTCGGGGTCTCAAGCAACGGGGTACCCAGATACTCAGGTATCGGGGTACTCGAGGTAGTTGGGTACTGGGACCTTGTCATGGCCGTGTCCTCCAAACCCCCATTTATCTTTTGGCTTCCTGGTTCTTTCCATGGTCCCGGGGATTTTGGACCTGGCCGGAGTGGGTGGAGGCCCTCCCCCTAGTTCGTCAACTAGCATACGGGGTACCCAGACATTTTTGCTTCTACTTTGGATCCTGGCTTTCTTCTCAAAGCTAGTGGAAAATTCTTTTTTGATCTCTACCAATTTTAGCAGTTAACAACAATCTTTCTATTGTCAATTCGTCCTGACAATAAATATATTAGGACGAATGATGTGGACCACAGATTATGGAGAAGTTTTGACAAGTGCATACACTTTGAGTCAAAGTATGTAAATCTAGTGGTTCACATTCTTCGTCCTGATATATTTATTGTCAGGACGAACTGATAATAAAAAAATATGTATATATATATATATATATATGTTCTGTTGACTGCATAAACCATCTTATATATGGAAATATATATAGATCCAGAATATTGGGATTAAAGAAAATAAATAAATAAATTTGAACTATATATATATGTTATGTTGACGGCATAAGCCATCTTGTATATGGAAATATATATATATATATCCAAAATATTGGGATATAAGTAAATCACCCATTAGTGGATCATTTTTACTTACATGCAATCATGCTGATAACGTGTTATAAATAACAAGAAGAATAAATAGATGAAGAACATATGAAGAACAATTAATAAATACGTGAGAGTGACGGATGTGAGAAGAATTAAAGAAGAAAGATGAGAGAGAGAGAGAGAGAGAGATGAACTGATGATTGTTTGTATTCAATTTTGAGAGCTGCCATTGGGCCTCTTGCCAATGTGGTTGAACCCTCCTTTGGAGCCCTCCACCACCATGGTTCAATACCCATGGCATGCACATATTATATATATATACAATTCTTGTCCCTCCTTGGTTTAACATCATGTGTGGGTGCCCTCTCCCCATACTAGTGGGAGTAGCCCTCTCCCCTTGTGGGAGTAGACTTCCGGTCCGGGCTATGCTTGTAGTTGAGTCTAATCCTCGCTAGGTCCCGACTTTCCAAAAAAAAAATAAATAAATAAAAATTTGAGAGCTAACTTTTGTATTGATATTCAAGTCATCAGATTTTACAATGTGAGAGGAACGTATATATATGTAGGCAAAGGAGAGGTGCACTTGTATAGGTGATGATGATCAAACACAAGTGGAACGTTTTTTTTTTTTTTTTTTTTTTTTTAAAATGTTAAAATCTATTTTGAGGTCTTTTTTGGTTGTTTGGAAAATCTCCAAAACAACTTTTTTAATATTAAAAAAACTATTTTATGTCTATTTGAAGAATTTGGGCTTTTTCCAATTAGTTCTTTTTGAACTTTAAAAAAAAAAAAAAAAATTTAAATTTTTTATTTTTAAATAAAGATACATTGTCTTAATTCTTAACTACCCTTTATGAAAATTAAATATTTCATCATGCACCTCTTTTATTAAAAAACTTAAATACTTTGTCTATATCATTTTTTGTAATTTATGACAATCAAAAGCTCTTTTGAAGATATATTGCCAAACAATTTACTAACTTAAAAGTGCTTATTTAATTGAATACCAAGTAATATATAACTTTTTGCTAAAAGCTCTACTAGTTAAAATATCTAATTGTAAAAGATCTAATCTAAAAGTTTTACTCGAAAAGCCATACCAAACACACCTGTACTTCCATAAGTAATTATTGTCATTTTTTTTTTCAAGTTAAACACGATATGTGTCACTTTTGTAATGCTTTTTTTTTTTTTTTTTTTTTTTTTGTTTTTTTTTGTTTTTTTTTTTTTTGTTTTTTGTTTTTTTAATTAAAACAAAATGTTACCACTGCAATAGTTAAAACTGAGACCGATGAAAATTAGTACAAGGAACAAATTTGGTACTTTCAAAAATATAGGGACCAATTTCGTTAAAAATGAAAACATTGTAAATTTCTTATAGTTAAGAAAAAGAGGGAATAACACCCAACCCCTATGAGATTTACCATTTTACACTCGAAATCAATTTTATTAAAAACTGACGCTCAACTCTTATGCCGTTAGTCAATGAACGTTTCAACTAACCGTTGATCCCTAAATTAAATAAGATATATATATATAAGTTATAGATCCCCCCATCCATATATGAATTGTGGAGATCCATTTACAAATTTTTATTTTATTTATTTATTTAAATGGATTTCCACCATCTCGGCTTAGGTCTCTATCGCCGATGGAGATCATGGGATCTCCATTGGTGTTAGGGACCTAGTAGATGGAGGTGTAGATATAGAGATTATATCTCCACTCACTTATTATTATTATTTTTTTTTAATATAGTTGAGATAGAGGGTGGAGATCCATTTTCTTTTTAAAAAAAAATTGTTTGTGTTTATTTATTTATTTATAATAATTTTAATAAAATGATGAAAAAACCCTTAATCTTGATAGACAAACTTGATCAACAATTAAATTTAACCAAATTTGACTAACCGTATGGGAGATGAGTGTCGGTGTCTGATGAAGTTGATTCTAATGTTAAAGAGCAAACCTGATGTGGGTTGGGTGTTGTTCGCTCTTAAGAAAAACGTTCTAGAGTTGGTAATTACACAAAAAATAACTAGTGTGGACTTTGGAGGGGCTATTAACTTATTGGTTAAGTTTAAGCATAGCAATTAACAAGAAGAAGATAGAAAAAAGTCAATGGGTTCCTCCTACTTACAATGGAGGTCGTCTGCCACTAGCAGAAGAACACCTCAAACTGCAGACGAACCCAACAATTTGGGACCTCAACAAACTCAGCTTATGCATCATTCTCCAACTCCCAAGCCCATTTTTCAATTCATCGCATTTGGGCTTATCATATTCCTAACATTTCTTCAGTTTCTTCTACCAGCAACCCATTTTCGACACCCCTCCGATCCTTTTAGAAACTGGCTTCCTCTTCACTCCAATACTTCAGTAAAACTCATTTTTCGTTTTCTTTTGAATTGATTTAACTTTTAAGCAACAAATGAAGTTTTTATTTACGTTTTTGTTTTGTTGAATATGTTGAGCATAGAAGTTGAGGGCTTCTTCTAATGGAAACTCCAGTGGTCGAGAGGATGAGAATGGAATGTTACACATTGTGTCATGGATGGACTGTCTGGACCTTCGATTGCTTGCAGTTCTTGCCAATTCCACTTTATCAACCTCCAGGTTTGGCTTCTCTCCTGGGTATTACAGTTTTTTCTTCTATGCTTATGGTGAATATTATTTGTATATTCTAGGATGCATTCACTAGTTTTGATGGTTCTCTTTATTCACCTGAAATTTTTAGACTCTTAGTGAAATCATTAAATGATAATTTGTTTTGTTTTTAATGTGGTTTATTTGATATATGGATATTATTAGGTGAAAATATGAAGGTGTTTGATAAAAGAAGCTAAGTGTTTGATGGAAGTACTAAACACTGAAAATCAGAAAACTAATGGAGCTTCATAAGAAAGCTTAGCTTGCTCTGTATTTATCGTTAATTAATCCATTACGTGCATAATGCTATTTATATACAGAGAAAACGGATTCCCTGAATTTCGGGGAATTGTAACTAACTTTACAACAGCTCAAGACTGCGTTTTCGCGCCAAGAGAACTTCTAGAAATCTTGCCAGGTCAGCTAGATTGTTAGACACTAGAGCTGGCTCAATCACAGTTGTAGTCTCTAAACCGTGATTGATCATACTGATGATGATCATCATTAGAATTAGAATGGAGCTTCCAGTTATCAATGCAGCTGTGTACTGTTGTGTGGTCACAACTGCAGCTGATAATGCTGAGGTGGAATTGCCAGTATTGCTTTGATGATCAGTACTCTTAACATTAGGGACCAATAATTCTTGAATTTTTTATTTTTTTTATGGAAATCAATGTCCATGTTATTCCTTTGAATGAATTCATTATGATGTACTCTAGACTCGCTGTATAGTGAAATTGTGTGTTAGATCTTATTGCCACTTATCTGATAGATCAGTGTTGATCTTGTGCACAGTGCACTTCTGGAATAAGCTTGCATTTTGTCATTGTGACATTGTGTGTCACCTGAAGGTAACTTATAGTTATAGTTGGATGTGTATCTATCAAGTCATTTTGCATTTTTCTTCCAAGTGACTCAAGTCTAATGCACCAATCTTATTACCATTACTGAATATTTCCCCGTGTTTAGTTTTCTACGGTTGATCATTCTTTTTTCTTATTCAATATCCAGATACCCAGATCTTGTTCACTTTCACTTGTTTATTCCAAAAGGGGATGAAGATAAGGTGTCCTTTTTTAAGTTGAAAGTGTTATTTCCACATTCAAACCTTGAAATTCATGGGTAAGCTTTTGCTTTTCAATATGTGCTCTAGTGAAGTCTTTATCTCTACTATAATATTGCAAAACTATATAGGCAGGAGGAAGTGAAACAAGTTATTAGGACTTCATTCTCTGGGGCAAATCATTCCATAATCAGCTTTGAGGAAATAGCACCTTTTGTTATTCCAAGTGTTCACAAGTTCTTGACTAAATTTATATATCTCTCGCCAAATGTAATTGTGAAGGTTAGTTTTCTCTGTCCAACAGTTTTAAGTTATTGATAATTGATAATGGTCATAGCCGATTTATTTGTTTGTTGTTTCCTTCTTTATTGAATTGCTGTTGCTTTTCTATGTCACCGAGTTCATGTTGGACATTATATTGCAGGGTAGAGTTGAACAACTAATTGGAGTTGACTTAAGCACTTATGCAATTGCAGTTGCTGAGGACTGCTCTAAGAGACTAGACACCTATGTCAATTGGGATGTGTTGGATGCCATCCAGAGATCAGCTTCGAAACCTTGGGTATCTGGGACACCTTATGCAAAGAATTCTTGTATGCCAGACTTAAGTGTGCTCTTGATTGATGAAAGGAAATCGGAAAATGATTTCCTAGAGGCATTCCTTTGGTGGAGTAAAGTCTTAAAGTCGAGTGAAAGGTTTCTAATTTTCCTCTGTAAGTTTTTAAGTAGATAAGAGTTAAAATATTTATGGATTATTGTGGTTAAATATACTTTTGTTTGGAATTATTCACAGAAGCAGAGGAAGAAATCCTGCAACTGCATTGGCACTCTACAACAGATACCTTAAGCTTTCTAGTTCTTGGTTGGTCAAGGACTTGGATAGTTTGATTGTTCGTTATGATGGCCCCAAGACCGTTTGCTCTGAATTTGGTGATGGTGCTGCTCTAGAATCAGACCGGGGCAATTTCTGGTTGGAGTACCTTCCCCCAATGTCAGACCGAATTCTGGGCAGCTAATGAAATTTGGATTTAAAACATGACATCTTATGTCCTTTGATGCTGGAAAATCATCTAAGCGAGTGTATAATACAATTGGTGGTCATTATCTATTAAGGATACAGATTTGTTGCATAAATTTTCAATTGTTAAATCCATCATATTTTTATGTCTGATTTTTCAATGTATAGATTTGGTAACAACAGAGATTATTGCTGCTAAGAGCAAAAATCGTTATGTGATTTGTTTTGAGTTAATCAAATGAAAAGGATAATTTGATGGATTGTGGGGTGTTTTGTTTTAATAAAAGTATTAACAAAAATGTGACATGTTATGGACTTTAATATCTAACCATTAATGGCCTGTAAGTGACAATGAACAAGAAGCCGGCTGTATTACTAGCAAAAATTAATATCCATTTCACAGCCCTGCTACCGACAATCAACAATTTTTCATGATTCGTCAGCAAGGATGTTTTGGTGATTTGACATCAATTGAAACAATTTAGCCCGTTGCTTTCAAGGTCTAATTTTATTCGGCAACTTCAATGCAATGTTGACCCTTCCAACAAACTAATAAGCGGCAATAAATTTTAGTTTCTTTTTTTAATTCATAAATAAAAAATGAAAAATCCCATTTGTATTTTTTTGATTCCTCTTCTTGTTAATCTTATCGAAACAACTATAGGGTCCAAATGTTGCAGAACCTAGTGGATTTTTTTACTTAGAAAAATATCCATTTTGTAATTCTGTTTTTTGGGTGGTATGAGTAGCCGGAGATCCATAATTCACTCTCCTTCCTGAAATTCTGGTAAATATTATAATATGCTTAGAAGGTTCTGTTGAATGACAACTGGAATGGTGATAATGATATTTTATTTTCTCAGTTGGAAAATTAAATTGGGGATTTGTTGACTTTTATGCTAGTCCTTTACTACTTCTAAAAATGGTTTTTATTTTAATTCTCGAATCTTGAGGCAATCCGGCACGATTCAGTGTTTGTTGTTCTTGATCAAGTAATAGCAGCCACCACACTGGTTTCTGTTATTACCATGAATATATAAAAATTGTTTTTTAAAATAAAATAAATAAAATAAATTAAAGTAAAAATTGTTTTTTAAAATAAAAAAATAAAATAAATTAAAATACGGACGTCCACACTCTTATACATGTATGCATACGTACATAAAGTGTGGATCGTATTTTATTCTAATGATTATTAAATCATGAAATGGAGCTAATAATGGAAGGAAGGCCTGCAGGGTCAGGATCCAAGAAAGTAGAAAGTTCAGCATTGGAAGTCTCTTACATGAAAGACAAAATTGGGTAGTCAAGTAAAGGACAATCAAGAAAAAAACAACTTTGAGGCCAGTTGTTTTAATTTTATAAAACTTGAAGTTGATTTTGTCATGATGGGTATAATTGAAATCAAAGTTTTGTATCTGGGTTCAGGTCCCGATCAAGTAGGATATACAAGTTTCTGTTGAGAGCTAGGTAGTGATCAGTGAAGCTAAAATGGTGGTCTCATCTGGGAAATCAAAAGGGAAGCTAAGATGGAGCAAACTGTACACGTTTTCGTGTTTTCGTCCAGAGGAATCAGACAAGAAAGATGTGCTTGGTCAGGCAGGATTTTCTCGGGTGGTTTTCTGCAATGAGCCTGTGAAACACAAGCTCAAACCTTTTAAATATCCCAACAACTATGTATCCACAACCAAGTATAATGTTATCACATTTCTTCCAAAAGCACTTTTTGAGCAGTTTCGCAGAGTTGCCAATCTTTATTTTCTCATGGCTGCAGTTCTATCTGTCTCTCGTTATTCTCCATTTTCTCCTGTGAGTTTGATTGCTCCTTTGGTGTTTGTTGTGGGAATTAGTATGCTTAAGGAAGCTGTGGAGGATTGGCAGAGGTTTCTTCAGGTAACTGTTCTATACATGCTCTATTTTCTATTACTTTAGGATAATTGAAATTGTGTGACATATTTTGCCCTTATTGCTTGTTTGAAATGTTAAATATCCATTAGAGCTGGAGGATTATTGCTTGCTACTGTTAGTTTAGAGGTTGGGAATTCAATGCTAAAACTGGAATTAAATAGAATGAAATGCTCGAATTCAGCACATAACCTGTACAATAATATATCCACTTCACTATTCTACATATTGAAATGACATAGTAGCAATCATGGATGATGCTTGTTCTTGGGATACTGTATGCAGGATTTGAATGTGAACAGTCGAACTGTGAAGACGCGTGTAGGAAATGGAATATTCGAGGATAAATTATGGAAAGAGCTTTGTGTAGGAGATGTTGTTAAAGTTAGTAAGAATGAATATTTTCCAAGTGATCTCCTTCTCTTATCTTCAAGTTATGATGATGGTCTTTGTTATGTAGAGACCATGAACCTTGATGGAGAAACCAATTTGAAAATCAAAAGATGTTTAGAAGTCACTCTTGGTATGAATGAAGATGAAGAATTTGGTCGATTCAGAGCTGTCGTTCGTTGTGAGGATCCAAATCCGAGTCTTTACACCTTTGTGGGGAACTTAGATATTGACAATCAATCATATCCATTGTCTCCTTCTCAAGTTCTTCTAAGAGATTCGAAACTTCGAAACACAGATTACATTTATGGAGTAGTAATCTTTACTGGGAAGGATACTAAAGCAGTACGGAATTCTACAATGTCACCATCTAAACGTAGTCGGATTGAGAGAAAGATGGATAATGTTATCTACCTTCTTTTCTCAGTGCTGTTACTGATTTCATTGGTCAGCTCCGTTGGATCTGCTCTGGTTTTGAAATATGACATGGCTGAATGGTGGTATCTTCGGTTGCAACATGATGATAAATTCTTCAATCCATCGAAGCCTGTGTCATCATTCATCGTACAATTCGTAAGGGCCCTCATGTTGTATGGCTACTTGATTCCCATTTCTCTGTATGTCTCCATAGAAGTTGTCAAAGTTTTACAAGCTATGCTCATTAACAAGGATATACAAATGTACGATGAAGTAACGTGTAAGTCTGTTGAAGCTCGCACTTCAAATTTAAATGAAGAACTAGGCCAGGTAGAAATGATTTTATCAGATAAAACGGGGACTTTGACATGCAACCAGATGGAATTCAGGAAATGCTCAATTGCAGGAATTTCATATGGAGGTGATGTAAATGAAGTTGATATCGCTGCATCAAAAAGAATGAATGTTGATGCTGAAGGATATCGATTTAGTATGTGTGAGTCTGATACAACAAATGAAAGCTTTGAAATGTTTGAGTTCTCAGTTGCTGATATTATTGCTCGAAATGCTGCTCTAGGTGGCAAAGATGGCACGGATAATCCAATTAATGAAAACGCGAAAATCTCTAATGAGAGAAAAGAATCTGTTATCAAGGGTTTCAACTTTAGAGATGACAGGCTAATGAACAATAATTGGATTTACAGATCAAACGTAAATGATGTAACAATGTTCTTCAGAGTCCTTGCTCTATGCCACACAGGCATACCTTTGGAAGATAATCAAACTGATCATAAGCTAAAATACGAAGCAGAATCACCGGAAGAAGTGGCTTTCTTGATTGCTTCACAAGAGTTTGGATTCCAATTTTGCCGCAGAACCCAATCCACAATGGTTCTTAAGGAGATTGATCCTTCCTCCAAAAAGGTGTTGCAGAGGTATATATATATATATCTCCTGCAAATATATCTTGCATTTTCGTTTACTTTTTTATTGTCCTGTTTGATGCTTTGTGATGCCTACAATATCAAGATCATTTCAGGGAGTACAAGCTTTTAAATCTCTTGGAGTTTAGCAGTTCTCGGAAAAGAATGTCCGTTATAGTAAGTGATGAAGATGGTCAGATCTTTCTTCTTTGCAAAGGTGCTGACAGGTATGTCACCTATTCACAAATTTCTAGTTTTCGAACACTCGAAATATCTCATAATCTCATGCTTGATTTTGGTTTTCAGCATTATCTTCAATAAGCTTGGAGAAAATGGCACATTATACCAACAAGAAACAACTTCTCACCTTTCAAATTATGCAGAAGATGGTTTTCGTACTCTAGCTTTTGCCTGTAGAAAAATAGAGAAGGGCGAGTACAAACATTGGAACAAGATATTTACACAGGCTAAAACCACAATAGGTCCTGAACGAGAGGAATTACTTGAGAAAGCATTGGAAATGATCGAAAAAGATCTAATTTTGTTAGGGGTAGCTGCTGTTGAAGACAAGTTACAGAAAGGGGTTTGTGCTGCTGTCTTTCTCTTTTTATATGTGTTGTGTATGACTATAGACCTGGTTTTCAGCTGGCTTCCTTGACTCGTATACCAGGTTCCAGAATGCATAGACAAACTTGCCCAAGCGGGGCTGAAAATATGGCTGCTAACCGGTGATAAGAAAGAAACTGCAATAAACATTGGGTGAGGCTTGTGTTATAATGTAAACATTTAAAATGTTCACTGGTTTTTATTGTGTGTTTGTTTTCTTTTTCTGGATTTGCAGATTTGCTTGCAGCTTGCTTCGACAAGATATGAAACAGTTTGATATAAGTTTGAGCAAAGAAGCTGAGTCCAACAACCAATTGAAGGTGATTATCGCCTTTAAGAAGCCTCTTATGTTTATATATTCTTTTTTCTAGTTTTTAGTAGTTGAGTTGGTAATAATTGGACCTTTTTTCCTAGTTTTTCAGGCTTCAAAAGAAGAGATTTTAGGTCAAATAGAAAGTTCTTACAGACTTATGTATGAAGAAAGTGATGAACATGCAGCTTTTGGTTTGGTGATAGACGGAAAAGCTCTCGAAATTGCTTTGAGAAGTGATGTGCAGGACAAGTTTTTACAATTGGCTGTTAATTGCGCTTCTGTTCTCTGCTGCCGAGTATCCCCAAAACAAAAAGCTTTGGTAAACCTTTCTTCTTCTCTTTCTATAACAAAATTGAAGTCGAGAAGAAATATTCTCTTTTCAGAATGAGTTTGTGACTTAAATTTAGCACTTGCAGATAACTCGATTGGTGAAGGAATATACAGGGAAGACCACGTTGGCAATAGGAGATGGTGCAAATGATGTTGGCATGATTCAAGAAGCTGATATTGGAGTTGGGATCAGTGGCATGGAGGGAATGCAGGTAATATTCTTGATCTCCACTAACAGCAACTACTTTGACATAGAGAGTTCAATCGTTGGAAGAGTTTTATTCTTGTTTTTGGTGTCTCAAAGCATTGCTAAACATTTTATGGAATATGATTTGCAGGCAGTCATGGCCAGTGACTTCTCATTACCTCAATTCCGATTCTTAGAGAGGTTACTTATAGTTCATGGGCATTGGTGTTACAAGAGAATCTCTACAATGGTAAATTTTCACTTAATATGATATAATAAGCAAATGAAAAATATGTTTGTAATATGATCAAATCTCTGCTTCAATGTAGGTTCTCTACTTTGTATACAAGAACATTGCATTTGGCCTCACTTTATTCTACTATGAACTATACACTAGTTTCTCTGGGGAAGTCTTATATGATGATTGGTATATGGTAACGTTCAACGTAATGTTGACGTCCTTACCTGTTATAGCACTGGGAGCTTTCGAGCAGGATGTTTCCGCAGATGTATGCCTCCAGGTAAATGGGCATGACTTGAACGTTAAAGTAATTACTTGACATTTTGTTTTTCTCATGATCTCACTTTGATTCACTTGTGATATAAAACAGTTTCCAGCTCTTTATCGGCAAGGGCAGAAGAATGTACATTTCAATTGGAGCCAAATCATTGGTTGGATATTGAACGGAATTGTTGCTTCTCTAGTCATTTTTCTAGCCAACATATACATACTTTCACCCAATGCATTTAGAAAGGAGGGAGAAACTGCGGACATTTCTCATCTCGGTGCAATCACTTACACATGCGTAATCTGGACCGTCAATTGCCAAATTGCTCTGATCATCAACCACTTCACTTGGATTCAACATCTTTTCATATGGGGTAGCATTGTGTTGTGGTACATTTTCTTGTTAGGATACAGTTTCCTGCCTCCAAATTATTCCAACAGAGCCTTTCACATTTTGTTGGAAGCCGTTGGAGGTGCACCAATTTACTGGATGGTTACATTGCTCGTAGTGATTGTTTCTCTGCTTCCTTATTTCTTGCACATTGCGATTCAAAGAACATTTTATCCAATGGATGATCATGTGATTCAGGAAATGAAGCATTACAAAAAAGATGTGACAGAGAACAAGATGTGGTTGAGAGAACAACAGAATTCCCAGCAAATGACTCAAATAGGATTTTCTGCAAGAGTTGATGCTAAAGTTCGATCTTTTACACAACAGTTGAATGACAGTAAACAGATGGTAACCAGGTCTGTCACAAATAGTCCTATTCATAAATAATTTCTGACAAACAGATCCTTCTTCTAAGAAATTATTCAGTTTTTTTTTTTTTTTTATAAAATATTTTTGTTAGGACTTGATCATATTCTTGGGTTAATATATACACATCTCTACAGTTATCTCTTGACACATATAATCATTCCATAACAGAACTATGTATTTTTAGTTGCATTGTGAAATGTCTCTTTAGATGCATTGAGATTCAGAGACATTGTGTAATTTATGTGAAGTTATTATATGAATAATAGTAATTATAATCGACGAGATAAGGTTTGTTCGGTGGTAAACTCTTCGTACCTGCACCACGAGGTTACGGGTTCGAGACCCGAATTTATGTAATAGTGTAATACTTAAAAATAATAATAATAGTAATGATATTTTTAATGAGATTTTCATGCTCTGCATGGACTTGACTCAATAAGCATGATACAAAGGAGGATTATGTTTGGATTAGTGCCTTGAGGCATTAATTTTGTAATTTAATATTCATTAATTCTAACAAAATTCATTATTTTGCAGACATATATTTATTTAATTATCAATTATCAGGTGTGGGATTTCTCGTTGATTTCTACCAGTAGCAATCCAACAGTTACTTGTAGCTATTAAATTACCACCGGTAGTAATCCAATAGCTACGATTCCATATGAAAAATCTCACACCTGATAACTGCTCTTTATTTAATATCTATATAATTAAGACATGAACAATACCTGGCTGTTTGCACTGTACATGATTAGGTCATATGAGCACTCTGTGTTCATAATTGTTCAAACTATGATGGAGGTTTTAGAGTTTTCCATTTGGACAGTTGTAACACACCAATCTCCATTTTTTTTTACAACAAAACTTTATTATAATCAAAAGACTTACAAACTACAATGCCAATCTGGCGGAAGGTACTCTCTAACATACCAATCTCCATTGTGTGGTTTAGTTTATCTAAACTATCAGAGTGAGATCTTTAGATTAGTGTGTTTTTTTTACGATATCTATTAATTCCCCTTGAACTAATTTACGAAATGTGATTGTAAAATTTATGCATTACAGTAGTCTTGCATGTTATTTATTTATTTATTTATTTTTTTAATAAAATTGGACTAACGTAAAGGGAAAAAACATCACAATCGATTATATACTGAAACAAATTATTGGTGTGTATAATATAACCCGGGGGGTGGGGGGGGGGTGTTGAATAGATTTTAACCGATTTTATCCAATTTTTGTGTATGATCAAGATTACAAAAATGCCCTTAATAGTCAATATAATATAACAAGTGTAATATGGTGCGGAATGTAAATAACACTTGATATTTACGTGGAAACCCTCACGGGAAAAACCACGGGCTAGTAAGTGCGCCACACTCAAACCTCGAATCCACTAAATGTGTTAAAGATTACAACTTAATCCCGGTATGTAATCACACACCTACCTAATCCCGGTATAAATGGACCTAGTCCAATTGCTTACGATTTAAGTAACCTAATCCCGGTCACAACACAAGACTTAGTTCTCTAAGAAGAGATAATAAAACCTATGTGAATATGTGAGATATTCAAAATGCAATTTAGAGCTAGGTAACCCTATATGCTTATCTAGGATGATGATTTTACAATTAATTCAATCCTAAATATTAAAAGCTAGATGACATGTCAAATAGCTTAGCTAAACATAGATTATGATAACCTAGATAGCTATCACAATACAACACTCAATCATATCAACACAACAATCTCTATTTTGAATATTAGAAATTAATCTAAGAACAAGCAAGTAATAAAAGAGATGCCTTAATAAATAAAACACTAATTATATATGATAATAGTGAAGAACTTACCAAAGCAAGTGTGTTGATGAAAGACCCATGCAAGCAAGCATCCTAGATATGCTAGAAAATGCTAGATGAAGTTTAATGCATATGAAAATGGTTTTAAGTGTTTAAATGAGCAATCTTGATTGCTTTATCTCTCACAAATCTCTCTATAGACTTTAGGGTTCTTGTATTGAAAGAACTAGGTTCAAAAAGATGAGAAAGTGATGTATTTATATACATAAAAAACAGAGCATATGAAAAGACAAGTTTGCCCCTGAAAACGCACGATCGACGGTTTCATTCGGCTGCCAGGCTGCCATTTACCCGTCGAATTGAGCCCGAGAAGAACAGAGCATCAATAGCGGTTTCATTCGGTAGTTTCGAAACCGCTGAACCAATCGCAGAATCAAACCCGAGAGATTAAATCAATCAGGTATGATCGGCGATTTCAAACGACGGTCATGACCACCGATCATAACTGCAGAATCACTCCAGACCTTTCTGAACTGAAACAGCGGTTCCCATTCGGTGGCCAGGCCGCCGATCAAACCGTCGATTCACCAAAAGTGGTGAAACCCAATGGCATTCTCCTTAAGCGGTCTTCGCGCTAAACCAAACACACATTCATGCAAGCGCAGACGTTTCCGAACATATTCGGGAAAGGAATTACAAGACACAAAAACACATACCAAGATACAACAATCAAGGTGCAAGTGTGAAATGTGACATGTGAAGAGAATGCACACAAGAGTAAAGCATACATATGCAAACATTACAAGTGTGTGTGTGCAACTAAATCTCTTCAATGAAAACTAAGCACTAGAGATTATACCTTTGACGTGCTTATCACCTTGAGGTCTTGAAAGGGCCTTTGAGCTTGATCCTTAATCACCTAAACTACCCTTACAATAAAACCCCAACATGTGGCTTATCCATGAAATGAGCCAATCAATAAACAGAAACCTTACATATATAAAAGATAAAAGAAAGGTAAAGAGTGACAAAAAACAACAAAGCATAAAGAACCAGGGGAAAACAACCCCAAACAAAAAGAGGCATGCAAGCCACACCAAAAAGAAAAAGAAAGCAAAAAGAAAAACAAAAAGAACATAACGGTGGGGCGGAGAACCACCAAGAATTAGCCTTAAGCTCCAAAGCATGCTTAGAAAGCACATATGCAACCTAATTCCCCTCCCTAAAATATGGGAAACCAAAAATCCATCCGCGAGATCTGGAAGATGTAATGCTGCCACGCCCGACAAACCCCTCCAAGGAACTGTCTCAGAATGAGAAGAAAGAAGCTGATCCACATAAGAAGAATTACTCTCAAGCTAGATTTGATGCCACCCATACTTTCAAACAAAATTAATGGCCAATGAGACGGCCAGAAGCTCAGCCTCAAATGCGAAAACCTGACCAAGATGAATAGCAAATCAACCCTTCACAAAGACATTACAGTTCCGAAAGATACCACTACAACCACCAATTCCCGGAGAGCCCAAAGCAGCACCATCTATATTCACTTTGATCCAACTAGGAGTCGGAGGCGACTAAACCATACTCTTGATCACTAGGACTTTAGAAGGGTGACCCCGAAGACCAAATCTATGTAAAATCAAAAGGTCGTCCATACAATTACGCATACAACCAATCTCTAAGCAATTTGCCTAAGAAACCGCACGCTAAACTAGAGAGAGGATGGATCTAAAGTCCACCGACTTCTATTCAAAGATCCACTGATTACAAGCAATGTAACAGCCTAGGCCCACTAAGTAAATATTGTCCGCTTTGGGCATCACGCACCCGTCCTTCACCCTCATGGATTTGCTTTTGGATCATGGGCTTCACTCAAGCATCCTTCACCCATGGCCCAAAACGCATCTACTTAGTTAGGAGAGACCAAGGCTTATATACAGACCATGGACCTCACTCGCTAGCGATGTGGGATGTGACAAGCAGTCCACACCCCCTGAATCACTGCATGGATACTTGCCTTCCATAAAATCCTAACTTTCTCACTAAAGGAAACCGACATGGCCTGTAAGAAGAAGAATTGAGTTTTGGTAGAGACATGTCGCTGGAAAGCTGAGAAAATAGCTTCCCAAAGAGCAACCGCCAGGGGACAATGAAGAAAATGATGATTTACCGATTCACTACTAACCCCACAAATACTGCAACGAGAAGCCAACTAGAACCCAGACCTACAAAGGCGATCATCAGTAGGAAGCCTATTCAACATAAGATGCCAGGTCAAACCTGAGCGAGAGGGGTGAATAAAACGGGACCAAGCATCTTTCCACCAAACAACCTGAGGAATATCACGAAAAAATTAGGAATAAGCAGCCTTCCAATAAACCCGACCATCCCAAGAATTAGCCCAAACTAGAGAATCCACAATAGGAGAAATCGCAATTCGATCAATCTAAAAAACACATATCCGGGAAGCGCGTTTGGAAACAATTGTCAATCACCCATCTACCCTCCTGAATAAAATCTGAGATTCTCACCCGGAGCGGATTAGCTAAATAATCCAGAATCCCTAAAAGCTCCAAAATGGGAACCCCCCATCCAATTATCACGTCAAAAGTCCCGCTGAGAGTTCTTGCCAATCAGCCAGATACATTCCTTAATAAGGGAACTATAATTAGTCCGAAGAGAAGACTAAATCGAAGAGGTGACATATTGCCTGAGATACCTCTCTCGAAGAAATGAGAAAGCAAAACCATCTTAGTAGAATTGTTTTCATATTTGTTCAAATGTTACATTATTGAGAAAATGTTAAACAATCACATCCTAAATTAGTAGGGCTGGGCATGGTCCAGTTTGGTCAAGTTTTAATTAGGACCGGACCAAACCAAAAATTTTGGTCTTTTAAAAAACCGGATCAGTTTGGACCAATCACTTTTTTAGTCTAGACCAAACCAAATTAAATTGGTTTGGTTCAGTCTAGCGGTTTTGACTTATCACAAAAAAAAAAAAAAAAAAAAAAAAAAAATATTATAACGCAATGAGAAGTTACATACATTTTGCTTTAAAAAAAAACATACATTTCAATCTTTTTATATATATTTTTTTAGATAAATACATTTCAAATTAAAATAGCAAGACAAATCAAAATAAAATGAAATAGCCTGTAAACACATTTGCAATGAAGATCAGTTGTTTTATACCTGATGATTAGAAAGTAGAAACAAAATTAAGAATTATATCATATTACTTGTTATGTATTTGTGGCGTTGCCTTAGTTTAATTTTATATATATATATTTTTTACCATTATTCAATGCAAAACAAATGATAACTTCATAAAGTAAATGGAAAAAAAAAAAAAAAAAATCAGTTTCATCTAAGTCTAAGAGTTCTTTTGACCTTACACTAAAGTTGGTGGGTTAATAAAACACATGAAATAATAAAATAAGGGTTTTTGACTTTAATTTTTTTTAAAAAAAGTTTTATTAAAGAGTTTTTGGCGTGATCTATACTTGAATAAAAGTGTGTGTTAAAAGTATTCGGTTTACGGTCCAGTATGGGTTCGATAAGCTTGGACCATAGACCGGACCAGACAATACAGTTTTGTTATAATAAAACTATACAGTTTTCTAATAAAAAAAACTATACGGTTTTCTAATAATAAAACCATACGGGTTTATTAAAAGTAAGAAATAAAACCAAACCAAGCAGTTTGGTTTGGTTCGGTTCGCGGTTTATGGGTTTTTTTGCCCAGCTATATAAATTAGGGTTCAGTTTTTGAGAAGTAATTTGAAAGGTAAATAGTAAAAGGAATCCTATTTGAATTCAGAATTTATTCAAGGAGGGTAAAATAAATAGATTAGTAGGTCATAGACTAAAATAAGAGTGGCGATATTTACACCCCTTTAAAACTGTATGTACACCCCAAATTAGTATATTTTTGAAAATCCAATATTACCCTTGAATAAAATTACTTAAAAAGACTATATATTTTGTAACTACCCCTACCAATAAGTATTAATAAGTTTTATATTGATCCATTGATTTTTTTTTTTTTTTTTTTTTTTTTGAATGGTGCTTGTCTTGTGCATTCACATTTGCCCTGTTGGTTAGAAATGGCTTGATGAATACATGGACGAAAGTTCCAAGCTTTTGGAGGCCTACTGTGTCCTTAAATCAGGCATTTCAAGCATGGAGAATTACTATTCATCTGGGTTCAACATCACTTCTTCTCTTAACAGTCACGCTATTACTTCCATAGAATTTACGGCCCACATACATCAAGAAGCATGACAAACATAAATTTCTGAGTCGAGTATCGTTCATGGATTTTATTCTTTAGTAGTTTCAGGCTAGAAATTCACCCACCGTTGGCCTACCGGAGTTGATTTGATTCACGTAAGAATGGACGATTAGTTTTCACATAATTCAATAGATTAGGTGTAGTGGGGTGTAATTACCAAAATACAATACAATAGAATTAAATAAAATTAAAGAAAGGATATTTTTGACATTAAATGGGGTTTATTTATGAATTAGAATTTTTTTAAATTTTTTATCGGTGTACTTACGAAAAGGGGTGTATATACGATTTTTTAGGGGTGCCAATATCGCCACTCCTAAAATAATTTGGTCACTTAAGGTCTCATCAACCTTTTTAGTCTCAATTTGAGGCCTATTACAGGAAAATTATTTATTTGAGGCCTTTTTGGGCTCAGTAAAAAATTATTTATTTTCTTTCAAAACTATTACAGAACTTAAGGTTGTAAGTTGTAACACAGCTATTGTGAAAGGTGGTGGAATAAAAAAAAAAAGCAGAAGAAATTTTCTTTTAAAAAATGAATAAAAGTTTTTTTTTTTCAAAGAAGAAAGAAAAAAATGGCATAAATTTGGCATGTAGAAAGAAACGATAAAGAATAAGAAAAGGAGAAAAGAAAATTAGAGAGACAGAAAACCATTCCACTACCATATCAGACAAAGAGAACAACAGATGAGAAAGACGAATGTAAATAAAGTAAAGGAAAAACAGGAAAAAAAGGTAAATGTTATTTTCATATTGAGATATTGAAAATAGCAAACAAAAAGATAAAGCATCTCGAGACTAATTAATGGAAATGTATTCGATGGAGTTTTATGGATTTATTTTAAGTGATAGATTTTATTGGAATTCACAAATTCTATAGACTCCATATAAGATTTTGTCAGAATTCTATACAGAGTTTGTTGGACTTTACAACTCTGTACGAAATTGGATGAATTTTGAAAGTTTATCTTGAAAAAAAATAAGATTTGATGTCCACATTTTAGCAATCCAATCTCAAACTCCAAAATAAATAGAAAACTCCACATTTGATGTGCATGCTCTGATGAGCCAAATCATGATCGACAACAAGGGTTTAATTTTTTATTTTTATCCTTCATTTGTCTTGTAATTTTTCTTTACAATAAAATATAAGGATTAGACTTGTTAATTAATTTATAGCTAATAGATATCCCACATTCCCACCTTATATGATAATTTAATGAAAAAATTAATTGCTTTCAAATCAATTCCATAAGTTGGGGTAATTTGATTAGTCAAATGTGGGTGATCACACACAATTATTGAAAATGAAATGGCAATGATTAGGATATTGCAATGAAGCCAAAATTCTAGGGAAAAATGCCTACCTATAAAGGAGCATCACGCCATATCTGATGAGAATCAAGAAGTATCACTAAAGGATTCATTGCTTGTTCCAGTTGGATCAATTACAAGGGGCCAAGAAGATCAAAGAAGCATTTAATGATGGGCTGATTCTGAGTTGCTGAAGTCCAAGTTTGGCCCACATGAAGACCAAATCCAGGCTGAACTACGTGGGCCTCTACAGAGGGCATAGGAGGTTGGATCGTCTATTATAATATGTTTCCGGAAAGTGCAAGATGAGCCCTACAGATGTTATAAAGACTCCGTCCTCCATAATAGATCACAACAGGCCCAAATTTAGCCATCTATCTTGTTACGGGAAGACTTGAGCTGAGGAGTCCGATTCAGCATATTTCTTAATAAAAAGCTGATTTGGGCATGAGATACAAGCTAGGGTTGGAGGATTCCGAATTTCATATTTCCTATTTTTAATTATTTCCCAAATAAATAGCTGATTTGTTTCTCAAATAAAGTCAACTAGTTGCTAGTTTTTATTTTTTTACTTTCCTAATTGTAAGGCAATTAATTGCTGAGTAGTTTATTTCCTTTTCTTTTTCCGTCTAGGGTTTAGATATTTTCTTAGTATTTAAAGGACGCATAGATGTATTATTTGACAGACAAGACTTTGAATGAAATAATATTTTTAGCGAATGTTTTCTCTTTGGTTCTTCATTGAACTGTGAACTTATCAAGGTTCTACCTTGTGGCGTTCAAACCTTGACTTATCACTCACCTTTATTTCTTGTTCTTGAGTGTGGCGTCTACAACCTTCTTGATACCGTTGGTTCTTATCTCCATATAGATAACGGGCCGCGGTCCTATTATTTTCTTCGTTTATAAACTTGAATTAGAAAACAATCATTCGTTACCATATATTGGTTCCGGGTGTCACTACTCTTGGTGAGATTTATATCAGTGGTTCTTATCTCCATATAGATAATGGGTCACGGTCCTATTATTTTCTTTGTTTATAAACTTGAATTAGAAAACGATCATTCGTTACCATATACTGGTTCCGAGTCTCACTACTCTTGGTGAGGTTCATATCAATATCACCCCAACAAGATTCCGGCAAAAAAAAAAAAAAAAAAAATTTAGAGAAATGAACATCAACTCTTCACTTATTATTCCACCACTCAACACCAACACCAAAGCACATCTATAGAGACCAGATAGAGAGAGATAGGAAGATTGATGAATAATATAGTAATACTATACAATCCAAATAATTAACCCAAAATTTAGTCTAAATGATGTAGCAAGTGAGTTATCATTACCACACATATCACACTTACCACATTATTTGAGTTGGTTTTTGGACTAATTTTTTTGGTCTGTCTAGCATTAGTGTTAATAATAATAATTATGATGATTACATGGAAGCGAATAGAGAAGAGTAGTAGTTATTGTTTGTTTGAAAGCAAGGTTCAATAGAAGTTATTGTTTGTTTGATGAGCGTATGAAATCCTATGAAATCTATAGGCATAGGGCAAGATTTTTGGAGGCCCTTTGTATTTATACTTTTCATTTTAAAATCCATATAATTCCATCACTTAAATAAAATGTGTAAAATTAATGACTTTTTGAATATAATCAAATTTGTTTAGACTTTTAAGAGTCTAAATTGAATACACCTGGATTTTATTGGAATCCTTCAAAATCTGGATTGATTACCCCTAAACCTTTATGAACTCTTTACAAATCTAAATTGAATACAGCTAGACTCTTAAAATCCTATAAATTCTAATTAAATCTAAATTGAATACATCCCCTAAATTGAAATCCCAACTTCAAACCATAGAGGAAATGAAATATCGGTTTGGCAAATCCAAATTGATATTTCAACAATATCAATTTTCAAATTCAAATGCATTTAAGGTTTATTCTTTATAGTTTACGACATTTCTTAATTTCATTTCATGTTTAGGTTGACGATTCTATACCAACTTTCTATATATTTGTTTTCAATATATTTACCAATTTAATTCAAATAATTTGTGGCTTTTGGGCCCCTTTAGGCTCCCTCAATAAAATTGTTGTTTCAAAAAAAAAAAAAATAATTAAAATAATTTAAATTATTGTCAGTGTACAACTATTTAAGAGACTAAATCAATAGTAATCTTACATTGTCACTAAGCATGTGTATGGTGACATAATTTCCATACTTTTATAATGTTAATTGTCACTAAATTTGGGTATAATGATATAAATTTATAATGATTAATTGTCACTAGATTTGTTAGTTTAAAAAAATAAAATAAAATTATCACTAGTGTACGGTGATATATTTTTTAAATAATTAATTGTCACTAAATTAGTGTACTGTGACATCATTTTTATATGACTATTTGTATCTATGTTTGTGAATAGTGATATTTTTTTAAACAATTAATTGCTGCTAAATTTGTGCACAGTGACAGGGAAAAAAAAAACCCACAAATATGCGTCCACCCCATTTGTAAGCTCAAAGTAAAACGATAATGTCAGTAATAAAAGGCAGAGGCTTGGTAATAACACAGACCTAATTTATATTAGGGTGACCCTTTAAAATTATATGTACAGCCTAAATTTATATATTTTTAAAATTTTAACCTTAATCTTGAATTAAATTATTAATATTTTAATTCAAAATATAATAGTTTCTTTTACTATTTACTTTTTAGAATTTTTAACTAACTATATCAAATTAAAAATAATAAAGAAAAACAAAAACTCAAATCAAAAAGCAGAAAAACTCAGAAATCGGAATCATTTTCCCAAGAAAAGATGTAGAGGGCAGCAGCCTCCTACAAAATCTAGGAGGAGTGCGGCTCCTTGCACATATAAAGAAAGAAGAGAAAATAACACAAAAACTAGAAAAAAAAAAAAAAAAAAAAAAAACAAAAAATGAAATTAGAAAGAAAAAAAAAAAAAAAAAAAACATAACATAACATGCTCTCTCCTTCTCGTAAGGGAAATTAACAATAAAAGCTGCTAAAAAATTTAACAATAAAAGTGATAAGAAAATTAAGGAAGAAGGAGAAAGACGAAGAAGAAGAAGAGGTCTGTAATTTTTTTGTTGTTTATGCGTTTTTAAATTTTCCTTATTATTTTTATTTTTTTTAACTAATTTTTTATTTTTATTTTGTTTTATGTTTAATAAAGAAAAAAATGAGCTATTTAATGACAACTCTTGGATTGATTTAACGGCTGTCATTAAAAGGTGTTGATTTTATAATATTTTTAAAAATTAAAAGAAATAGCATATTTGGTAATGTGTGGGGTGTAATTACAATATTTCATCTTTTAAAATTTTTTAACGAGGTGTACATACAATTAGGGGTGCACATACAGTTTTTCAAGGATGTTAATGTCGCTGCTCTTTATATTGTGCCAAGTTTTTATATTATGCCAAGTTTTTATTTTTTTAGGGATAATTACCTCGGTGGCCATCAATTTGATGACACACTATCAAAATGACAAATATATTGGGAATTGGTTTCAAAATGACTATTTTTAGCGAAAAATATAAAATAATGGTCATTCCATCTAATTCTATCCAATGAGTGGCATTTTAGTAAATAAGGGGATGACATTAATTTATCTTAGATGTTTTTATGAAATCAATTTTTTCAATGAGTGGCATTTTGGTAAATAAGGTGATCATATTAATTTACTTTAGATGTTTTTAAAAAATTAATTTTTTCTTTTATTTTTTGAAACGAATAATTATATTTGTATATATATATATATATATATATATATATATTTACACACACTAAATAAAATTATTCGTTTCAAAATACAAAAGAAATGGTTTAGATCAATATACGTGTCTCTTTTTTATATTTTAGATTTTTTAGATTTTGTAGCATTAATCTTCTCAATATATATATATTTGAGATATGCTATACATATATATACACACTAAATATAATTATTCGTTTCAAAAAACAATAGAAAAAATTGATTTTCAAAAAAATCTAAAATAAATTAATGTCATCCCCTTATTTACCAAAATGCCACTCATTGGATAGAATTGGATGGAATGACCATTAGTATCACATTTTTCGTCAAAAATGACTATTTTAAAACCAATTCCCAATCTAATAATCATTTTATTAGTGTGTCATCAAATTGATGGTCACCAGGATAATTATCCGTATTTTTCATGGGCTGGACCACTGGAGCAAGTCTGCGCGGCCTTAATAATAGTTCTGATTGGCTGTTGCTGAAGGCCATTGGGAGGTTTAACACCTATACCTGTCTAAGTGTGGTTGTTGAAGAGTCAAACTCAACCAGACTTGGCCTTTGCCAATTTATTTGTAATTTGACTAAGCACTGGCCTCATTCAACTTTACCGACTCTTATCTGAACCAATAGTGCAGTGACTCTGCTATGTCTTGATCCTCCATGTGTCATTTTTTAGTAGAGAAAATCTTTGATGCCTTGAGTGTATTGTTGAGTGGTGCATCTGACAACAAAGAATGAGATATATGGCAGCCACATGTGTGCTGTATAATCTTTCCTAACACATGTCTTATACTTAATGGCCGGATGCAAAACTTAACAATGCACCCAGTGCACTGAAGATTTTCTTCCCTTACTAGGGTTGTATTGGACTTGCATTGTGGGTACAATATATATATATATATACACACACGTGATTTGAACTCGTAACTCAATGTTGTTGAGAGGTGCATGTGGGTACAATACTGTTATATACTTATATCAAATCAAATTAAAAATTTTCTATCGTAAAATATGTTGTGTGAAGATACATTTAACTATTCCATTTCCACCCAAAATTTTCTTTTACTTAAGAATAAGCGGTTTTCCTGTATGAGTGATCCAATTCCAATGGGCTGTAATTCCAAGTTGTTAATGTCGTGCCATGTGAAGTACTTAAAATTTTGAACAAGTCTAATATGTAGATTATTATAGAGTGGATGGTGATATGATTAGTTTGAAGGTAGACTTTATTTAGAATCCCATGCACCAAACCAACAAGTCAAAGAAACAATGACCTAACTCTTATTATAGCTAGAAATTGAAAGCAACTCACAATCACAGTCACATCATCAAAATTTCAAAACTCTATGATGTGTTTCTCGGTTTCCCATTCCTAAGCAGAGTTGACGATTGCATGTTTGAATGGTGGAGGCACATCAAAATTCATGTCCCTTAGTAAAAAACCAGAGATGCTTGAGGAGATCAATGGATTTTATTTTTTTTTTATCCTTGTCTTTACCTTACATTTCTTCTTGTAATAATTTATTAGGTGATAGAGTCGGATATGTCTACTAATGTAAGTTGCAAAATATTAATAGTTTACCTTAAATTTCTTCTTGTAATCATTTATTAGGTGATAGGAGTCTGGTATGTCTACTAATTGCCTTATGTTTGACTATATTTCGGTATAGGTAAAAGCACATTATTAAGACTTTTAAAAAAAACAAAAGCACATTTTTTGTTTTTTGTTTTTTAGATGAGAAACAACTTACAAAGCACACCAGAAAAAACAACTAAACAAGTAGGCACAGATTCCAGCAAAACTCTATCTTCCATAGAGGAAAAGGCCAAAGCTACTAGAGTATATGCCATTACATTCCCATTTCTAGAAGTGGCAAGGCATTTAACAACCCCAATATCCTCAAACAGCCCTTTGATATCGATGACAATCGGACCAGCATGGCAGCATCTCTCCACTGAAAAGAGTCACCCGAAAGCCCAGATGCAACATTAGCTGCGTCAACTTCCACCCAATTCACAACTAAACCCAGAATTTGATTCTCTAGAGAATTTGATAGATAATAAATTAATTAAATGAACTACCTTCCCATACACAGAAACTAACAGAAAACACCATCCGTACATCTATCCCTAATCATCACCTCACCGATAAGACACATTCACCCTGCATTAAACCATTCTTCCTCCGGAAGTTTGTAAACAAAAACCTCTGGTCAAACCATCTGAATCATAAACCAATTAAAAGTGTGACTCCCGTTTTTTAAATCTATTTAAAAAAAGGGTTAATTGCAATAACATACCCTGACGTTTTGCAATATAACAACTATATTGTACTTTTGCTAAATATTATAAAAACATACCCTTGACCAGTTTGACTTCCATCCAACTTAACTGTTGACTGAGGTTTCTGTAGAAAAAGTCAAAAATACCCCTACATTTTATTTGAAAATATCTCTTAGCTCTTAAAATAATCAATTTTAAACTATTATATAATTTCTTTTTAAAAACTATTAAATAATAAATAAACTTATAATTTTTTAAAAAAAAGTATAAAATTGTTAATAAAATATAAACTAAAATAATGTAAGAATTAAAAAAGAAACAAAAAAAAATTCGAAGATCTCCTCACCAATATTTTAATAAAGTGAATATATATATATATATATATATATATATATATATAACTAAAACAATGTAAAAATTAAAAATAAAAATAAAAAAACATTAAAGGAAGGACCATATGGTCATTTTATCTATTAGTGATAGTCAATTGTTAGTCAAAGGTATCTTCTTGTAATTAATGGAAAAGTTCAATATAACTGTGGTATTATAAAACGTCAGGGTAAGTTATTGCAAACATTAAAAGAGCCATGATGCATATTCCTAGGAATGATAAGATTGATTTGTATGATCCTAGGACATCTAGAGCCCATGTACCAAAGACCACTAGAAAAGAAAATGTGTTACCTAAGTGGATTAGAAAGAATGAAAATATTTGCCATGTTGCTCAAATTGCCTTAAAGGCTAATTCTTCTAATTTTTGGTATTTGGATAATGGGTGCTTTAGGCATATGACGGGAAACAAGAGTTTCTTCGAGACTCTTGTCATGGAGGAAAGAGGATGTGTAACCTTTGGTGATGGATCCAAAAAGAGAGTTGTAGGGAAAGGAACCATTTCCATTCCCGGATTACCCTCTTTGTCCAATGCTTTATTTATTTGATAAGCATTTCACATCTAAGTGATGAAGGATATTCCCTCTTGTTTAGTAAAAATGATTGTTCTATCCTATTGCCCGATGGACAAACCTTGTTAAAAGGTATGAGATCTAGCGACAATTGCTATTGTCTTGAAGCTAGAATAGTCTCAAACAATGTGTCCATGGATAAGCAAATTGAGTTGTGGCATGAAAGACTTGGCCACATGAACTTTAGGGATTTACGAACCCTTGGAAAGTTCAATTGTTTTCGTTGCCTCCCTAAGCTTGGGAAGAAAGCCAATGGTGTTTGTGGACCTTGCCAACAAGGAAAACAAACCAAAAGTATGCATAAAAAGGGCAAGTATCTCTCCACCAAGGAGCCCCTAGAGCTTCTCCACATGGATCTCATGGGTTCTATGCAAACCGAAAGCTTAGGTGGAAGAGATATATTTTTGTTTGTATTGATAATTTCTCTAGGTTCACATGGACATATTTTCTTAGGGAAAAACCCGAAACTTTTGATAAGTTTAAAATGCTTTGTACAAAAATTCAAAATGAAATGAACTCAAACATTAAAAGCATAAAACAGATTAGAAGTGACCATGGGGGGGGGGGGGGGGGGGGGTGGGAGAATTTGAGAATGCCTCTTTTGAAACATTAAAAGCATAAAACAGATTAGAAGTGACCATGGGGGAGGGGGGGGGGGGGGGGGGGGGGGGGGGGGGGGGGGGGGGGGGGGGGGGGGGGAATTTGAGAATGCCTCTTTTGAAACCTACTGTGATAGTGTTAGCATCTTCCATAAGTTCTCGGCTCCTAGGACACCTCAACAAAATGGAGTTGTTGAGAGAAAAAATAGGGCCCTTCAAGAGATGGCCCGTGTGATGTTGCTTAGCAACAATGTCCCTAGGAACCTGTTAACCGCTAAAAATGGCAGGGATCAAAGAAGAATTTTCCACCGGTCTTAAGAAATGAGTCGCGGTAAATGGCAACAACGGGAGAGGTACCTGGGAACCCCGCCTACCTACAGAAAGGTTAGGGTATGGATTTCTACCAACCCCGGCCAGGTCCAAAAACTCCAGGACCAAGAAAGCATCGGGGAAACCTCGAAGACAAGGCCCCAGAGACACTTTTGTCATGAAATCCTAGTGCCTGTCTACCCCCAGGTATCCTGATACCCTGGTATCCCGGTAGCCCGATATTTTCAAACATCATTTAAAAAGAGCGAGAGGAAGGCGGGGTACCCGAAGTATCCCGACCCACAAAGCTCATGGCAGACACTTAGCAAATTAAACACCAAAATCCCAGTGCGCTGACCCTGCCTGAAGCGAGAAGCGGGTACCCCGGATAACAAATTGAGAAGGAATACAAACATTAAACGCCATCGTTCAAGACAGAATATTACACGCATTCCCGCCATTCAAGAGTCTCATTCAAAAGCAAAGTCAACTCTTTCAATTCTAAAAGGAAACCATTGATTTCAGGGATCAGATCCCCGATGAGTTCGTGTATCACCAAGGAAGGATCCGTAAATTGCTAAAACCCTAGACCGAAATTTTAGGAGTGCAGGGCAAGACACTGACCTATATATTCATCGCATGATACAGAGAAAAAAGGAGGTGGAAACCCTACTTGACATTTTTACCACTTATCGACAGGCATGAAAAGCTCCATCGCCATTACCCACCAAATGGATTTATAGGAACAAATCCGATGAAGATGGCAACATAGTGCGTAACAAGGCAAGACTTGTTGCACAAGGGTACTCTCAAATTGAAGGTATCGACTTTGAGGAGATATTTGCTCTCGTTGCCCGTTTAGAGTCCATTAGGCTTCTCTTGTCCATATCTTGTATTCACAAGTTCAAATTACACCAAATGGACATCAAGAGTGCCTTCCTTAATGGCTTCTTGCAAGAGGAAGTGTTTGTTGAACAACCCAAGGAGATTATGGATGCACACCACCCCAACCATGTCTATCGCCTCAAAAAGGCTTTATATGGGTTGAAACAAGCACCGAGGGCTTGGTATGAGCGCCTCACTCAATTTCTTGTTGACAATGACTACACAAGGGGTAGTGTTGATAAGACCTTGTTCATCAGGAGAAATAAAGATGAGTTATTTATAGCTCAAATCTATGTTGATGACATTGTATTTAGCTCCACCAACAACACTAAAGTCCAACAATTTGTTGATGTTATGTTTCATAAATTTAAGATGAGTCTGTTGGTGAGCTTAGTTACTTCCTAGGTTTACAAATTAGGCAATTAGATGATGGGATTTTTATTACCCACGCCAAATATGCCAAAAACCTAGTGAAAAAGTTTGTTCTTGAAAATGCCGAACATTGTGACACACCTGTAAGGTTCCCTTTGTTGATTGGCTCATTTCGTGGATAAACCACATGTTGGGGATCCTTGTAAGGGTAGCTTAGGAGTTGGTTTATTATTCGAAGCCCTTTCAAAGACCTCGTCTTGATAAGCACCAAAGGTAAATTCTATGTGCTTACTTATCTTGAAGAGATAGTTGCACACACTCACTTAGCATTCTTACATTTTGTGTGCATACTCTTCACATGTCACATTTCACACTTGCACCTTGATGTTGTATTTTGTTGTGTGCTTTTGTGCTTAGTAATTCGTTTCCTGTTAGTATTCGGAAACGTCCGCGCATGCACTAGAATGTGCTTGGTTTTGCGCGAAGACCGCCTAAGGAGAATGCTCTAAGCTTCTCCTTTGGTTTCACCATCTTTGGTGATTCGGTGGTTTGGTCGGCGACCTGGCCGCCAATTGAAACCGCCGTTTGAGTCCAAAGGTCTCTGGATCAATTCGGCGGTTGGATTGGCGGTTTCGTGGCCACCGATCGAAAACGCCGTTTCAGACCTGATGGTTTTAATTCTCTGGTTTATTCCGCGGTTGATTCGGCGGTTTTGAAACCGCTGTTTCTCCCCTGTTTCATCAGGAGCAATTCGACGGTCACATTCTACGGCCTGGCCGCCGAATGAAACCGCCGATTGGCGCGTTTCTTTGAAACTTACTTAAACGACCTCACTTTGATTTGGCCCCCTATATATATATGCCATTTTGTCTTTAGGTCAAGTAAGAGAGTTCATATTCAGATTTCATACTTAGGATATTTTTCAAAGAGAAGAAAAATTCCAAGAACTCATTTTTAATTACTCAAACACTTTTTCATGATCATCAATCATCATCTAGCATCATCTTTGATCTTCTAGATGTCATCTAGCATGGATTCTTCATCATACTTTGCTTGGTAAGCTTTTCACTAATATCTTACATATTTTGTGTTTCTCTTATCTAGCAATCTCAATTAATTACTTGTTTGTTATTTTGTATGCTTTGGATACAAGATTGAGATTAGTATGATGTATGTTTGAGAAGTTGTATTGTGCTAGCATATTAGGTTTTGTGCTTACTATTGATTAGCTAAACTAATTGACATGTCATTTAGTTTTGATATCTAGGATTGTTCTTAATTGCATATTAATCATCTTAGATAAGCATATAGGGTTTCCCTTGCTCTATGTTGCATTTTGGATATTCACATATATTCACTTAGGGTTGTATTCTCTTCATAGAGAAAGTAAGTCTTGTGTGTAGCATCCGGGATTAGGTTGCTTAGATCGCAAGCAAAATTGGACTAGGTTCACTCATACCGGGATTAGGTAGGTGTGTGATTACTTCCGGGATTAGGTTGTAATCGTTTGCACATTTAGTGGATTCGAGGTTCGAGTGTGGTTTACTTACATAGCCCGTGGTTTTCCCGTGAGGGTTTCCACGTAAAAATCAAGTGTTGTTTAATTTCCGCACCATATTACACTTGCTTGTTTATATTATCTTGAGGGCATTTTCGTAATTTTGACTAACACGAAAAATTGGGTAAAAATCATAAAATCTATTCACCCCCCTCTAGATAGTTTTATACACACCGTGCTATATTTAGTTTCAACACCCATGAGTACCACTTTGAAGCTTAGCAAGGATGCAAGTGGAAAAAGTGTGTGTAAGGTTCATGATTTGTATTGGTTTGATTCCATTGCAAAACGCTCTATATTTGTATTAGTTGTTGATTAGGATGTTCTTGGACGAAAAGAAGCTTAAAAGATGAAGAGCAACATCTAGTGCAAATGTCGTCTTCAAGAGGTGAAAGCGTCAAAGATATACTTCGACTTCTATCCTCTTGCAAGGCGTTAGCGCACACACACACAATTCATACATGTGTGTCCCTGCATCATAGTTCAAACATTTGGTATAACACATTCACACACTTCTAAGTATGCACATGCATTAGTCTTTTATATACAAACATTGAAGAATTGCATGCTTTGTGAATATCTCTTTGATATGGCATGCTTGTGTGAATTTGTGTTTATTTGTTTGTGTGTTTTGTATTTTGGACTTGAATATATTCTTATTTGATTCCTTATTGAGTTCTGGTCGTTTCGGTTACTCATTCATAAGGTTTCGAGTCCAAACGACTTAGCTAGGCTACTTTGCGTTCTCATTCGTTGAGTTGACTTCATCATCATTTTCTGAGATGATTTCTCAACCTTTTGTCAAAGTTTCTTAGTCTTCGTCATGCATGAGGGAGTCATGGTTCATAATCCAAAAACGGATTCGAAATCAGAGTTCGGATGCCCAAGATACGGCTGAAGAACGTGAGGGTGCGCGGGAGAGCAAGCGAGGCCAAGTGGCCAAGCTTGGCCAAGCTGTGTGTGAGCCGTGGGACCCACGGCCAGAGGACCTCTCTGGTCCCGTGTAGCCCACGCGCCCCACACGGGCCTTGGCTGAGGTGGCCTCTTTTGGTTGGCTGAAAATCCTCTCTCTCTCCTCCATTTAAACACCTCTCCTTCCCTCCAAACATTTAACTTGAAGAAACTTTTGAAAGAAAAATTCTGCAGAATTCTTCATATTTAGTTTTCGTATTTTGATCATAACTTTCTCATACGAACTCGAAATTGATTGATCCAAAAACCAAAATTGTTGGTCTTGATGAGAGTTACAAACCCCAAGCATTTCTAGAGGCAGTTGACTTCGTGATTTTTCTCAGTGGACTGATTTTCAGTACGTGGTCAACTTTGTATGTTCAACTTCTTCTTTTTCATTTCATCTTTGATCATCTCTTTTATTCTTACTATTTGATTGATGAAATATGTTGAGAAGGATGTTAGATCATATGCTAGGGGTGTTTGATCATTTGTTAATTGAGTTTTAGCTTTGTGATTTCTCTTGAACATATATTTGCTAAACTTAATTTTGTTTCAAAATTGATTCTAGAAAAGGTATATATGATGTGCCTCATGTTATTTTCTAGGTTTAATTTCATGATCTAAGAACTAGGTTTTTAGTGTGATATATTGAATATTCATACCTTGTTCTTATTGATTTACATGTCTTGATTTCTAGATATATTTGTGATTGTTTGTTGAAAGCATATTCTAGATTATCATTGAACATGTACATTTAGCTTGATTGATCATTTAGCTTTATTTGATTGTGTTTGCATCATTTGCATCACTTAGATCATAGTCTTGCATTAGGTTGAAGTCTCTAGCAAAGTGAGTGAAGCTTTGTGGATAGAGCAAAGAAGTCTTGATTAGAGTCGGGAGGACTCGGATAATCAAGCAAGGAGACTTGTTTAGGGTCGGGAGGATCCGGATAGACAAGCAAGAAATCTTCCTAGAGACGTGAGCGTCTTGGATAGGAAGTTGCTTTCTATAGGTGTAGGACACATCTTGGATAAGAAGTAGGCTTGGTGATTCACTAGCCCGAGGGTAGATTAGGAGTTGATAGCTTGAGCGGATATCATGAGTTGGTAGCTTGAATGTGTAAGTCCTTTTTCACATAGTGGATTGCTTTGCCGATGGTTGAGGTATCAACCCGTGGATGTTTCCTCTTTGAGGTTTTACCACGTAAAAATCATTGTGTCAATTTTTGCTTTATTTTTCTTTATCTTCCATATCTTACATTGATTGCATATCTTGTAAATTGATTAACTCTTGCATTAGTGAAATCAATTCATTTGTTAAATCTAATCAAGTGTGCATTTTCTTTGTTATATTCCGCGTTATTTTTAATATTGGAAGAATTTGAGCCTATACCTATTCACCCCCCCCTCTAGGTATATTTTACACTATTACTTAAGGGAAATTTCAGTGTGGAACAAAATCTATATCGAGGAATGATAGGTAGCTTGCTTTATTTGACCACAAGTAGACCCGATATCTCTTTTAGTGTGGGTGTGTGTGCTAGGTACCAAGTGGATCCTAAGGAGTCTCATCTCTTCTTCCGTTAAGAGAATCATTCGCTATGTGAATGGGAGATCCAACTATGGGATTTGGTACTCTTTTGACACTGATGCTAGTCTTGTAGGCTTTAGTGATGCAGATTGGGCAGGAAATTGTGATGATAGGAAAAGCACATCGGGCGGTTGCTTCTTCCTGGGCAACAACTTGTGTCTTGGTTTTACAAGAAGCAAAACTCGATTTCCTTGTCCACGGCCTAGGCTGAGTACATAGCCACGGGGAGTGGATGCACATAACTCCTTTAGATAAAACAAATGCTAGTAGACTACAGATTCAACCAAGGTACACTCACTCTCTTTTGTGATAATATTTCTAGGAATCTGGTGCAACATTTTAGAACTAAACATATTGACATCTGCCATCATTTCATAAGAGAACTAGTTGAGAATAAATGCAAAGTACTTGAACATGTAGGTACTAATGATCAACTAACGGACTTATTTACTAAACCCTTAGATGTTACTCGATTTAAAACACTTAGTAGATCTATTGGGATATGTCTTGTGGAGTGATGTGTTTTGGTTTTTGACCCCATATGGGGAACTCAAGCAAAGAGAGTTATTTTGCATACTTGTCACATGCAAAAAATTTGAAATATCTTATGCTTCCTTTTTAATTGCTTGAGTAAGCTTGGTTGTACATATGTATATATCTTTTCAATTCAATAAGTGTGAATCATGCTTTATTTACAATCCATGTCATATTTATGTTCAAACATGAACTTTTGGACTAGGAGATCTACACAGGAAGTATGATTTGAATGACCTATAGTTATCTCCATGACATGATGATTCTTTTATAACATATTAATATCAAATGAAAAAGCATGAAATTCATATAACGTGCTCAAATGAAAAAGCATGAATTGATGATTGCATATTCTTAAAATGCAAAACTTGTGTGAAAAAACTTATGAGACTCAAAATGAATAAAGGATCTTGTATCTATTCAAAGGAATTTAAATTCCAAATGTCTCTCTTTCTTTATTAGTTGAACATGGCTACTATCATACGGGTATCTCACCCAGAAAAATCAAATAGAGTTCAAAAAGTCGCTCATGCCATGTTTCGCTTATAAAGTTGGATATAGTTGCTCTTTTATTGAAAAACAATAAAATCTCTATATCCTTGCTACTCCCATGACAATGGAAAAATTGGTTTGAATTCTAATTAGAAACCTTTGTCATTTGTTTTGCCAAATACCATTGTATTTTGGACTTGAATGCTACATGTATTGTATGCAAAGCATTTTTGATTCACACATTTTCATTAAATAAATCTCCTTGTTTCTCCTAAATTAATTGAGATGCATAAAGTGACTTTTATGATTATGCAAATATCTTGTATGCTACTATCTCTCTTTGCTAGAATTGACCCGGTTGGGGACTACTCTTTTGCCTATATCATGACAAAAAGGGGGAGTAGAATGTTGTAAGGGAAGTTGCAAATTGTAGTAGCAATTGTGCATGTTGGGGAGGATATTCATTGAGGGGGAGTAACCTATTGAAGGGGAGCATTGCATACACATACATTGCATGATGTTGTGCTTAAATTCTTAAATGCAAATGCTTGTTTTATTTTCACTTGATCATCTCACATACACTTGCTTTGGAAAGTATAATATTTTGTTTTGAAGGGTTGATAGTTCTACAAGGGATTTAAGACTTGAAGTTTTTTATATTTTTATATCTCTTTGTAATGTAGAATATCTTTGTTATCCCGTAGATTCAATTATGTTGTGAGGATCAATATGAGTGGTGATTTTGTCACGAAATAGCAAAAGGGGGAGATTGTAAGGATTCCCATTCATTGATTGGCTTATTTCGTGGACAAACCACATGTTGGGGTTTTGATTGTAAAGGGTAGTTTAGGTGATTAAGGATCAAGCTCAATGGCCCTTTCAAGACTTCAAGGTGATAAGCACACCAAAGGTATAATCTCTAGTGCTTAGTTTTCATTGAAGATATTTGAAACTAATTATAGCACGGTGTGTATAAAACTATCTAGAGGGGGGGGTGAATAGATTTTACGCTTTTTACCCAATTTTTCGTGTTAGTCAAAATTACGAAATTACCCTCAAGATAAAATAAACAAGCAAGTGTAATATGGTGCGGAAATTAAATTAACACTTGATTTTTACGTGGAAACCCTCACGGGAAAAACCACGGGCTATGTAAGTAAGCCACACTCGAACCTCGAATCCACTAAATGTGCAAATGATTACAACCTAATCCCGGAAGTAATCACACACCTACCTAATCCCGGTATAAGTGAACCTAGTCCGATTTTGCTTGCGATCTAAGCAACCTAATCCCGATTGCTACACACAAGACTTAGCTTCTCTTGAAGAGAATACAACCCTAAGTGAATATGTGAAAATATCCAAAATGCAACATAGAGCAAGGGAAACCCTATATGCTTATCTAAGATGATTAATATGCAATTAAGAACAATCCTAGATATCAAAACTAAATGACATGTCAATTAGTTTAGCTAATCAATATCAAGCACAAAACCTAATATGCTAGCACAATACAACTTCTCAAACATACATCATACTAATCTCAATCTTGTATTCAAAGTATATAAAATCACATACAAGTAATTAAATTGAGATTGCTAAATAAGAGAAACACAAAATATGTAAGATATTAGTGAAAAGCTTACCAAGCAAAGTATGATGAAGAATCCATGCAAGATGTCATGTAGATGATCTAAGATGATGCTAGATGATGATTGATGATCATGGAACAAGTGTTTGAGTAATTAAAAATGAGTTCTTTGGAATTTTTCTTCTCTTTGAAAAATCTCCTAAGTATGGAATCTGAATATGAACTCTTGTCTTTGACCTAAAGTCAAAGTGGCATATATATAGGGGGCCAAAACAAAGTGTGGTCGTTTTGATAAGTTTGCCCACTATTTGCCTTGGGCGCTGTACGTAGGGTGCCCTTGTACAGCGCCTGTACAGCGCCCTTGCTCTGTTTTCACGAGGAAACAGAGGGGCGCTGTACGAACAGCGCTTTGTACAGCGCCCAATAAATTGCATCAGACCTGATGCATTTAATTCACATTTTTTGCATCAGGTGTGATGGGCGCTGTTCGAACAGCGCTTTGTAGAGCGCTTTGAACAGCGCCCAATGCAAAGCTTGAATCCCAAAAAGGTGCATGAAGATGCAATGGGCAATGCAAGATGCAATCAACCTAACATGCAAGAAGAGATGTTAATGAGCATTAAGGCACACATAAAAGACACACAACATATAAGGATTAAACATATGCATGAGTTATGAGTGTGTGCATCTATCTCTTCAAGACAAGTAAGCACTTAGAATATTACCTTTGGTGCTTGTCAATAGTGAGGTCTTCAAAAGGGCCTAAGCAATAACAACAACATCTAAGCTACCCTTACAAAGCATCCCCACATGTGGTTTGATCACGAAATAAGCCAATTAAAAACAACGGGAATCCTAACAATATTTAGTTGCACACACACACTTGTAATGTTTGTGTAAGGATTCCCATATATTGATTGGCTTATTTCGTGGACAAACCACATGATGGGGTTAATTGTGTAAGGGTAGTTTAGGTGATTGATCTTCAAGCTCGAAGGCCCTTCCAAGACCTCAAGGGACAAGCACGCCAAAGGTATAATTTCTAGTGCTTGGTTTTCCTTGAAGAGATTTAGTTAGCACACACACACTTAGCATACTTGTTCTTGTGTGCATACTCTTCACATGTCACTTTACACACTAGCACTTTGATTGATATCTTGTTGTGTGTATATGTGCTTAGCAATTCATTTCCTGATATAATTTGGAAACATCCGCGCTTGCACTAATGAGTGCTTGGTTTCGCGCGAAGACCGCCTACGAAGAATGCCCTTGGCTTCTCCTTGGTTTTCACCTCTGGTGGTGATCGGCGGTTATGATCGGCGCCTGGCCGCCGAACGAAACCGCCTTTTTGACCTGATTGATTTTGTAAGGATTCCCGTTGTTTTTAATTGGCTTATTTCGTGATCAAACCATAATTGGGGATTCTTTGTAAGGGTAGTTTAGATGTTGTTGTTAGTGCATTAGGCCCTTTGAAGACCTCATTATTGACAAGCACCAAAGGTAATATTCTAAGTGCTTACTTGTCTTGAAGAGATAGTTGCACACACTCACAACTCATGCATATGTTTAATCTTTTTATGTTGTGTTTCTTTTTGTTGTGCATCAATGCTTATTTACATCTCTTCTTGCTTGTTTTTATGATTGCATCTTGTGTTTATAACATCATAGCATTTAGGCTTTTAGGATGCATTTTAGTTTAACTTTGTACCTCTTGCATGATTGCTTGTGGGGTACAAAATTGGGCTGTGCGCTGGTCGACCAGCGTCGGTCGACCAGCGCCGCTCACCGGCGCAAATCGCCCAGTGGAGTGCCGCTGGTCGTGCGCTGGTGTGGACCAGCGCAGGCCACCATCGCCAATCGCCCAGGTGTGCGCCGCTGGACTGGCGCTGGTGGCAGCACCTGTCGTCCAGCGCTGGTCCACCAGCGCAGGTCCACCAGCGCACAGAGCATTTTTCTGGCGAGTTTTCAAAACGACCTCACTTCACTTATGGCCTCTATATATATGCTAACTTGATTTTAGGTCACTTACAAGAGTTCTTATTCATGCTTCATACTTAGGATATTTTTCAAGAGAAGAAAAATACACAAAGAACTCATTTTTAATTACTCAAACACAATTTCATGATCATCAATCATCATCTAGCATCATCTTAGATCATCTAGATGTCATCTTGCATGGAATCTTCATCATACTTTGCTTGGTAAGCTTTTCACTAATATCTTACATATTTTGTGTTTAATTTATCTAGCAATTTCAATTAATTACTTGATTGTTATTTTGTATGCTTTAGATACAAAATTGAGATTAGTATGATGTATGTTTGAGAAGTTGTATTGTGCTAGCATATTAGGTTTTGTGCTTGATATTGATTAGCTTAACTAATTGACATGTCATTTAGTTTTGATATCTAGGATTGTTCTTAATTGCATATTAATCATCTTAGATAAGCATATAGGGTTTCCCTTGCTCTATGTTGCATTTTGGATAATCTCACATATTCACTTAGGGTGGTATTCTCTTCAAGAGAAGGTAAGTCTTGTGTGTAGCAATCGGGATTAGGTTGCTTAGATCACAAGCAAATTGGACTAGGTTCACTCATACTGGGATTAGGTAGGTGTGTGATTACTTTCGGGATTAGGTTGTAATCGTTTGCACATTTAGTGGATTCGAGGTTCGAGTGTGGCTTACTTACATAGCCCGTGGTTTTTCCCGTGAGGGTTTCCACGTAAAAATTCAAGTGTTAATTTAATTTCCGCACCATATTACACTTGTTTGTTTATATTATTTTGAGGGTAAATTCGTAATTTTGACTAACACGAAAAATTGGGTAAAAAGCGTAAAATCTATTCACCCCCCCTCTAGATAGCTTTATACACACCGTGCTATAATTAGTTTCAGATTTTTATCTCGGTTTTGATTCGGCGATTGGATCGGCGGTCACGAAACCACCGAATGAAACCGCCGTTGTTCCCTTGGTCTTCTCGGGTTCAATTCGGCGGTTACGAACGGCGGCCTGGCCGCCGTTTGAAACCGTCGATCGGTGCGTTCAGGGGGCAAACTTGTCTTTTCACATGCCCAATTCTTGATGTCTATAAATATCTTACTTTCTCATTATTTGAATAAGTTCTTTGACTCCTTAGAACCCTAAACTTAAAAGAGAGATTTTTGAGAAAAACTCAAATCAAGAACTCACCTTTAACCACTCAAATCAAATCCTTTTTGCATCAAATTTCATATTGCATCTTCTATGACTATATAGAATGCATCCATGATTGGGTTTGCATCATCACAACTTGCTTGGTAAGATTTTGATTAAGTTCATCTTATTTTAGTATTTTTACTATCAAGCTATTCTCTTTTAATTTACTTGTATGTTTTTGATCATATGATAAATACAAGAATAGAGAATTAATTGTGATGAATTGATTGAGTGTTGTTTTGTGATAGCTAATTAGGTTTTTGATTAATCTTGATTAGCTAAGCTATTTGACATGTCATTTAGCAATTGATATCTAGGGTTGATTTAATTGATTATATCATCATCCTAGATAAGCATCTAAGGTTACCTAGCCTTGCTTGTTATTTGAATATTCATATATATTCACATAAGTTGTATAATCTCTTCATTGAGAATTAAGTCTTGAGGCTAAGATTGCTTAGGCCTCAAGCAATTGGACTAGAGCCACTTTTAAAGGCCCGCGTGGTAGAAGTGGGAGGTTATTGACCGGAGTGTTAGACGAGGTCTACATAGGTTGTAAACTCCATTTCAATTAGTGGATTTCGAGGTTCGAGTGTGGCGTACTAAACAACCCGTGGTTTTTCCCAGTGGTTGGGTTTCCATGTATACATCAAGTGTTATTTAAATTCCGCACTATATTACACTTGCTTGTATTTTTGACTAGTAAGGGCATTTTCGTAAAATTGACTTGCATGCGAAAATTGGGTAATAATAGCTAAAATCTATTCACCCCCCCCCCCCCCCCTCTAGATTAATATTCAACACACCTAGTATTTCTTTTCAGTTTGCATATGTATACTTTACTCTTGTGTGCATTCTCTTCACATGTCACATTTCACACTTGCACCTTGATTGTTGTATCTTGGTATGTGTTTTGTGTGTATTGTAATTCGTTTCCCGAATATGTTCAGAAACGTCCGCGCTTACATGAATGTGTGCTTGGTTTAGCGCGAAGACCGCCTACAGAGAATGCCATTGTCTTCTCCTTTGGTTTCACCACTTTTGGTGAATCGGCGGTTTGATTGGAGGCCTGGCCGCCGAATGGAAACCGCCGTTTCAATCCAGAAAGGTTTGGAGTGATTATGCAATTATGATTGGCGGCCACGACCGCCGTTCAAAATCGCCAATCATACCTGATTGATTTAATTTCTCGGGTTTGATTCTGCGGTTGGTTCGGCGGTTTCATAACCGCTGAATGAAACCGCCGTTGTTGCTCTGTTCTTCTCGGGCTTAATTCAGCGGTTGTAAATGGCGGCCTGCCGCTGAATGAAACAGTCAATCGTGCATTTTCAAGGGCAAACTTGTCTTTTCACATGCTCTGTTTTTTATGTCTATCAATACATCACTTTCTCATCTCTCTGCACCTAGCTCTTTCAATTCAAGAACCCTAAAGTTTATAGAGAGATTTGTGAGAGAAAAGGCAATCAAGATTGCTCATTTAAACACTCAAAACCATTTTCATATGCATTAAACTTCATCTAGCATTTTCTAGCATATCTAGGATGCTTGCTTGCATGGGTCTTTCATCAACACACTTGCTTTGGTAAGTTTTTCACTATTATCATATATAATTAGTGTTTTATTTATTAAGGCATCTCTTTTATTACTTGCATGTTCTTAGATTAATTTCTAATATTCAAAATAGAGATTGTTGTGTTGATATGATTGAGTGTTGTATTGTGATAGCTATCTAGGTTTTTTATAACCTATGTTTAGCTAAGCTATTTGACATGTCATCTAGCTTCTAATATCTAGGATTGAATTAATTGCAAAATCATCATCCTAGATAAGCATATAGGGTTACCTAGCTCTAAATTGCATTTTGAGTATTCATATATTCACTTAGGTTGTATTATCTCTTCTTAGAGAACTAAGTCTTGTGTTGTGACCGGGATTAGGTTGTTTAAATCACAAGCAATTGGACTAGGTCCACTTATATCGGGATTAGGTAGGTGTGTGAATATACCGAGATTAGGTTGTAATCTTTAACATATTTAGTGGATTCAAGGTTCAAGTGTGGCGCACTTACTAGCCCGTGGTTTTTCCTGTGAGGGTTTCCACGTAAATATCAAGTGTTATTTACATTCCGCACCATATTATACTTGCTATATTATATTGACTATTAGGGGGCATTTTTGTAATCTTGACCATACATGAAAATTGGGTAAAATCGGTTAAAATCAATTCACCTCCCCTCTAGATTAATATCATACACACTGAGTATTTATTTCAAAATTGAAATTCCCTTAAACAATATAGTGTAAAATATACCTAGAGGGGTGGTAAATAGATGTATGCCCAAATAATCGCACTTTTTATCCACACAACCAATATACACACACTTAGAGAGCCTTACAATTGAATTGCTTAAACAAGATGATATGAGTTCAATTAAACAAGAGTTATAAGCAATACAATATAAGAGTACGTTTGGGAGAGCTTTTCAAGTAGATCTTTTTGCAGTAGATCTTTTAGAAGTAGATCTTTTATAGGTAGAGCTTTTAAATGAAAGTCATTGGTCGTTTGGTTGTCAATTAAAAGAGAGCTTTTTTAATGATAGAATTACCAAAATACTTTAGCAAATATTAAATTATAGGGTTATATTGGGGATTTTAGTGTTATTAAAAAAACTCCAAAGATCTACTTGGAAAAGCTTTAAATTTGGGCTTCTTCAAGTAGTCGTAAAACATCTTTTTTAATCATTTAAAAGCTCTACTGAGTGACAACCAAATGATACAAAAAAAATTGAAAAGAGCTTTTTTTAATTAAAGAAGCTCTTTTAGCTAGTAGACAAGCTTTTCCAAATGGACAATAATGTAAGTAAAGAAACTAAAAGTATTAAAATCAATACAAGTGATTTTTACGTGGTAAAACTTCCTAAAAGGAAACATCCACGAGTTGATACCACAACCACTGGCAAAGCAATCCACTATATGAAAAGGACTTACACACTCAAAGCTATTTACTCAAGATATCCGCTCTAAGCTAGTCTACCCTCGGGCTAGCGAACCACAACGCCTACTACCTATCCAAGGTGTGTCCTACACTTCTAGGTAGCAACATCCTATCCAAAGCTCTCAAGCTTATAGGATGATTTCTTGCTTAGCTATCCGGAGTTTCCTACTCCTAGCTAAGTCTTCTTGCTTGGTTATCCGGAACACATTCCTAACCAAGACTTCTTGCTCTTTCCACAAAGCTTCACTCACTTTGCAAGAGACTTTAACCTTTCACAAGGCAATGATCTAAGTGATGCAAATGATGCAAATCACAATCAAGTAAAGCTAAATGATCAATCAAGCTCTATGAACATGCTTAGTGATAATCTAGAATATGCTTTCAACAAACAATCACAAATGTATCTATAAATCAAAGCATGCGAATCAATAAGAACAAGATATGAATATTCAATATATCACACAAAAATCTTAGTTCTTAGATCATGAAATTAAACCTAGAAATTATCATGAGGCACATCATATATATCATTTCTAGAATCAATTTCAAGTTCAATCAAGTTTAGCTAAAATATGTTCAAGAGAAATCACAAAGCTAAAACTCAATTAACCATTGATCAAACAACCCTAGAGTATGAACTAACATTATTCTTAACACTTTTCATCTATCAATTAGAAAGATTAAAAGAGATGATCAAAGCGAAAGTGAGAAGAATATGTTTCACATACAAATGTAGAATCTCGGACTGAAATATGCTTACTGCGAAAAATCACGAAATCCTTTGACTCTAAAAATGCTTGGGGTTTGTTCCTCTCATCAAGACCAACATTCTTGGCTTTTGAATCAAGTGAATCAGAGTTGAGATGAGAGAGATATGGTGAAATTGCAAGAAAAAATTCTGCACACATTAAAATGTTCTTCTTATTCACTCTTATTGAATACCTTGAGAGAGGGAATAAATCACATATAATGTGACCAATAGGGATCACACTTGAAAGTATACAACGTAGTTAATGCTTAAAGCATACCTAGAGGGGGGGGGGGGGGGGGGGGGGGGGGGGGGGGGGGGGGGTGAATAGGTTTTTACACTTTTTTCAATCCCTTGAACAAACTTTCATTGCCCTTAAGGTAAGCCTACACACAACAAAATAAACCAGAAAGACATACATAGACAATATGAGAATATAATCATGTGAACAAGGTCTAAGTATATCACATGGTTGTGTGAGGTATAAGAACAAAAAAACACAACAACAAATAAAGCTTGTATTTCAATAGATGTTCAATGAGTTACAAGAGTGATCAAATATCACTATACAAAAAAAATTACTCTATACAAAAGAATCTATATCACAAAATGATCAAGGAATGAATCCACAATCACACTTTACAAATCTTGCTTCACTATAACATCAAGTGAGTAATATGAAACAAGATCCATATACAAATAAAATATAAAAAGATAGGAGATAGGAAGAATTAACACGAGATTTTTAACATGGTAAAACCTCCAAGGAGGAAACATCCACGGGTGGAAATACAACCATTAGGTACTATATATATGATGATAAAAATAGAGAATCCGCAAAGTGACAATCTTTAGCTTACCAACCTAGTGGAGTCTAAGTCTTGGTTAGAGTCGGGATGACTAGGCTTTGATCCCGTTAGGATTTGATCCCGCATAAAGCACATAAACATTAGGCATAATTTCATTAGAGACCTAATTGACAATCTATTGTTACTCTAGAGCATTTGCCTACTAAAAATCAACTTGCGGACTGTTCACTAAGCCTTGGACGAAGAGAGGTTTAAAAAACTCTTAGATGTCCATTGGCATGATTTGTGTTGATTGATGTCTTTGTGTGATTGTGAGTGGCTTGATAAGCAAAACTTTATTTTAATATCAATATCTTTGAGAGTACTCACTTGGAAGTAGTGATCTTAAACAAATATCTCTTATTGTTTCTAGATCATGCACTTGGGCTGAAAAATTTATTTCGAAAAGTGCACTAAGCTTCTCTTATAGTTTAGTTTTTGAGTTTTTGTGGTTGAATATGTGTAGATAATGGATGCATCTAGTGTAGGGAAAAAAAATAAATAAAAGTGTTACACGCAGCGGAAAGCGATACTAAGAAGATTTAGTGACTTTTAAAATTTTTCCTTTATTGAACCTTAAACCCTTTTAATCAATAAACATGCATATATATCAACAAAAGTAATTACTCTTGTCGCGGTGATCCGATTGACTACGTCGATGGTAATCCGCAAGACTTCAATCGAGCGAGCCGAACGTGGATCACCTAGGAGCGTGGTCTCCCTTTCCTTTGAATTGCAAACCTGTGATGGACCAAACAATACTTTCTTTTCTTTGTTAGTCACAAAACAATCAAAAGAATGTCAAATTATTCCGGTCACTTTTGAGTTCACAATCTTATGATCGAAACTCGCGTGAACCTAGATCGATATCGTATACACAAGCTTATTGATGTTTAAGCAATTGTATACTATCAAAGAATAATTTTTCACTCCTTTTTGTCTCTCTAGAATAAAAACTCTCTTAGAATTAAGAAGAAGAAAGAAAATAAAAACTCAAGCACCAATTAATTGATGTGGCCGAACCCTATAAGAACATATATATAGGTTGGCCGAATTTTTCTTCTTTTTCCTTTAGGGTTGCCGAATTCTATGTAGTATATAATTAGGGTTGGCCGAATTTCATCATGTCACTTATATAGGGTGACTAAAATTCAACCCTAATTCTTTTTAACTTTATAGACTTCAAACCCTAATCCAACTCTTTTATTTTTATTCTTTTATTTGACTAAATAAAAAAGACTCCTTATTTGATTAAATAAATAATACTAATTTATTTATTTACTTATCAAACAAGTCTTTTACTTTTAGGAAAGATTTGTTTCTTTAATTAAACAATTAATCAATAAATCAATTAATTCTTATTTAATTAAAACAAATGAAACAAAATAATATTTTAGGTCAAAACCTTAACCTAGCCGCCCCCACTTATATATAAGATGGGCCTAATATTATTTTCCTATTTCATTTAATCCATTGGACTTTAAATAAAAAGCCCACATGTGAACCAGACCCATTCTTACTAAAAGAAACAAGCCCACATGTCTTTCATTAATATATTAATATAATTGAGCAGCCCATTACTTAAATAATATGCAAATTATATTCTAATATATTAAATGCAATTCTATATGGACCCTTAAATTGGTCCGGTTAGAATATATCAAGTGATCCATGCAAGTCCGTGTGGATTGGGGATCTTGGCGGGCCATCTAAATTTAAGCTTCAATAGACATAACCTAATCACAATCAACAAATGATTCACTTAGGTCCGATCCATTAATTTTAACTCATTCCACTAAAGAGCTAAAACTGAACTCTTAAATAAAGATAGAAAAGGAAGATGCTCCTCATTCATACCCTAGACAATCATATTGGAGATAGTGTATCCTCGTGATTAATATCAGTAATCGCCAAGAGTTCATAGACCGCCTATAACTCTCCAAGTTACCATATTTACTCATATGACCACGTTTTGAACTTGGATATTTTGACTTGTCCAGAAGCCATGTTTTCAATAGACACTATTGAAAACTCAACGTTGAGATTTAATATCCAATTACCTCAAAACATCCATATGATGATATTATACTCTCATTTAATTAAATGGAGCCACGATGTCCATATCTATAAATGAAGTCCTCTATCGATTAACAAATGAATATCACCAAATTATCGAGGATAGACTATGCGATATAATCGTACTCATTGATAACTCAAATGATATCACTTGCAACCATAAGTCCATCATTTATCTCAGGATTAAGATAGACTCTCCGATTGTCCTGATAATGAAAAGACTATTATCTATTGACGGTTCTAGATAAATCTTTTCATTGTGATCCAGTTCAATGCACCCAGTGCACTAGATCCTTTTGCTCGAAGACACTCCGATGATTTTAGACTCATCATATCTCATTTGATCCCACTCAAATGCTAGCAAAAGAATTCTACAACTTTAACAAGATAAAGGTGCCCAACCTTTAACTTAAGTTGTGAACATTATTCAAGACTAACTAAAGAATTGTGTCTACCACATACATATCCAGATGTATGAACAATTCTTCTTTTCCCATAGTCTTTAGACCTTATGATTATTTACTTTGACAATTATAATATAAACTATAAATGCTATACGATTTGTTAAACCAGAAATCACTTTATTAATATGAAAAAGATTGTTAATTACAACATTACACTCTTGCTATTGAGCATAATCCTAACATCTAGAAGTTTATTGCTAAGTACATGATAGATAACCTATGGTATGTATCCATTTTGCTTCGGCACTACATAGTAATCAACGAACACCCTCATGGAAAGGGCTACACACCTTGGTTGGGTAGCCACCCAATGTAGGAAAGGGCTACGCCATTGTGATGAGTGAAAGCCGCCATGATGAGTATATGTTTTTGTTAGTAAATCAAAGAAGTGTTGAAATGAATCATAAAAAAAAAAATAAAAAAAAAATTCTTTGATTCAAGCCTAAAACAAACAAAAGGCTTATGGTGTATAGTTGAGAATTGTGAAAAAGCTCGGGTTGACAAACCAATCCTAGATCAATTTCCTATAGGAGTCTATGTTTACCCAACTCTATTGGAAAGTACGAAATCCCTCAATGATGCGAAGCCACCATATATTGGACAACATACAAAACCAACATCGATGGTAGATTAGAAATTCCTCAAGAGTTCATACACATCCCATGTACCCTGCTCTTTTGGAGTTTATGTTTATCCATACGCCTAGGCCTACCAATAATGTAGCCAACTCCCTATCCAAGGCACTCATGCCTCTAGGGAGCCTCCCATGCATGACTATCTGGAACTTCCCGATCCTAGCTATGACTTCTTGCTTGGTTATCCGGACCTCATGTCCTAACCAAGGCTTCCTTGCTTGACTATCCGAACACCTTGTCCTAGTCAAGACTTCATGCCTTTTACAAGGACTTCCTAGTGTGATCATGTGAATATAAATGATGCAAACAATCAATTCAACATAGAACATGTGATCAATACATTCCATGGAACAACTAGACCTAAACATGTGATAACACAAGTAATAAAAGTCTAAATGCAAAACTTGAATAAAAACCTAGAGCATGTGAAAACACCTAACACATAAAACTCATAGCTTCATTCACACAAATAACACTTGAACAATTCATATACATGAAGCACAAATTCAATATGTTACAAACATACACAAAAATGCTAGAATCACAAAATGTGTTCAATGAATATTCTAGTCAACAATTAGAGCAAAGATATATTGAATAATCAATTAAATCCTATTTGTCTCTAAATACACATAAAATTGAATTAATCCTAGATTTTATCAATCAAAGGATCAAAACATATTTCAAGGATTATTAATCATAAAATGATTCAATTAAGTCACAAATAATCCTAGATATCAATCTAATCACAATACAACTCTCAAACATGTGAAAAACCTAAAATCTAAGAAACTAGTTCACATATGTCTCTAATTAGACTTTTGATTAAGATTGATTATGAAACTATCTTTCTCAATAGCATTCACCATACATATACATACATATAAAAGAAGAAACCCCAAGCAAATTGAAGGTTATAAAAGAAGAAATCTCAAAGATATGAACACTACCTTGCAATCATGAGCTAGTTCATTTTTCTGGGTAGAACCACCATAAAAAATCAATCAAACAACTGTAAGACCACTTGGAAAAGGTAGAGGACTCGATTACGAACAGTCTCCAACTTGAATCAACCAATTCCAACTTCGTATGAGAAAGTTATGGTGTTTGGAAGATGAGAAAAATTAGAGAGAAAATTCTTATTTGGATTTCAAGCTTTTTCTTCTTAGAATGAAATGGAGGGAATTGGAAATATTTAAAAGGAAGAGAGAGAGGGAAGGAAATAGACCAATCATGAAGTGCCACATTAGTTGAGGCCATGTGGGGCACTTGTGGCACACGGGACCAGAGGGCTGCTTTGGCCGTGTGGTACACGGGCTCCACACATGGTGGCCAAGGCATGGCCTTTGGCTATGCTAGCCCCTCTCGCGCACCGCTCGTGTTCTTCTACTGTATTCGGGCCTTCGAACTCCGATTTTGAATCCATCTTCGGATTATAAATCATGACTCCCTCATGCATAACGATGACTATGAAACTTTGATAAAAGGTTGAGAAATCATCTCAGAATATGACAACGAAAAAAACTCAACGAATGAGAACGAAAAATAGCGTAACTACATCGTTTGAACTTGAAACCTAATGAATGAGTAACCAAAATGACCGGGACTCAATAAGGAATCATAAGAGAACATGTTCAAGTCCAAAAACAAAAATACATAAACAAATAAACACAAAATCACACACGTATGCCATTTCCTAGACATAGTTCAGAACATGCAAATTACAATGTTTATCAAATTAAATCTAATGCATGTGCATGCATTACCAACTGTGTGAAAGTGATATATAAATGTTTTAGCTGGCATCTTGCATGAGTTGTGGCCAAGACTTTCTTTGATGTCATGAATCTTCAATACTTAGACCACTAAACATTACAAGAGAACATCATTTTGATATGGAATATATGCCAAGACAAACCAAAAACCTAACACCCATATGTCGTTTTTGCAATACTGTAGGCCATATCAAGCCCAAGTGTTTTAAATTCATTGAATATTGCAACATAAAAAATGCATCTAGGGATAGAGAGATTGGACTTCATTTTAAGTATGCTAAAGCTTTTGAATATGGAAAGCATGATAATGACACAAAGCATGTTAAGAATGTCCAGAATGTGAAGAATGCAAACCTTGCTAAAATTGACAAAGCATGTGTTGCTAGCAATATTGAAAAGATGAGTATCAATGATATTATTGTGAATCAAGTTATGGAAGAACTTTATTCTACATTCAACATTGTTGTTAAAGAGAATCTTAATAATGTTTGTGTAGGTTCACCCAAGACAAAGTTTGTCAAGGGTGAGTGCTCTTACCAATAGTGTAAGTTGCACATGTGAGTTAGCTTTAAGATTAGTGTTTTGTTGTTAAGAAGCTTAGCTTGTTTGCTTTGTATCTCTACAACTTGACATGAACTTAGCTATCTCACATTATTGTTATAATAGTTGAAATCTATTGATTAACTTTTGAGAAGTTGTTTTTATGAAATCTATATGGTGACAATCATGTTAAGACTTTTAGAGAAAGTCATTTTTGTTGTTGTTTGAGTTGAAATGCATAGTCTTTAGTCTCTTGGAATCGACACATCTATAACTTGTAGTCATGAGGACTTACAAGCCAAGAGGACTCATAAAAAGGGTGAAGGCATTGCATTTGATGAAAATAGCTTGCGAAGGTATCTCTATATCATATTGCTTGCTTTCTTATCTTTTCATCTCTTAACTTATTGTGTGTACCACTTCATGAAGCATGTCATTATTGAGAACTAATGTAGTGTTTATATGGTCCTCTTTGACATTTGCTCTTTTGGGATCTTTAGTGATAATTGTTCACATTGATCTTAATCATGATGTGTGTTATTGTTTGTATGATTGTTGAGTGGCAAGTTTTTGAAAAATATGATTCATATTCTTTGAAAGCTACTCTCTAGAGAAGTAGAGATCTTAAGTAAGTCCCATTACTTGCTTTTTGATCATGTGCATTTAAGCCTTAAAATTTGGTTTCAAAATGCACTTGCTTCTCTTATATGCTTTGTTATGTCGTTGAGTTTGATAGATGTGAGTTTTGGATACTCTTTATGTTCTAAGATTAGTACATTTAGAAATGACATTTGGTTTGTATCCATTTTCTTCGGCAACATAGTACTCAACGAGCACCCTCATATAAAGGGCTACACACCTTGGTTGTGTAGCTGCCCAATGTAGGAAAGGGCTACGCCATTGTGATGAGTGAAAGCCGCCATGAGGTGTATTTGTTTTTGTTAGAAAAATCAAAGTAGTGTTGAAAAGAATCATTTAAAAAAATTACTTTGATTCAAGCCTAAAACAAAACAAAAAGGCTTATGGAGTTTAGTTGAATAATCAAGTTAGCTCAGGTTGACAAATAGAAATGGATATACGAGCCACAAGCACACACAATGCTCACATGTTGAAAACTATTCTCTTTATAAGCAAAATTCGGATGAAAATCAGTTTGACTTTTTTTTTTGGAAAGTCTAAGGATGAATAGATGTTGAAAATGTTTGCATGTTTGATTACTAAACTACTTCATTTCATATACTTGAAGCAAAATATTCACACACTCACATTTTGCTTATTTGGTATTTTTTTATACTCTAGCAATTTTTGAAGACATATGAGAATGATTGAAAATCATGGTAGAATTCTCATTGTTATTTGAAGCTTATTTGATAAAACTATGAAAATTGCTTGAGATGTGAATGTGTGATGATTTTTGTGAACAATTGTCTATCTAGATCTTAGATGGGGCATTTATCAAGGGGGAGCATTATATGCTATGTTTTGTTCTCTTTTGTGAATTGTTTACATGATTCTTCAAGAATTGTTGTTTGTTGGCATAATTCGTGTTTTTGATAAATCTTTGAGATGTGTAAGGTTCCTATTTGTTGATTGGCTCATTTCGTGGACAAACCACATGTTGGGGATTCTTTGTAAGGGTAGCCTAAGTGTAGGTGTTATTGTTAAGGCCCTTTGAAGACCTCATTCTTGATAAGCACCGAAGGTAATTTTCTATGTGCTTACTTGTCTTGAAGAGATAGTTGCACACACTCACAACTCATGCATATGTTTAATCCTTGTATGTTGTGTGTCTTATTTGTGTGCTTTAATGTCATTAACATCTCTTCTTGCATGTTAGTTTGATTGCATCTTGTATATCCAATTGCCTTGTCATGCTTAGACTTAGTATTGCATTTTTGCATTGGGCGCTCCCAAAAGCGCTCTACAAAAGCGCTGTACGAACAGCCCCCTTCGAGCGCTGTACAGACCTGATCGATTTAATTCGGTCGTTGTACGAGCGCTGTACAGGCGCTGTACAAAGCGCTGTACAGGGCGCTCTACATAGAGCGCCCCTCTGTTTTCTCGTGAGAACAGAGCAGGGGCGCTGTACAGGCGCTGTACAGAAGCGCCCTACGTACAGCGCCCAAGGCAAAATAGTGGTGTCACTTATCAAAACGACCACACTTCATCTTGGCACCCTATATATATGCCACTTTGACTTTAGGTCAATTACAAGAGTTCATATTCAGATTTCATACTTAGGATATTTTTCAAAGAGAAGAAAAATTCCAAGAACTCATTTTTATTAACTCAAACACTTTTTCATGATCATCAATCATCATCTAGCATCATCTTAGATCATCTAGATGTCATCTAACATGGATTCTTCATCATACTTTGCTTGGTAAGCTTTTCACTAATATCTTACATATTTTGTGTTTCTCTTAACAAGCAATCTCAATTAATTACTTGTATGTTATTTTATATATTTTGGATACAAGTTTGAGATTAGTGTGATGTATGTTTGAGAAGTTGTATTGTGATAGCTAATTAGGTTTTGTGCTTAATCTTGATTAGCTAAACTATTTGACATGTGATAGGGCTCCAAATGTTCACATTTAGCGCTCCCTATTCCTATCTTTTGTGTCCGTTTCTGAGCACTTTTGTGTATATAATGTGTGTTTTAGCTATGTGCAGGTAAATATCCCATATGGAAGGTGTTTGTACTGAAAGTGGGCAAAATAGGGCAATTTTGTGTGAAGAAGTCCAAGGCTGGTTTGTGCGGCTGGAATGAACCCGCCTAACAGGGGAGCATGAACCCGCCGAGGACTAAGGCTAGCTCAGACCTTCGGGAAGGCTAGACATTGCCCGCCGTCCAAGCCCGCCATGATTTCTGGCTAGTTCGTGCGGCTAGACATTGCCCGCCGTCCAAGCTCGCCAAGACCAAGGCTGGTTCATGTGGCTAGACATTGCCCGCCGCACAAATCCGCCTTACCCCTGTCTGAGCCAAAATCATGATATTTTCAGGGGCATTCAAGTCTTTTCACACCCCATTCCTACCCAAATTTGCCCAACATATATATACACCCCTTTTGCCTCTCTTTCAACCGGTGCACCACCCAACTTTGCTCCAAGAAACCACTTTTCTTGGATTGATCATCACAAAAGAGAGAGGGCAACTCCAAGCTTCCATGGGGGATTTTCCTCCATGGAAAGCCTTCCATGGAGAGTAGAGATGCAGAGATAGGAGAGGCTTGGGTGTCAAAACCGAGCCAAGGGAGTTTCATAGCAAGGGAGACCTATTGGAGGCTTGTCTTCAAGGGTTATTTCTTCATTTACTCATCTCTTGTATTTCTATTGATGTATAACCCATTTGGGAATATTGTAAACCAACACTTATGCTAATATATGTATGTTTGTTCTTATGCTTTGATTTGGTATTGATTCATTCCTTAGTTGTATAGTGATTAAGCTCTTTTTATGATATGCATATGTATGGATGATTATGTGTTAATATGTATGATGAATGAGATTAGGAGTAGATTAACTAAATGATTAGGAGTAGTTGTAATCAAATATCTCATTTGTTTATGTATGTTGATGTATGATTTACTATGTATGTGTTTAGAGTGATTAGAGTGATTAGAGTAATTGAGAGTTGAGTTTGTGCTCGGATTTCCATTCCGGGTATAAATTCAGCTATTAGCTATATGGAATGGAAATAGCTTAGGTGTGTATAATCATGCCACTTTAGCTTTGGTTCATAGTTCTTGTGCTTAATGGGTTTAAACCCTAGACACAATCACTTTTCCGATTGGAAAGTGAGTACATGATTTCGGGAATTCCCTAATCAAGATTTCGGGGTAATTTCCTTAATCAAGAGAACGAACCCTTTACTAGATTAATTGGATTAACATGTTAAACAATCGACATAAATTGCATATTGTGTTTGGTGAACCGATTTCCCATATGTGTTATATATCTTGCTTATCTCCAAGCCACCTTTATTTTCGTAGCTAGGGTGTCTTGCCTCTAGGAGTAGATTAACTTAATTAGGAGTAGATTAATTAGATAGCCAAGACACCCGGCTACATTTCTACCTTAGTTAATTAATTTACATTTCCGCACACACCACACCGCATTCCTTTTTACATGCTTTAATAAACACTAGAACTAGATACAGTTAACAAATCCATCTCCCTGGGAACGAACCGTACTTGCCGCTATGCGATCGTAACGATCCGTGCGCTTGCGGAAAAACATACGTGCCCCATTTATTTTACGATAGTTTAAAGAACTATCATGTGTCCCGCGTGTGCCGACCAAGTTGTTGGCGCCGTCGGGGATACTTTATTATAGACCGTTTCGGGGCGTGTCAACATGTCATTTAGTTTTTAATATCTAGGATTGTTCTAATTGCATATTAATCATCTTAGATAAGCATATAGGGTTTCCCTTGCTCTATGTTGCATTTGGATATTCATATATTCACTTAGGGTGTTATTCTCTTCATAGAGAAAATAAGTCTTGTGTGTAGCATCCGGGATTAGGTTGCTTAGATCGTAAGCAAATTGGACTAGGTTCACTCATACCGGGATTAGGTAGGTGTGTGATTACTTCTGGGATTAGGTTGTAATTGTTTTACACATTTAGTAGATTCGAGGTTCGAGTGTGGCTTACTTACATAGCCCGTGGTTTTTCCCGTGAGGGTTTCCACGTAAAAATCAAGTCTTATTTAATTTCCGCATTTTATACTTGATTTGTTGCTTTATCTAGTTAGGGGTAAATTCGTAATTTTGACTTAATATGAAAAATTGGGTAATAAGCTTAAAATCTATTCACCCCCTCTAGATAGTTTTATACACACCGTGCTATAATTAGTTTCAATTGGTATCAGAGCGGGTTCCTAGACATACATAGGTGATCCTTGCTTATTTTGGTGTGTTTTGTATTTTGTGTGATTTTTGATCATTCATACATTTGCATTCATTTCATTCATTCATAAACACTATGAGTGGAAATAGTGGAAATGGTGGTGGCAACGAAGGTGCTTCTAGCACAAGGCCTCCACTTCTTACCGGATTGAACTATTCCTAATGGAAAGGGAAGATGGAATCCTACATATGCCAAATTCATGACCGTGCATGGATGGCGGTGGAAGACGGATATGATCTACCCATGATGACTCCCGATGGTGGAGGAGAAGAAGTTTTGAAGCCTAAGGCGCAATGGAACGCGCAAGAGTTTGAGGCTTCAAAGTGGAATAGGAAGGCGATGCATGCCATCTTATGTGCTATGGACGAAAATCAATACAAGTTGATTCAAAATACTAGGATAGCTAAGGAGGCATGGGACATCCTAGAGATTGCACATGAGGGAACCGAAGTGGTGAAGGACTCTAAGCTTCAAGTCCTCCAAACTCAATTCGAGATGCTCAAGATGGAGGAGAATGAGTGCTTCAACAACTTCGAGATTAAGTTGATGGACATAGTCAACCAAAGTCATCAACTTGGTGATCCATATTTGGATAGGAGAATCAAGTAAAAAATTATGAGATCTCTACCCGATAGGTTTGAATCGAAGGTGACGGCTTTAGAAGAAAATAGTGGTTATAAGGATATGAAGCCGAGTGAGGTGATTGGGAGACTTCTAGCTTATGAGTCTAGGAAGGGTCCTATCTCCACACCTCCTAAAAAGCAAAAAGGAATTGCTTTGAAGACCTCCAAGGATGAAAAGGAGGCAAAGAAGATTGACTCGGATGAAGACCTTGCCTTGTTTGTAAAAAGGTTCAACAAGGTTATGAAGTTTAGAAGAAAGGGCTTTGGATCAAAAGGTCAAGAATTGAAGAAAAAGGGCTCTTTCAAGAAGTTTGAACCTAGGCAAGAAAGGACCGAAAGGAAAGGGGTCCGTTGTTTTGAGTGTGGTGGCATAGGTCATTTTGCCCCCGATTGTGCAAATCATGTTGAGAAGAAAAAGGGGAAAGTGATGGCCGCCACTTGGAGTGGAAGTAGTTATGACTCCTATGAGGGAGATGAGTCTTCGGATGATGAAGAGCTCATGGCTAATCTCCTAGCTTTTGCCTCCTCCCATAAAAGCAAAAGTGCTAGTGAGAGAGAGGAAATGAGTCAAAAGGAAAATGACTCAAGTGGAGAAGAAAGTGATTCCTCTTCTAACTCCATAAATGGATTTGTGGAGAAAAAGGTGCTTACTAAATATCATGCCGAGTTTAATGATTTAGCAATCAAGAGCACAAGAAAGATCAAGATGTTGAGAGAAGAAAATCTTGAGCTTGCATCTTAAAATGACCACTTAAGTGAACAAGTGGAAAGATTCAAGAAGATGGAAGATAAGCTAAGAGAGGAGTTAGTCTTATCTAGGAGGAATGAAGATAGTCTAAAGAGAGAGCTTGAAGAAGTTAGAGAATTTATGATTAGGATGGATTCTAGCACCAAGAAGCTTGACCATATGCTTGGTGTTGGAAAGAGTCCATGTGACAAGAGGGGTCTTGGGTATGAAGATGGCAAGAAGATCTCAACCTCTAACAAGACCGTGTTTGTCAAGAGCTTGAAGAACGAAGAAACTTCAATTGTGCAAATTCCTAGGAAGAAGTTAGAAGTAGGACAATGTTCTAATGCACAAGTGAAGATGGGGCCAAGAAGGCAATCTCAAGCTCAACCCCCTAGGGTCCCTCAAGCCAACATTCCTCCACAAATGGCTCACAAAGGAAAGAAACCTATCATGCAACCTCAAGTTAGGAAGCAATCTAGACCGGTTCAACAACGAAGACGGATTGAACCCATTCATCTACAAAGTCAAGGACAAGGTATGATTCCTTATTTTACTCCTATTTGTCACTTTTGTGGATTTGATGGTCATATTAGACCATATTGCTTTCGATATATTAAAATGTGCAAAACTAGAAGCATGATAGAGAAGAAAAAGAAAAGAGCCATGATGCATGTTCCTAGGAATGATAATATTATTATGCATGATCCTAGAACATCTAGAACCCATGTACCAAAGACCACTAAGAAAGCTAAGATTGTTTCTAGGTGGATTAGAAAGAATGAAATTGTTTGCCATGTTGCTCAAATAGCCTTGAAGGCAAATTCTTCTAATTTTTGGTATTTAGATAGTGGGTGCTCTAGACACATGACAGGAAACAAGAGTTTCTTCGAGACTCTTGTTATGGAGGAAGGTGGATATGTCACTTTTGGTGATGGATCTAAAAAGAAAGTTGTAGGGAAAGGAACCATTTCCGATCCCGGTTTACCCTCCTTATCTGATGCTTTATTTGTTGATGGCTTGAAAGCCAATTTAATAAGCATTTCACATCTAAGTGATGAAGGATATTCTGTTTTGTTTTGTAAAGATAATTGCTCTATCCTAAAGCCCGATGGACAAACCTTGTTGAAAGGTATGAGATCTAGTGACAATTGCTATTGTCTTGAAGCTAGAATAGTCTCAAACAATGTGTCCATGGATGAGCAAATAGAGTTGTGGCATGAAAGACTTGGCCACATGAACTTTAGGGATTTAAGAACCCTTGGAAAGTTCGAGTGTGTGCGTGGCCTCCCTAAGCTTGGGAAGAAAGCCAATGGTATTTGTGGACCTTGCCAACAAGGAAAACAAACCAAAAGCATGCACAAAAAGGGCAAGTATCTCTCCACCAAGGAGCCCCTAGAGCTTCTCCACATGGATCTTATGGGTCCTATGCAAACCGAGAGTTTAGGTGGAAAGAGATACATTTTTGTTTGTGTTGATGATTTCTCTAGATTTACATGGACATATTTTCTTAGAGAAAAATCCGAAACTTTTGATAAGTTTAAAATGCTTTGTACTAAATTACAAAATGAAATGAATTCTAACATTAGAAGCATTAAACGGATTAGAAGTGACCATGGGAGGGAGTTTGAGAATGCCTCTTTTGAAAGCTATTGTGATAGCTTAGGCATCTCCCATGAGTTTTCGGCTCCTAGGACACCTCAACAAAATGGAGTTGTTGAGAGGAAGAATAGGGTCCTCCAAGAGATGGCCCGAGTGATGTTGCTTAGCAACAATGTCCCTAGGAACCTATGGGCCTGAAGCCGTCAATACGGCTTGCTATATAGGGAATAGAGTTTTCCTAAGGCCCGGATCTAGAAACACCTCCTATGAGTTATGGAAGGGTAGGAAGCCAAATGTTAGCTACTTCCACACATTTGGAAGCAAATGCTACATTTTAAATGACCGTGATCAACTTGGCAAGTTTGATGCTAAGAGTGATGAGGGTATCTTTATTGGCTACGCCTTGAATAGTAGAGCCTATAAAGTTTTCAACTTGAAGACTCGAACTATCATGGAATCATCAAATGTGGTCATTGATGATACAAGGCTCAAGTCTAATGACTATGAGGAGGAGGATGTTTTAGAGGATGACTCTCCTTTGGAGAGGGTTGTGGTGACTCCCAATGTTGGGACATCCAATGACAATAATGAGGTCACACAACCTAGTACTAGAGTCCCTCTCTTGGACTCTAATGAACCCGCTCCATGGGTTAGAAGATGTTATTGGAGATGTGAATGAGGGTGTTAGGACTAGGCGTCAAATAGCTAATCTCATTAGCTTTACATGCTACACCTCTCAAATAGAACCCAAAAAGGTTGATGAAGCCTTAAATGATGAATTTTGGGTTCTTGCCATGCAAGAAGAGCTAAACCAATTCGAAAGGAATGAGGTTTGGACTCTAGTTCCTAGGCCTAAGATCACTAATGTCATAGGCACTAAATGGATATTTAGGAACAAATCCGATGAGGATGGCAACATAGTGCGGAACAAGGCTAGACTTGTAGCACAAGGGTATTCTCAAATTGAGGGTATCGACTTTGAGGAGACATTTGCTCCCGTTGCCCGTTTAGAGTCTATTAGGCTTCTCTTGTCCATTTCTTGTGTGCACAAGTTCAAATTGCACCAAATGGATGTCAAGAGTGCCTTCCTCAATGGCTTCTTGCAAGAGGAAGTGTTTGTTGAACAACCCAAGGGGTTTGTGGATGCTCACCACCCCAACCATGTCTATCGCCTCAAGAAGGCTCTATATGGGTTGAAACAAGCACCGAGGGCTTGGTATGAGCGCCTCACTCAATTTCTTGTTGACAATGACTACACACGTGGTAGTGTTGACAAGACACTATTCATCAAAAGAAACAATGATGAGCTTTTCATAGCTCAAATATATGTTGATGATATAGTGTTTGGCTCCACCAACAACACCAAGGTCCAACAATTTGTTGATGTTATGTCTCATGAATTTGAGATGAGTCTTGTTGGTGAGATTAGTTACTTCCTAGGTTTGCAAATTAGGCAAATGAATGATGGGATTTTCATAACCCAAGCCAAATATGCTAAGAACCTAGTGAAGAAGTTTGGTTTAAAGAAAGCCAAACATTGTGATACACTCATGAGTACCACTTTGAAGCTAAGCAAGGATGCTAGTGGTAAAAGTGTGGAACAAACGTTATATCGTGGCATGATAGGAAGCTTGCTTTATTTGACCGCAAGTAGGCCCGATATCTCCTTTAGTGTGGGTGTGTGTGTGTGCTAGGTACCAAGCGGATCCTAAAGAGTCCCACCTCTCTTCTGTAAAGAGGATCATTCGCTATGTGAATGGACATCCAACTATGGGATTTGGTACTCTTTTGACACTAATGCTAGTCTTGTAGGCTTTAGTGATACGGATTGGGCGAGAAATTGTGATGATAGGAAGAGCACATCGGGCGGTTGCTTCTTTCTAGGCAACAACTTGGTGTCTTGGTTTTGCAAGAAACAAAACTCGATTTCCTTGTCCATGGCCGAGGCTGAATACATCGCAGCGGGGAGTGGATGCACACAACTCCTATGGATGAAGCAAATGCTAGTAGACTACGGATTCAACCAAGGTACTCTCACTCTCGTTTGTGATAACATGAGTGCTATTAATATTTCCAAGAATCCGGTCCAACATTCTAGAACTAAGCATATTGACATCCGCAATCACTTCATTAGAGAGCTTGTTGAAAATAAATGCATAGTACTTGAACATGTAAGTACTAATGATCAACTTGCGGACCTATTTACTAAACCCTTAGATGCTACTCGATTTAAAACTCTTAGTAGATCTATTGGGATATGTCTTGTGGAGTGATGTGTTTTATGATTGACCCCATATGGGGAACTCAAGCAAAGAGAGCTATTTTGCATTCTTGTAACTTGCAAAAAATTTGAAATATCTTATGCCTCTTTTTTTGATTGCTTGAGTAAGCTTGGCTGTACATATGTATATATGTTTTCAAATTCTATAAGTGTGAACCTTGCTTGTGTACAATCCATGTCATATTTATGTTCAAACATGCATTTTTGGACTAGGAGATTTACATAGGAAGTATGTTGTGAATGACCTATAGTTATCTCCATGACATGATAATTCTTCATATAACATGCTCACATGAAAAGCATGAATTGATGATTGCATATTCTTAAAATGCAAAACTTGTGTGAAAGCTAATGAGACTCAAAATGAATAAAGGATCTTGTATCCGTTCAAAGGAATTTACATTCTAAATGTCTCTCTTTCTTTATTGGTTGAACATGGCTACTATCATACGGATATCTTATCCGGAAAAATCAAATAGGGTGCAAAGTCGCTCATGCTATGTTTCGCTTATAAAGTTGGATATAGTTGCTCTTAAATTGAAATCAATAATCTCTATATCCTTGCTTTTCCCATGACATTGGTGAAATTGGTTTGAATTCTAATTAGAAACCTTTGTCATTTGCTTTGCCAAATACCATTGTATTTTGGACTTGAATGCTATATGTCTTGTATGCAAAGCATGTTGGATTCACATTTTCTACAAATAAATCTCCTTGTTTCTCTTCAATTAATTGAGATGCATAAAGTGACTTATATTGATTATGCAAATATCTCGAATGCTTCTATCTCTCGTTGCTATGAGTGACCCGGTTGGGGACTACTCCTTTGCCTATATCATGACAAAAAGGGGGAGTAGGATATGGTAAGCGGAGTTAAGGGGTGTTGCAAATTGTGCATGATTGGGGAGAATATGTATTGAGGGGGAGTAACCCGTTGAGGGGGAGCATTGCATACACATACATTTCATAATGTTGTGCCTAATATTTTAAATGCAAATGCTTGTTTTGATATCACATGATTAATCTCACACTTTACTTGTTTTGGAAATGTTAGAAACTTTAATTTCAGGGGTTGATTGTTCTACAAGAGATTGAAGTCTTGAAGTTTTACTTTCTTATCTCTTTGTAATGTAGATAATCATTGTAGTCCCGTAGTTTCTGTTTTTTTGTGAGGAATCAATGTGAGTGGTGATTTTGTCACGAAATAGCCAAAGGGGGAGATTGTAAGGTTCCCATTTGTTGATTGGCTCATTTCGTGGACAAACCACATGTTGGGGATTCTTTGTAAGGGTAGCCTAAGTGTAGGTGTTATTGTTAAGGCCCTTTGAAGACCTCATTCTTGATAAGCACCGAAGGTAATTTTCTATGTGCTTACTTGTCTTGAAGAGATAGTTGCACACACTCACAACTCATGCATATGTTTAATCCTTGTACGTTGTGTGTCTTATTTGTGTGCTTTAATGTTCATTAACATCTCTTCTTGCATGTTAGTTTGATTGCATCTTGCATATCCAATTGCCTTGTCATGCTTAGACTTAGGATTGCATTTTTGCATTGGGCACTCCCAAAAGCGCTCTACAAAAGCGCTGTACGAACAGCCCCCTTCGAGCGCTGTACAGACCTGATCGATTTAATTCGGTCGCTGTACAGGCGCTGTACAAAGCGCTGTACAGGGCGCTTTACGTAAAGCGCCCCTCTGTTTTCTCGTGAGAACAGAGCAGGGGCGCTGTACAGGCGCTGTACAGAAGCGCCCTACGTATAGCGCCCAAGGCAAAATAGTGGTGTCACTTATCAAAACGACCACACTTCACCTTGGCACCCTATATATATGCCACTTTGACTTTAGGTCAATTACAAGAGTTCATATTCAGATTTCATACTTAGGATATTTTTCAAAGAGAAGAAAAATTCCAAGAACTCATTTTTATTAACTCAAACACTTTTTCATGATCATCAATCATCATCTAGCATCATCTTAGATCATCTAGATGTCATCTTGCATGGATTCTTCATCATACTTTGCTTGGTAAGCTTTTCACTAATATCTTACATATTTTGTGTTTCTCTTAATAAGCAATCTCAATTAATTACTTGTATGTTATTTTATATATTTTGGATACAAGTTTGAGATTAGTGTGATGTATGTTTGAGAAGTTGTATTGTGATAGCTAATTAGGTTTTGTGCTTAATCTTGATTAGCTAAACTATTTGACATGTCATTTAGTTTTTAATATCTAGGATTGTTCTAATTGCATATTAATCATCTTTGATAAGCATATAGGGTTTCCCTTGCTCTATGTTGCATTTGGATATTCATATATTCACTTAGGGTGTTATTCTCTTCATAGAGAAAGTAAGTCTTGTGTGTAGCATCCGGGATTAGGTTGCTTAGATCGCAAGCAAATTGGACTAGGTTCACTCATACCGGGATTAGGTAGGTGTGTGATTACTTCCGGGATTAGGTTGTAATCATTTTACACATTTAGTGGATTCGAGGTTCGAGTGTGGCTTACTTACTAGCCCGTGGTTTTTCCCGTGAGGGTTTCCACGTAAAAATTAAGTCTTATTTAATTTCCGCATTTTATACTTGATTTGTTGCTTTATCTAGTTAGGGGTAAATTCGTAATTTTGACTTAATACGAAAAATTGGGTAATAAGCTTAAAATCTATTCACCCCCCCTCTAGATAGTTTTATACACACCGTGCTATAATTAGTTTCAAGATGCTTGGATAATTTTTATTATGCATATTGATTTGATAAAAAATAATGTTTTTGCCTTTGTATATGTTTATTGGTCTCTAACTTGCTTGATGTTTCCACTCATATTTGTTTCTAGTATTTTTTGTGATATAAGGTCATGGGAAAGGCAAAGAAAGTTGGAGTTAGCAATCCTAGAATGCCCGTTGACAATTCTAATCTTACTTCCTCTTCCAAGACTATCAAAGCCAACAAGTTTAGGCATTTGAGAGGTTATGAGTGCAAAAAGATTTTGCAAGAGAAAGGTATTGATTTGAATTCTTGTATTGGTTCTTATGTTCATAATGTTATCATGGAGAGAAATTGGAGTACTTGGATTAACATGCTAGGAATAGCTAATGAAACCATGGTTAGAGAATTCTATCATGTGTTCAAAGGAAGTACTAATGTTGGGGATGCCGTTATGAATATGAGAGGTGTTGTTTTTAGAGTTAATTCTTGAAAATTGAATGAGTTTCTAGGATTGCCCGATGATATTGAGTCGGATTTCCTTGATGTTTATGTCTTGGAAAACCTTGATTTGATGGGTAAAACTCTTTGTGATGATGTGAATTTTGAGTGGGGTAAACGTACCTTTATTAGGCAAAGTGAGTTGACCAAAATTAGTGTTTTTGGCATTTATTTGTTTGTGCTAATCTTGTTGTCTCTACTAATACTACTGAATTTAATAGAGAAAAGATCAAGATTGTGTATGCTTTGGTGACAAACAAACCCATTAATCTTGGTAAAGTGCTTATTGAACATATTGAGATCGCGGCTTGTTCAAGTCGTATGGATAAAAAACTAGCGGGGTTTATTTATCAACTGTGTTTAGCTAAAGGATTGAAGAATAAAGATGATGATGTGCTACTTCCTCCCTTAGAGAAGTTAAGTGAGAAACGTGTGGCGACCATGTCATACAAGGATAAGGGAAAGCCTAGTGATACATTTAAGCTATTTGTTGAATCTCATGATTCAAGCCATGTATCTAGCACACCTATTCTTCCAAGTTGGGCTATACAATTGAAGAAAGAGGTTGAAGAGTCACGAGGCATCACAAAGGAAGATTGAAGATCTTAATGCTAAGATAGTGGTTCAAGATGAGAGGATCAAAGAATTGGAAGAAAAACAACTACTACAAAGCATTATGTGAGATCATCATATCGCACAACTTTCCTTGGTGGCACAAGTGGCTAGAGAGTATCTTGAGGTATATTTTCTTACTCTTTCCTTTTGGCTTCATATCATGAAAATTCCCTTAAGTAATAGTGTAAAATATACCTAGAGGGGGAGTGAATAGGTATATGCCCAATTTCTTCCAATATTAAAAATTATGCGGAATATAACAAAGAAAATGCACACTTGAAAATATTCAACAAATGAATTTGTTAACTGCCAAAATTGGCAGGGATCAAAAAAGAATTTTCTACTAGCTTTGAGAAGAAAGCCGGGATCCAAAGTAGAAGCAAAAATGTCCGAGTACCCCGCATGCTAGTTGACGGACAAGAGGAAGAGCCTTCACTCACTCCGGTCAGGTCCAAAAATTCCCGGGACCATGAAAAGCACCAGGAAGCCCAAAAAATGAATGGAGGCTTGGAGGACACGGCCATCACAAGGTCCTACTACCCAACTACCTCGAATACCCCGGTACCTGAATATTTGGATACCCCGTTACTTGAAACCCCGGCATCTGCGAACATCATTTTACAGGAAGCACGAGGGACGCGGGGTATCCGGGATACCCCCGACCAGCGAAACACGCGGCATATACATGGCAAGGTATATACCGGGGTCCCAATAGACCGACCCCGCGGAAGCAGGAGGGGGGCACATCGAAAAATAGATTACAAACACTAAACGTCACCGTTCAAGATAAAAAGTCAAGCTACAAACGCGATATTCATCCCCGCCGTTCAAAATCCTATTTTAAAGAGGAGTCAACTCATCTAGGACCAAAAAGGAAGGAATCGCCTGATCTTCAGGGATCAATTTCCCGATGAAATCGTCGGACTCCAAAAAAGGCCCGTGCAGCACTAAAACCCTAGACCGAAGTTCTAGGAGTGTTTTGCAAGAAAGGAGGCCTATATATATTGATGATATGATGACAGAAATAGGGGGCAACCCTAGCCGACTACACTTGTTTACTACTTATCGACAGGCACGAAAGCTCCATCTCCATTCTGGTTCTCCTATGTCTTTTATTTTTTCCTTACATTAGAATCAACACTGTGATCTTTAGGAGCTCGAACACTGAGTTGTAAGAGTTCATATTGAAACCATAGTGTATATATACTCAAACAGTTTTTCCTTTTTATGCTCCCAATATATGAAAAACTCATACTCCCTACTATATGCATTCACCATCGTACTGGACACGCGATATCCAGTGGGGTACCAGGCTACTAAATATCTCGCTGGCCCCTGATCAATCCTGATCCGAATCCAGCTTTTCCAAATCAGATCACACCTTGCAGAAATCAAGGAACCTGCGGGGTATCGGGGTATAAAGTATTCGGCTAGCTCAGATCCAATTTGATCCGGATCCCTCACATATTGTTAATTCTGAATTGCACCCCGGTAACAATTTTGGGTTAACACTTTGGCGCCGTCTGTGGGAAGACCCCCCACCCTTAACAATCTTTCAAGTCCAAATCAGAAGAAAATAGAGGATGAGACTCTGATCCTCCCAGGGGCAGCCCACGAACTCCGGGCCCCATTCCCTCGCTTCCACCTAAAGGAATCAGGGAAAAAGGAAAGGAACCAGAAACCAGATCCCAGTACCAGTTCCGCCACCGAATCCCGGACCAGCACCACAGGACCCCGCTGTCTCACAAACAAATAGACAGGCCATAGAGCAACAAGCTGCTGCCTATGTGGAAAGCGTCCGCCTTCAGATGATCGCCCAAGGGATACCCTTTGGAGCCCCCAAACTGGTGGAAGGAGCAAGACCAAGTACCCGGGCACCGGGTTTTGACAGACTCGGGCCATCGTTACCAGTGCAGAGTTATTCCAAAGATTTCAGACAATAATTGGTGAAACCAGCAGTCAGCATCCCTCCTAGAAGGATCCAGACAACGACAAGGCCAATAGCAAAGAGGATAGAATCGTAACACGAAGCAGGAGTCAATATCATATCCAAAAGGGAAAACAAGGCAAAGATCGTGATGCAGCAGTTTCAGACTAACCAACCATAAGCGGAGGACCAACCCTTGCAGGAACTTCCAACAATTCAAGAAAGAACCATGCTAGGAAGATCCTGAAGCACGCTGAGGATCGGGATGTTTTCCGAGTGTCCAGAAGATCATGTGAATGCCCCCCCCCCCCCTCTGCTCAAATTGTGTTCGATGAAGATAATACTTATAGCTCAATACAACCTCATGACAATCCAATGGTGATCACAGCCCAGATTGCTAACTGCCGGGTCCATCGCATCCTGATAGACACCGGAAGCAGCGTAGATGTCTTATTCAAAGAAACATTGGATAAGCTTAAACTTAAGAACCCCTGCTACAACAGTTGCATGACACCCTTATACGGTTTTGTAGGAGACTCCGTGATGTCGGTAGGAGCGCATACCTTGCCAATAATTGTTGGAGAGGCCCCCCTTCAGCAGAACACCATGACGAAATTCATCGTAATAGACACTCCGTCCGACTACAACGCGATCCTGGGAAGACCTTTCTTGTCAAGAATCAAAGGAGCGCTATCTATCTATCTATCATAACGTCCTTTAGTTCCTCCTTGGAACTAAAGTAAGGGAGGTTAGGGGGGATCAATCAACTACCAGCGCCTGTCATGCAGTATCTGCCAACCCCGCCACTTCAACCGAGCGATACACCCGTGTCGCCCAGGAGTTGAGTCATTGGTCTCCAGAGCCGGACTATCATACCCTCGAAGAAAGGGAGATACCAGACTTAATCCCAGAAGAGACCGAAGAAGGGAAAAAAGGATGGGCTGGAGGACACCCCATGAAGAAGTTGGAGGAAATCCAGATTAGAAAAGGTGACTCGACTAAGTTAGTAAAAATAGGAGGCGCACTGGATAGTGAAGTCAGGAGAAGTTTGGTGGAACTACTTGAAGAATACAATGACATATTTGCTTGGAACCACAACGAAATGCCAGGCATCCCTCTCAACCTAGCGGTTCACCGACAGGCAGTGGATGCTACCGTCAAACCAGTTAAACAGAAACGGAGGCATTTCAACGCGGAGCGAAACACTGCAGTACAGGAGGAGGTGGATAAGCTTTTGAAAGCCAGGTTCATCAGAGAAGCCCGCTACCCTGAATGGATCGCCAATGTGGTCATGGTAACCAAAGCCAATGGAAAGTGGCGCATGTGCGTGGATTATACCGACCTCAATCGAGCGTGCCCGAAGAACAGCTTCCCTCTCCCAAAAATTGACCAGCTGATCAACTCCACTGCAGGAAACAAACTCCTAAGCTTCATGGATGCGTTCTCGGGATACAACCAGGTCATGATGCATCCCGCCGATTAGGATAAGACCAGCTTCATTACAGGGCAGGGTCTCTACTGTTACAAAGTCATGCCTTTTGGCCTAAAAAATGCAGGAGCCACATATCAACGCTTGGTGAACAAGTTGTTCAAACCATTAATAGGGAAATCTATAGAGGTATATATAGACGACATGATCACTAAATCTCAGATGGCCTATCAACATCTCGAAGACTTACGCCGGACTTTCCAAATAATCAAGGAAAATCAAATGAGGCTGAATCCAACTAAATGCGCCTTCGGGGTAGCAGCGGGAAAGTTCCTTGGCTTCATGGTGCATGAGAGAGGAATCGAAGCAAATCCCAAAAAAATCAAGGCCATCATAGAGCTAGAATCTCCAAAAACTCTTCAACAAGCTCAGGGGCTGACTGGACGGATAGCGGCTTTGAACCGATTCATATCAAGGTCCACAGATAAGTGGTAACAGACCAACCCTTGAGACAGTTCCTTCAAAGGCTAGATGTATCAAGCCGACTAGTTCTTTGGGCTCTGGAGCTCACCTAGTATGACATAAAATACAAGGCCCGGACAACAATCAAAGCGCAAGCTCTAGCTGATTTCGTTGCAGAATTTAATATGGTTTCTCACCCGGATGCTCCTATAGTTCCAGACATAAACCTGGGATCTCTGGAATGGCTGGTGGACGGCCAGGTCTGGACCTTGTTTACGGACGGTTCATCAAATCAAGCCAGCTATGGGGCTGGGATCGTCCTGATCGATCCCGAGGGGATCGAATACAGTCATTGTTTCAGGTTTGAGTTTGAAGTCACCAATAACGAGGCAGAGTATGAAGCCCTGTTGGCAGGATTGAAGGTTGCTATAGAGCAAGGAGCTGAGTACCTCATAGTAAGAAGTGACTCCCAGTTGGTAATCAACCAGGTGTCCGACACATATCAAGCAAGAGGTGACAACATGATAGCATACCTCCGGAAAGTCCAAGAAGCAGCTGCAAAGTTTAGAGGGATAAGGATGGAGCAGATCCCTCGAGAGAAAAATCATCGGGCAGATGTCATAGCCAAGATAGCGGCAGCAGGAGGAAGAGCGTTACCTAAAGGAATACCACTCCAACTGATACCTCGACCTAGCACAGCCCTGGGCTAGAAGTAAGTCCAGTCAATCGCCTGCCTTGCTGGATGGATCCCATAGCCGATTACTTGCAAGATGACACGCTCCCCGAAAGCCTAGATCAGGCACGTAAGCTCAAGAGGACTGCAACCCGGTATTGCCTGGTAGAGGGACACCTCTATCGCAAAGGAAAATCACTCCCATTGCTACGATGTCTACACCCGGATGACGCTAAATGGGCATTGGACGAGGTACATGCAGGAGACTGCGGCAATCACGTCTCAGGAGAGAGGTTTGCGTATCAGGTTTTTAGGATGGGATACTACTGGCCCACTATCCACCAAGACGCCAAAAAATTTGTACAATCCTGTGAGCCATGCTAGAAAACTACGAATCTCCACCATCTACCCCCCGAAAAACTCACCTCTATCAGTACGCCTTATCCATTTGCTATTTAGGGACTAGACCTAATCGGGCCACTCTCTACCGCGCCCGGCCAGGCGAAACACGCGGTAATAGCCATAGACTACTTCACTCAGTGGGTGGAAGCGAAGTCTTTGGTCCAGATAACCGAAGCCAACACCACGAGCTTTGTCAAGGAACATATCATTTGTAGGTTCGGTACTCCGATAGCCATAATCACTGATCTTGGTAAACAGTTTGACAATGCCAACTTCAGATTTTTCTACGAAAAAAGGGGTATCGACTTACGCCTAGCCTCAGTGGCTCATCCTCAATCTAATGGTTTGGTTGAGGCCACTAACAAAACTATCAAGAAGCTCCTCAAAAAGAAGCTCCAACAGAAGAAGGGGGGATGGGTCGATGAGCTTCCGAATGTCCTGTGGGCGTATCGGACTACTAAAAGGACTGCGACTGGGGAAACTCCTTATTCTTTGGCTTTTAGAACGGAGGCTATCTCACCCATCGAACATAGGTTAACATCTTTCAGGGTCCAGCATTTTGAGTTGGAAGAAAATGAAATGAAGTTAAGAGCCAGTTTAGACCTCCTTGAAGAGAAACAAGATAGAGCGGCCGAGCGGGTAGCCGCCTACCAGCACAAGATAGCCCGATGTTTTAATAAGAGGGTAAAGGTTCGAAACTTTAAAGAAGGAGACTTAGTACTCAGGAAAGTAACCCAAAATACCCGGAAGAGGTCAAACGGGGTATTAGCCCCCAATTGGGAGGGTCCATACTTGATAAAGGTGGTGATACGCAGGGGAGCATACAAGTTAGAAGATATGGATGGTTACCCGGTGGATCACACATGGAATGCCGACCACCTCAGGAGATTTTACCCTTAGAAGTTCTTTACGGAAGAAAGTATCGCGGAGGGTACACTTCTGATACATGTGCCCGATTTTCTCTTTGCTTTGTATTCGTTTTAAGAATCAATAAAGTCAGTTTTTCCTTCCGTGATCTTCTCCTAAATACACCTAAAGAAGTCCTCGCTATCTTTTTCACCACAAGACCAGGAAAAGCCACATGGCATTCCTGCTGCCTTGGTCGGGGAATACCCCCCTCCAGGAAGGCTCTGGTGTTTGAAAGCATAAAAGGCGTAGTCGCCTGCCAGACTTTATTTTACAAGACCAGGAGGGCCTACACGGACCCCCTGAAGCCTTGGACAGGGAATTCCCCTCTCTAGGATAAATCAAGCGCCATGGTAAACCTTAGTCGCTGACCAAGGTCGGCTAACAAAGCCCCGAGCCAGACTTCCCATCCCGAGAGACTGTTTGAAGTCACGTACCTAGATCAAGAACTTCCAGCCAAGATAAGTGTAAGGTTCCCATTTGTTGATTGGCTAATTTCGTGGAGAAACCACATGTTGGGGTACTTTGTAAGGGTAGCTTAGGTATTGGTTATATTGTTCGAAGCCCTTTGAAGACCTTGTGTTGATAAGCACCGAAGGTAATTTTCTTTGTGCTTACTTGACTTGAAGAGATAGTTGCACACACTCACAACTCATGCATATGTCTTATCTTTGTATGTTGTGTTTATTTGTGTTGTGCATTAATACCTATTTTCATCTCTTCTTGCATGTTAAATGATTGCATCTAGCTCATTAATTGCCATAACTTGTTAGGCATTAGGATGCATTCACTTCCCACACTTGCACTTCATGATTAGTCTTAAGTGTGGTGTAATTCGTTTCCGTTTGTGTGATCGGAAACGTCCGCGCTTACACGATGGTGTGCATGTCTTAGCGCGATGGTTGACCACTTGAGAAGGTCTCATTCTTCTCTTGGATAAGTGTTAGATTTGGTTTGGTTATTTGGAGTAAGTGTCTAGTTTCAAAAGATTGGATTTCAAGGTTTTAAGTGTTTTCAAAACTGACCTTTGTATGGTCTTGTGACCATAACTTTTTATGAAAAGATTGAAATTGAGTTTTGTAAAATTTTGGAAAAACTAGACTCTCATACCTTTCCAACGATATATTATTCGTAATATTTCATGACCGTTTGGATTGGTTTTGAAATTTCCAAAGTGACCACTAAAACAGGGCATCACAGCTGTTATCCGAATCTGACCTTTGGTCACTCAAATGACCATAACTTTTTCTACAGTTATCCAAATCATGTTTTGTTAATTGGAGTAGAAAGTAGACTTCCATACCTTTCCAACGGTATATTATATGAAAGGTTTCGATGTCGTTTGGTCATGTTTTGAGTCGCTTGAAAATCAAGCTTTGTGCTGTGACGCTCGCCGCGGTTTCAGTGCCGCGGTTTGGGACAGCGGCAGTCGAGCGACAGCAACGTCCTTGCTGTGCCGCAGCTACAGTGTCGCGGTTGAGCGATCGTGGCAGGCGAGCCACAGCGATATTTTTAGTGCGTTTTTCCAAAACGACCACACTTCACTTATGGCCCCTATATATATAACACTTTGACTTTAGGTCAGACAAGAGAGTTCATATCAGATTTCATAATTAGGATATTTTTCAAAGAGAAGAAAAATTCCAAGAACTCATTTTTATTCACTCAAACACTTTTTCATGATCATCAATCATCATCTAGCATCATCTTAGATCATCTAGATGTCATCTAGCATGGATTCTTCATCATACTTTGCTTGGTAAGCTTTTCACTAATATCTTACATATTTTGTGTTTCTCTTATCTAGCAATCTCAATTTAATTACTTGTATGTGATTTTATATTCTTTGAATACAAGATTGAGATTAGTATGATGTATGTTTGAGAAGTTGTATTGTGCTATCTTATTAGGTTTTGTGCTTAATATTGTTTAGCTAAACTAATTGACATGTCATTTAGTTTTGATATCTAGGATTGTTCTTAATTGAATATTAATCATCTTAGATAAGCATATAGGGTTTCCCTTGCTCTATGTTGCATTTTGGATATTCACATATATTCACTTAGGGTTGTATTCTCTTCTAGAGAAAGTAAGTCTTGTGTGTAGCAACCGGGATTAGGTTGCTTAGATCGCAAGCAAATTGGACTAGGTTCACTCATACCGGGATTAGGTAGGTGTGTGATTACTTCCGGGATTAGGTTGTAATCGTTTGCACATTTAGTGGATTCGAGGTTCGAGTGTGGCTTACTTACATAGCCCGTGGTTTTTCCCATGAGGGTTTCCACGTAAAAATCAAGTGTTGATTTAATTTCCGCACCATATTACACTTGCTTGTTTATATTATCTTGAGGGTAAATTCGTAATTTTGACTAACACGAAAAATTGGGTAAAAAGCGTAAAATCTATTCACCCCCCCTCTAGATAGCTTTATACACACCGTGCTATAATTAGTTTCAATAAGTTCTCTACTAAAACTACTCGTCCGAAAAGCACCACGAGCAACGGATGAAGGGACCATTCATCGAAGAACGGTACTGTCGAATGCAGGTATGGGTTTTCATATCACCAATCAGACAGTAGGATGTCGCAAAAAAAAAAAAAAAAATAGAAAGGAAAGGGAATTTCAATTAATCAATCAGGGTGCCCACCCCTCCTCATGTATGGGCTACAAAAACTGACAAAGCAGCTAGGGAATAACAAGAAAATCAGTTTTCCTCTTCCATCGTTTTTTCTTGCTCGCTTTCTTCGCCAGCTCCATCATCATCAGTAGCGCTATAGACTTCTTAGACTCCGGCCATAACTGTTCCAGTAGGAGGACTTATCTCGTCAGTCAGGGTCGCGAGATCTCGTTCCAAATCATTCGGAGAAGCCTGGGGACTCCAGATAACTTTCTCATTAAATTTTGGAACGATGGTTGCTTGAGGAAGGCCCCCTTGGTCCTGATTTTCGAGTTGGGCAGCTCGAGCCATGTTCAAATCACGATCCCAGTTAAGAATGGTCTGCAAATCAAAAGGGGGAGGAAGTGCCTTGGCAACTTCATATGAGGCAGTAAAATACCCGTCCCCAAAGGAGGAATCCACCACGGATTCCAAGGCACACATGGAAGCCTGTAGGGTCCTATGATCGTCTAGAAGGGTGGCCATCTCCGCCTTAATGGTCTCTCTGTCATTCCGGCAACGGGTTGACCTGACAACCTCCATGTCATAAGCGTGGATCACCCGTTCCAGTTCCATCAAGGCAGCCTTCTTGCCCGCATCAGATTCGGAGTTTTCCTGAATTAGGGAAGAAACATTCTCCTCAGCCCGAGCTAAGTCATTCCTGGCCTCCTCTAGTTGGGCCTGTAGAGCCAGGTTGGCCCCCTGCAAGGCAATCACTTGCTACCCCATGGCCAAGGTAAACTTGAAACCCTGCAGAAAGCAACAAAGAAGGTATAAAACAGGAAAGGGGAATTCACATACGACAAGCTAGAAAAACTGAATGCATACCTCAGCAAGAAGGGATGCCCCTTTGGATGCTAAGATATCAGTCGGGAGAGAGGACATGGTTTGCAAGTCTCCACTGGAGCAAGTAGCAATGAACTTAGAAATGACCTCTTATTGATCATAATGGCGAGACCCCAACTCGGAAGGAGAATCGGTAAAAGAGATAGCCCGAGCACCATCTACTTGCATTTTTTCCGTTTTAGTAGGAAGCTGGGTGGAAACGGTGAAAGAAGAAGGAGGAAGAGCGACCTTTATTACAGACGGGACGATGGCCATGTGGGAAGTTCTTTTCAAAGTATTCAAAGTAGGGAGAGGAGAAAATTTGGTCTTGGCAGCCCGCGCTAACATCTCACCTAAAGAAGGGCGCGTTGTGGTTTTTACCGGAAAGGGAGCAGGAGAATGTGGAGTCGACCCCATAATTTCAGGGGGAGGAGTCGGCACGGTTGGCTGAGATATGGAGGCATTTCCAACGCCAACAGAAGGAGGGGTAGAGGAGCTAGCATGAGAGGAATCCGGACGTATCAATCCTAATAGAAAAGAAGAAAGAAGGGGAATAGCCAGAAAAAACCATTAGTGGGAAGAAAGAGAGAAAGAAGGGAGGTAAGGGGCAGATTTATACCTGGTTGCGCAAGAGGTATCCATATATGCCGCTCCAGTCGGGCGCCTTCAAAGGGATCACAGGTGGGATACTGCGGGTTAGCATAACCCCTATCTTGAATCTTCAAAAGGATCTAGCTGGACTCTGCAGAAAGCTCGCCTGTGTTCCACTTTTTTGTGAAGAAAAGCGAATAGGAACCGAACGTTTAACCCCATCCAGACACACCGATTGGCCCCAATTGCCTTCAACTACTACCCACTCATTCTTCTAGGGTGGGGTGAACTTCACATTCGCCCCAGGAACAACGAATTGCAGCTTATTCTTGGGCCTCAGGTAGAATTGACCCCGAGGGACCATACTCGTTATTTCAAAAATATAGCGAAAGTCGTCAAAGCTAGGTTCCCTCTCTTCACTATCTTTTTCACACTGCTCCTTCCAAAGTACTAGGAACCCGATCAGGTTCTTCCAGAATCTGGGCGAAATCTGTAGCGGGGCCAGTCCTAAAGCAACGAGCAGCCTGCTAATAGAAGGATGCAGAGGAAGCCGAGCGCCACACTCGAAGGCGGCCACGTGTATCAGAAGGCAACCTGAAGGGGGGGAATACACATCATACCCCCGATGAGGAAGGGAAAGACGGATAGCATCCGGGTTCCTATAAACCTTCCTGAGCAGGGTAAGGGTATCATCTATGCAGACCGAATCCGGGATTATGCGGCCTTCACCGAAAGGAAGGAGGGGTCCGACAAGGATTCCTGAAGAATCCGCAGGAAGAATATCGCCTGTCCTATCCCTTTCTTTGTCACCAACGACGGCAGCCTCACCATTGTCCACTATCTGGACCGGATTCTCAGGTTCATTGCAGAAACCCAACCCGATTCGGGGATTCCTTGTAGAGCAACGACATTGGGACAAAATACTGTATCCATCACCTCGATTACGTTTCTTTCCCTTGGTCGACTGTGAACTCGCTGCTGAATTTTCCTTCTGACTACCAAGAGGATACAAAGATACAGAAAGAGAGCCTGAGGAGACAAGCATAGGAGGCATAGAGACATCCATAGAGGAGGCAGGAAGCTTTGAGGAAAACGCCATTGTTAAAAAGAAAAGATTCGAAAGAAGGAGAAGATTTCGGTTCGTGACTCCTGAAGGGCAAGCATAGCAAAAAAGGAAGGGGAGAGAGGTCTAGTTATAGGCAGAAGAAGGACGATTACCGAAACATAAAAGGAAACAAGAAGATGTGCTCAAGAAAAACTCTGAAAAATCCGCGCCGAAAAAATAGCCAATTTGAATTTATGAAGCAATCAGTCACGCAGATTATTGTTAAATACCACAGTTTTGAAAGAAGATTTCCCTCTTCACTATGGAAGCCAGCCCAATGAGGTTAGACAAGCTGACAAGATAGAAAATTCTTCAAGTGGACTTGGGAATCCTGACTCCAACCCTAGCAAGGTACCAGTGTTCAAGTCAGGGGGGACTTCTGTTAACTGCCAAAATTGGCAGGGATCAAAAAAGAATTTTCTACTAGCTTTGAGAATAAAGCCGGGATCCAAAGTAGAAGCAAAAATGTCCGGGTACCCCGTATGCTAGTTGACGGACAAGAGGAAGAGCCTTCACTCACTCCGGTCAAGTCCAAAAATTCCCGAGACCATGAAAAGCACCAGGAAGCCCTAAAAATGAATGGATGCTTGGAGGACACGGCCATCACAAGGTCCTAGTACCCAACTACCTCGAATACCCCGGTACCTGAATATCTGGATACCCCGTTACTTGAAACCCCAGCATCTGCGAACATCATTTTATAGGAAGCACGAGGGATGTGGGGTATCCGGGATACCCCCGACCAGCGAAACACGCGTCATATACATGGCAAGGTATATACCGGGGTCCCAGTAGACCGACCCCGGGGAAGCAGGAGGGGGGCACACCGAAAAATAGATTGCAAACACTAAACGTCACTGTTCAAGATAAAAAGTCAAGCTACAAATGCGATATTCATCCCCGCCGTTCAAAATCCTATTTTAAAGAGGAGTCAACTCATCTAGGACCAAGAAGGAAGGAATCGCCTGATCTTCAGGGATCAATTTCCCGATGAAATCGTCGGACTCCAAAAAAGGCCCGTGCAGCACTAAAACCCTAGACCGAAGTTCTAGGAGTGTTTTGCAAGAAAAGAGGCCTATATATATTGATGATATGATGACAGAAAGAGGGGGCAACCCTAGCCGACTATACTTGTTTACTACTTATCGACAGGCACGAAAGCTCCATCTCCATTCTGGTTCTCCTATGTCTTTTATTTTTTCCTTACATTAGAATCAACACTGTGATCTTTAGGAGCTCAAACACCAAGTTGTAAGAGTTCATATTGAAACCATAGTGTATATATACTCAAACAGTTTTTCCTTTTTATGCTCCCAATATATGAAAAACTCATACTCCCTACTATATGCATTCACCATCGTACTGGACACGCGATATCCAGTGGGGTACCAGGCTACTAAATATCTCGCTGGCCCCTGATCAATCCTGATCCGAATCCAGCTTTTCCAAATCAGATCACACCTCGTAGAAATTAAGGAACCTGCGAGGTATCGGGGTATAAAGTATCCGGCTAGCTCAGATCCAATTTGATCCGGATCCCTCACATATTGTTAATTCTGAATTGCACCCCGGTAACAATTTTGGGTTAACAGAATTGATTTAACTAATGCAAGAGTAAATCAATATACAAGATATGCAATCAATGTAAGATATGAAAAATAAAGAAATATTAAAATGAAAATAAACACAAGGATTTTTACGTGGTAAAACCTCAAAGCGGAAACATCCACGGGTTGATACCACAACCACCGGCAAAGCAATCCACTATATAAAAAAGACTTACACACTCAAAGCTATCTACTTAAGATATTCACTTTAAGCTATCAACTCCTAATCTACCCTTGGGCCTAGTGAATCACCTAGCCTACTCCCTATCTAAGGTGTGTCCTACACCTCTAGAGAGCAACTCCTTATCCAAGGCTATCAAGCCTCTAGGAAGATTTCCTTGCTTAGCTATCTAGATCCAAAGATCCTAGTTAAGCTTCCCTAGCTCAACCATCTGGAGTATTACACTCCTAGCTAAGACTTTCGCTTAGTTATTGAAACTAAATATAGCACGGTGTGTATAAAACTATCTAGAAGGGGGGGGGGGGGGGTGAATAGATTTTACGCTTTTTACCCAATTTTTCGTGTTAGTCAAAATTACGAAAATGCCCTCAAGAAAATATAAACAAGCAAGTGTAATATGGTGCCGAAATTAAAACAACACTTGATTTTTACGTGGAAACCCTCACGGGAAAAAACCACGGGCTATGTAAGTAAGCCACACTCGAACCTCGAATCCACTAAATGTGCAAACGATTACAACCTAATCCCGGAAGTAATCACACACCTACCTAATCCCGGTATGAGTGAACCTAGTCCAATTTTGCTTGCGATCTAAGCAACCTAATCCCGGATGCTGCACATAAGACTTACTTTCCCTATGAAGAGAATACAACCCTAAGTGAATATATGTGAATATCCAAAATGCAACATAGAGCAAGGGAAACCCTATATGCTTATCTAAGATGATTAATATGCAATTAAGAACAATCCTAGATATCAAAACTAAATGACATGTCAATTAGTTTAGCTAATCAATATTAAGTACAAAACCTAATATGCTAGCACAATACAACTTCTCAAACATACATCATACTAATCTCAATCTTGTATTCAAAATATATAAAATAACATACAAGTAATTAATTGAGATTGCTAGATAAGAGAAACACAAAATATGGAAGATGTAAGGATTCCCTTTTGTTGATTGGCTTATTTCGTGGTCAAACCACAAGTTGGGGTTTGGTTGTAAGGGTAGTCTAGGTGATTAGTTGAAGATCAAAGACCCTTTCCAAGACCTCAAGAGGACAAGCACCAAAGGTATATATCTTGTGCTTACTTTGCCTTGAAGAGATATAGTTGCACACACACACAACATGCATAACTCTTATTCTTGAATGTTGTGTTTATATTTTGTGTGCATTGTGCTTTATTGATTATTCAATATCTCTTCTTGCATTAAATTGATTGCATCTTGTTCTATGAAATGCCATGACATGTTTAGGCATTAGGATGCAAAGTCATGAATTTTTTCATGCATGTTTAAATTGATTGCATCTTGTTCTATGAAATGCCATGACATGATAGGCATTAGGATGCATTCAATTCCCACACTTGCACTTCATGATTAGTATTAAGTGTGGTGTAATTCGTTTCCGCTTGTGTGATCGGAAACGTCCGCGCTTGCACGATGGTGTGCATTTCTTAGCGCGATGGTTGACCACTTGAGAAGGTCTCATTCTTCTCTTGGATAAGTGGTAGTTTTGGTTTGGTTGATTGGAGTAAGGTGTCTAGTTTTAAAAGATTGGATTTCAATGTTTTAAGTGTTTTCAAAACTGACCTTTGCATGGTCTTGTGACCATAACTTTTTACACAAAGCTTCAAAATGAGTTTTGAAAATTTCTATACAAACTAGACACCCATACCTTTCCAATGGTATATTATTCGTAATATTTCATGACCGTTTGGATTGGTTTTAAATTCTCCAAAGTGACCACCAAAACAGGGCAACTATGTTGTTGTCCGTTTCTGACCTTTGGTCACTAAATTGACCATAACTTTTTCTACAGACATTTAAATGTCATTCTGTAAAAACGAGTAGAAAATAGACATCCATACCTTTCCAATGATATATTATATGAAAGGTTTCGATATCGTTTGGTCATGTTTCGAAGCGCTCGAATGTTGAGTCGCTGCACTGATGCGAGTACCGCGAAAATGCCCATACTTTTTCCATTTCTTCCAAAACGACGTAGTTTCATTTGGGCATTATAAATACATATCTTTCTCATCATTTTGAGAGGAGAGCCACAAAATCAAACCCTAGAGAGAGAGGCTCCTTGTTCTTGAGAGAGAAAGAGAGACTTGAGAGAAAAAGCTTAAAGATTACATCTTTATCTCTCTAAACCCATTCCCACATGCACAAATCATCATCTAGGCATCATCTAGGTTCATCTAGCATGTGCTAATGCATGGGTCTTCTTCAACACACATGGTATGATTTGTTGCACACTTTTATCTTACATAATTAGTGTTTCTACTTATCAATTTTATCTCATTTATTACTTGTATGTGTTTAGATTAATTTCTACATACATGATTGAGATTATGTGTTGATTGGGTTATTTATGTTAGCTAGGTTTTCATGCCTATTTTATATCTAGCTAATTAATCTCATTATATGATTCAGATTATTTTTGATAGCTTAATTGATTAGGTCATTATTGTCTAAAAGCTATGCCATAAACATTCTTGTGTGATTTATTTATAACTAGGTTGATAGATTGTTTTTTAATCAACTAGTTAATCTTTTGAATGTTTGTGGGTTTTTTATGATAGCTTTGTATCTAGGATTGGTTATCCTTTACTTAGCTAAAGTTGTATGCCATGACATATAGCTATTTTCATATCTAGGATTGATTTAAATTGAATATATCATCATCCTAGATAAGCATCTAAGGTTCCCTAACCTTGTTTGTTAATTGAATATTCATACATATTCACATAGGGTTGTGCATCTCTTTTGAGAGATTGAAGTCTTGTGTGATTGACCGGGATTAGGTCGGACACTGGGAACAGGTGGTCACATAAGCAATTGGACTAGAGCCACTTTTAAAGGCCCGCGTGGTAGAAGTGGGGGGTTATTGACCGGAGTGTTAGACGAGGTCTACATAGGTTGTAAACTCCATTTCAATTAGTGGATTTCGAGGTCCGAGTGTGGCGCACTAAATAGCCCGTGGTTTTTCCCAGTGGTTGGGTTTCCACGTAAACATCAAGTGTCATTTATTATTTCCGCATCTTATTACACTTGTATGTATATTTGACTTGCTAGGGGTATTTTCGTAAAATTGACATGCACGCGAAAATTGGGTAATAATTAGCTAAAATCTATTCACCCTCCCCCCCCCCCTCTAGCTTTATATTAAACACGCCTCCAGGACTTTTCAATTGGTATCAGAGCGGGTTCCTAGATATACTTAGGTGATCCTTTGGTCATTGTTGGTGTGTTTTGCATTTTGTATGTTTGTTTGATTTCTTCATACATTTTGCATTCTTCTCTTTTGCATTCATTCAACGCAAACACTATGAGTGATTTTGTGAGAGAAGAAATTGACTCCGATGAGGAGATGTCCCTCTAAGGTGAGAGAGGAGACGAAGATGAAAGGGCGTTGCTCACATCACCAAAGAGCTTCAAGCCCAAGCCTTCCTCAATCTTGGTCTAACCAACCAAGAAGGCTAACTTCCCTCAACCTACAATCCTAAAAGGGAAGTGCTCAATCATGCAAGCTCAACCGAGCAAGCAACATTGTCTTGGTCATCAACAAAGGAGGAGAGATCCTATCCAACTACCAAGACAACCACAACGACAAGGGAAAGCACCTTTGCATGCTCAAGGGAATGGTATAATTCCTAACCTTATCTCCTCTTGTCATTTGTGTGGTATTGATGGTCATGTTAGACCAAGTTGCTTGCATTACATTAAAATATGTAGATTTTAATGCATGATTGAAAAGAAAAAGGCTAGAGCTAAGATGCATGATCCTTTGACATCTATAACTCTAGAACCTATGACCACTAGAAATGTAATTGAGACATCTATGTGGATTAAAAATGATGAACCTGCTTGCTACGAGACTAACAAGTCTCAAATAGGTTCAACTAAGTCCAAAGGACTTGGTAGGTCCATAGGACCTCATACCCTTCTTTGAAGAGGTATGGAAAATTGACCCCATATGGGGAACTTGAGCAAAGAGAGCTATTTTGCATTCTTGTCACTTGCAAAAAATTTGAAATATCTTATGCTTCTCTTTTTGTTGCTTGAGTAAGCTTGTTTACACTATGTATATATATTTTCTATTCAATAAGTGTGATCAATGCTTGTATTGCAATCCATGTCATATTTATGTTCAAACATGCATTTTTGGACTAGGAGATATATACATAGGATAAAATTTGAATGACCTATAATGATCTCCATGACATGATGATTGTTAAATGACATGCTAAATGCTAATCTTAAAAAGCATGTTTTGATGATTGCATTTCTTAACTGCAAAAAATGTGTGAAAAAGCTTATGAGACTCAAATGAAAAAGGATCTTGTATCCATTCAAGGATTTTACATTCCAAATGTCTCTCTTTCTTTATTGGTTGAACATGTCTACTATCATACGGATATCTTATCTGGAAAAATCAAGTAGGGTGCAAAGTCGCTCATGACATGTTTGGCTTATAAAGTTGGATATAGTTGTTCCTAAATTAAAATCAATGAAAACCTATATCCTTGCTTCTCTCATGACATTGGTGAAATTGGTTTGAATTCATATTAAAAACCTTTGTCATTTGCTTTGCCAAATACCATGGTATTTTGGACTTAAATGCTACATGTCTTGTATGCAAAGCAATTATTTGATTCACACATTTTTCCTTAAATAAATCTCCTTGTTTCTCTCCAATTAATTGAGATTGCATAAAGTGACTTATATTGATTATGCAAATATTTAGAATGCTACTATCTCTCTTTGCCTTGAGTGACCCGATTGGGGACTACTCCTTTGTCTATATCATGACAAAAAGGGGGAGTAGGTTGTGGTAAGGGGAGTTGTAAATTGTAGTAGCAATTGTGCATGTTGGGGAGAATACTTATTGAAGGGGAGTAACCCTTTGAGGGGGAGCATTTGCACATACATACATTGCATGATGTTGTACTTAAATTCTTAAATGCAAATGCTTGTTTTATCTCACTTGATTCATCTCACCTTTTCTTGTATTGGAAAGTATAGAAACCTTGTTTTTCAGGGATTGATTATTCTACAAGAGATTGAAGACTTCAAGTTTATTTTATCTTATCTCTTTGTATTGTAGAATATCATTATAGACCCGTAGTTTCTATTTTGTTGTGAGGAATCATTGTGAGTGGTGGTTTTGTCACGAAATAGCCAAAGGGGGAGATTGTAAGGATTCCCTTTTGTTGATTGGCTTATTTCGTGGTCAAACCACAAGTTGGGGTTTGGTTGTAAGGGTAGTCTAGGTGATTAGTTGAAGATCAAAAACCCTTTCCAAGACCTCAAGAGGACAAGCACCAAAGGTATATATCTTGTGCTTACTTTGCCTTGAAGAGATATAGTTGCACACACACACAACATGCATAACTCTTATTCTTGAATGTTGTGTTTATATTTTGTGTGCATTGTGCTTTATTGATTATTCAATATCTCTTCTTGCATTAAATTGATTGCATCTTGTTCTATGAAATGCCATGACATGTTTAGGCATTAGGATGCAAAGTCATGAATTTTATTCATGCATGTTTAAATTGATTGCATCTTGTTCTATGAAATGCCATGACATGATAGGCATTAGGATGCATTCAATTCCCACACTTGCACTTCATGATTAGTATTAAGTGTGGTGTAATTCGTTTCCGCTTGTGTGATCGGAAACGTCCGCGCTTGCACGATGGTGTGCATTTCTTAGCGCGATGGTTGACCACTTGAGAAGGTCTCATTCTTCTCTTGGATAAGTGGTAATTTTGGTTTGGTTGATTGGAGTAAGGTGTCTAGTTTTAAAAGATTGGATTTCAATGTTTTAAGTGTTTTCAAAACTGACCTTTGCATGGTCTTGTGACCATAACTTTTTACAAAAAGCTTCAAAATGAGTTTTGAAAATTTCTGTACAAACTAGACACCCATACCTTTCCAACGGTATATTATTCGTAATATTTCATGACCGTTTGGATTGGTTTTAAATTCTCCAAAGTGACCACCAAAACAGGGCAACTATGTTGTTGTCCGTTTCTGACCTTTGGTCACTAAATTGACCATAACTTTTTCTAAAGATATTGAAATGTCATTCTGTAAAAACAAGTAGAAAGTAGACATCCATACCTTTCCAACGATATATTATATGAAAGGTTTCGATGTCGTTTGGTCATGTTTCGAAGCGCTCGAATGTTGAGTCGCTGCACTGACGCGAGTACCGCGAAAATGCCCATACTTTTTCCATTTCTTCCAAAACGACGTAGTTTCATTTGGGCATTATAAATACATATCTTTCTCATCATTTTGAGAGGAGAGCCACAAAATCAAACCCTAGAGAGAGAGGCTCCTTGTTCTTGAGAGAGAAAGAGAGACTTGAGAGAAAAAGCTTAAAGATTACATCTTTATCTCTCTAAACCCATTCCCACATGCACAAATCATCATCTAGGCATCATCTAGGTTCATCTAGCATGTGCTAATGCATGGGTCTTCTTCAACACACATGGTATGATTTGTTGCACACTTTTATCTTACATAATTAGTGTTTCTACTTATCAATTTTATCTCATTTATTACTTGTATGTGTTTAGATTAATTTCTACATACATGATTGAGATTATGTGTTGATTGGGTTATTTATGTTAGCTAGGTTTTCATGCCTATTTTATATCTAGCTAATTAATCTCATTATATGATTGAGATTATTTTTGATAGCTTAATTGATTAGGTCATTATTGCCTAAAAGCTATGCCATAAACATTCTTGTGTGATTTATTTATAACTAGGTTGATAGATTGTTTTTTAATCAACTAGTTAATCTTTTGAATGTTTGTGGGTTTTTTGTGATAGCTTTGTATCTAGGATTGGTTATCCTTTACTTAGCTAAAGTTGTATGCCATGACATATAGCTATTTTCATATCTAGGATTGATTTAAATTGAATATATCATCATCCTAGATAAGCATCTAAGGTTCCCTAACCTTGTTTGTTAATTGAATATTCATACATATTCACATAGGGTTGTGCATCTCTTTTGAGAGATTGAAGTCTTGTGTGATTGACCGGGATTAGGTCGGACACTGGGAACAGGTGGTCACATAAGCAATTGGACTAGAGCCACTTTTAAAGGCCCGCGTGGTAGAAGTGGGGGGTTATTGACCGGAGTGTTAGACGAGGTCTACATAGGTTGTAAACTCCATTTCAATTAGTGGATTTCGAGGTCCGAGTGTGGCGCACTAAACAGCCCGTGGTTTTTCCCAGTGGTTGGGTTTCCACGTAAACATCAAGTGTCATTTATTATTTCCGCATCTTATTACACTTGTATGTATATTTGACTTGCTAGGGGTATTTTCATAAAATTGACATGCACGCGAAAATTGGGTAATAATTAGGTAAAATCTATTCACCCCCCCTCTAGCTTTATATTAAACACCCCTCCAGGACTTTTCATAAGATATTAGTGAAAAGCTTACCAAGCAAAGTATGATGAAGAATCCATGCTAGATGACATCTAGATGATCTAAGATGATGCTAGATGATGATTGATGATCATGGAAAAAGTGTTTGAGTGATTAAAAATGAGTTCTTGGAATTTTTCTTCTCTTTGAAAAATATCCTAAGTATGAAATCTGAATATGAACTCTTGTGATTGACCTAAAGTCAAAGTGGCATATATAGGGTGTCAAGATGAAGTGTGGTCATTTTGATAAGAGACACCACTATTTGCCTTTGGCGCTGTACGTAGAGCGCCTCTGTACAGCACCTGTACAGCGCCCTTGCTCTGTTCTCACTAGAAAACAGAGGGGCACTGTACGAACAGCGCTTCTGTACAGCGCCCATCAAAAATGCATCAGACCTGATGCATTTAAATGACATTTTTTGCATCAGGTATGAGGGGCGCTGTTCGAACAGCGCTATGTAGAGCGCTTTGAACAGCGCCCTTTGCAATGCAAGATTTCTAAGAATGTGCATGACAAAGCAATGGGCAATGCAAGATGCAATCAACCTAACATGCAAGAAGAGATGTTAATGAGCATCAAGGCACACAAATAAGACACACAACATACAAGGATTAAACATATGCATGAGTTGTGAGTGTGTGCAACTATCTCTTCAAGACAAGTAAGCACTTAGAGTATTACATTTGGTGCTTGTCAATAGTGAGGTCTTCAAAAGGGCCTAAGCAATAACAACAACATCTAAGCTACCCTTACAAAGCATCCCCACATATGGTTTGATCACGAAATAAGCCAATTAAAAACAACGGGAATCCTAACAGTTATCTGGATCCTCTTGATCCTAACTAAGACTCCTTGCTTGGCTATTCGGAATCCTTTCCTAGCCAAGTCTTCTTACTCAAGACAAAGTTTCACACATTTCAATCAAGAGACTTCAACCTTTCCACAAGACAATGATCTAAGTGATGCAAATGATGCAAATCACAATCAAATAAAGCAAGATGATCAATCAAGCTATATGAACATCCTTAGAGACATTCTGGGATATGCTTTCAACAAACAATCACAAGTGTACCTAGAAATCAAAGCATGTGAATCATTAAGAACAAGATTAGAATATTCAATATATCTCACAAAAATTCTTTGTTCTCGGATCATGAAATTAAACCTAGAAAATATCATGAGGCACATCATATATAACATTTCTATAATCAATTTCAAGATTAATCAAGTTTAGCAAAATATGTTCAAATGAGAATCACAAGGCTAAAACTCAACAAACAATCAATCATACAAACCTAGCATATGATCTAACATCCTTCTTAACATATTTCATCAATCAAATAGGAAGATTAAAAGAGATGATCAAAAGATAAAATGAAAAGAAGAAGTTTCACATACAACACTTGAGTCTCGGACTGAAATCTGCCAATTGTGAAAAATCACGAACTCAAATGACTTTAAAAATACTTGGGGTTTGTATCTCTCTTCAAGACCAACATTTTTGGCTTTCAGATCACTTGATTTCGAGTTCGTATGAGAGAGTTATGATCAAAATAAGAAAACAAAAATTGAGAGAAAATTTCTGATGTTCTTTCTTTTTCAAATTTTCTTCTTGCATTGTTTAGAGGGAAGGAGGAGAGCTTTTAAAAGATTTCAAGAGAGGGAAGAAGTGACCAATCAGCAGCAGCCAACTCAGCATCCATGTGTGGACCGCGTGTGGCAAACATGGGCAGAGAGGTACTATTGGCATGTGCCACACGTGGACACCAAGCTTGGCCGTTGGCCTCGCTTGCTCCTCTCGCGCTCCGTTCGTGTTCTTAAGCCGTATTCGGGCATCCAAACTCTGAAATTGAATCTGTTTTTGGATTATGAACTGTGACTCCCTCACGCACAACAATGACCATAGAACTTTGACAAAAGGTTGAGAATTCATCTCAGAAAACGATGACGAAGACAACTCAATGAATGAGAACGCAAAGTAGCGTAGCTACATCGTTTGGACTTGAAACCTAATGAATGAGTAACCGAAATGACCGGGACTCAATAAGAAAACATAAGAGATCATGTTCAAGGCCAAAAAACAAGAAACACAAACAAATAAACACAATGTCACACAAGTATGCCATATCCAAGCGATAGTCATAAAACATGCAATTCTACAATGTTTGTCTATTTGAGACCAATGCATGTGCATACTTAAATGAGTGTGAATGTGTTATACCAAATGTTTGCACAATGATGCAGGGACACACATATATGAATTGTGTGTGTGTGCTCTTTACGCCTTGAAAAAGGAAGAAGGATCTTGATACCTTAGCATCCAAGAACGAGCTTTCCCTTTTGAAGACGATATTTGCATAAGACGTTGCTTTCCACCTTTGAAACTTATTTTCTTCAAAAATCACCTAAACAACTAATCAATACAAATAAAGAGAGTTTTGCAATGAAATCAAGCAAATAAAGATCTACGATCTTACATCATGTCAAAAAAGGGGGAGAAATATGGGAGATATATATCTAGCTTACTTAGTCTCATTTTTTAGTTTTATTTTTTAGTTTTATTTTTATTTTTTTGGTGTTTTTTTGGTATCAAGTTTGAACTTTATGGCATGTAATATTTTTTGGTATTTGTTGATCTTGGCTAGAATATTTTGTTGGATAACCTGTATTAAGGGGAGCATACATGATCCATTTGAACTTAAATGTTTTATTTTCTTACCTAAGTATGAATATTGCCATATGTGTTGTCTCTTGGATATTCTTGTGCTTTCAGGTTTATTTTAGGTGATATCAAGGGAAGACCAAGATGAAGTTTAAGACTTGTTGTTGAAAATTGTGTCTAGAAATGTGTAACTCATTGTACTCATTGTGACCATATTTTCTTTGTAAATGTTTTAGTTTATGTATAGGGGTTTTGACATGGAATTTGCCAAAGGGGAAGATTGTTAGGTTTTTGGTTTGTCTTAGCATATATTCTATATCAAAATGGTGCTTATCTTGTATTGTTTAGTGGTCGTTATCATGATGATACAAAGCTTCAAGGAAAGACTCGGCTACGGTTCATGCAAGGTGGTGGCTTGTTAAAGGGAATTAACTTCATTGCTCATCAAATGTATAATTGACCTCATTCCTCTTACAAGGCATAGGCACACACACACAAATCATTCATGAGTGTCCCTGCATTTTTTTGCACCATTTATATAACACATTCACATGTTTTAGTATGTTCATGCATATTGTCATACATTTTAGAATTGCATGTCTTAAGACTATGTCTAGGAAATGGCATACTTGTGTGAACTTATGTTTATTTATTTCCATTTTATTGATTTTAGACTTGAACATGATCTCTTATGATTCTTTATTGAGTCTCAGTCATTTCGGTTACTCATTCATTAGGTTTCGAGTCCAAACGACATAGCTACGCTACTTTGCGTTCTCATTTGTTGAGTTGTCTTCGTCGTTGTTTTCCGAGATGAATTCTCAACCTTTTGTCAAATTTTTGTAGTCATCATTGTGCATGAGGGAGTCATGATTCATAATCTAAAGATGGATTTAAAATCGGAGTTCAGAGGCCCGAATACGGCCGAAGAACGTGAGAGGAGTTTACTCGGCTGAAGGCCAAGCAATGGTGTCCACGTGTGAGCCACGTGTGACACACGGCCAACACAGCCCTCTGCCCACATGTGCCACATGCGGCCCACATGTGGAGGTAACATGGCAGGCTGTGATTGGTTGTTTCTCTCCCTCTCTGTCTTCTCTTTTAAATTCTCCAATTCCCTCCCATACATTTCAAGAGGCAAAAATTAGAAATCTTAGACCAGAATTTTTCTCACCTTCCAAACACCATAACTTTCTCATACGAAGTCGGAATTGGTTGATTCAAGTTGGAGATTGTTCCTAATCAAGTCCTCTACCTTTTCCAAGTGGTCTTGCAGCTTTTTGATTGATATTTGTGGTGGTTCTATCCAGAAAACCGAACCAGCTCGTGATTGCAAGGTAGTGTTCATATCTTTGAGATTTCTTCTTTTATAACCTTCAATTTGCTTGGGGTTTCTTCTTCTATATGTATGTATATGTATGGTGAATGCTATTGAGAAAGATAGCTTCATAATTAAACCTAATCAAAAGTCTAATTAGAGACATATGTGAACTAGTTTCTTAGATTCTAGGTTTTTCACATGCTTGAGAGTTGTATTGTGATTAGTTTGATATCTAGTGTTATTTGTGTATTAATTGATGTATTTTATAATCAATAACCTTAACATGTGCTTAGATCCTATTATTGAACAAATCTAGGATTAGCACTTGTGTTTATGTTTTTAGACACATCTAAGATATAATTGATTATTCATTATATCCTTGCTCTAAATCTTTGGATAGAATATTCATTGAATATATTTTTGTGATTCTAGCATTTATGTGTATGTTTATAACATCTTGAATATGTGCTTCACGATTACGATTTATTCAAGTGTTATGTGTGCAAATGAAACTAGGAGCTTTTGTGTTAGGTGTTTTTCACATGCTCTAGGTTTAATTCATGTTTTGGCATCTAGACTATATTACTTGTGTTCTCACATGTTTAGGTCTAGTTGTTCTATAGAATGTATTGATGACATGTTCTATGTTGAATTGATTGTTTGCATCATTTGCATTCACATGATCACACTATGAAGTCCTTGTAAAATGCATGAAGTCTTGACTAGGACAAGGTGTCCGGATACTCAAGCAAGGAAGCCTTAGTTAGGACAAGAGGTCCGGATAACTAAGCAAGAAGTCATGGCTAGGATAGGGAAGGTCCGGATAGTCATGCATGGGAGGCTCTCTAGAGGTATGAGTGCCTTGGATAGGGAGTTGGCTACATTATTGGTAGGCCCGGGCGTTTGGTATGACATAGACTCCAATAGAGTGTGATACATGGGATGTGTATGCATGCTTGAGGAATTTCTAATCATCCAACGATGTTGATTAGGTATTGAGTCCAATATATGATGATTTTGCATCATTGATGGATTTTGTATCTTCCAATAGGGATTAGGTAGACATAGACTCCAATAGAGAGTAGATCATAGGTTGGTCATTTTTGAGGAATTTCTAATCTATCATCCAATATATATAGTATCCAATGGTTGTAGTTCAACTCGTGGATGTTTCCTCCTTGGAGGTATTACCACGTTAAAAAATCTCTTGTGTTAATTCTTTCTATCTTTATCTCTTATATTTGTCTATGTTTATGTTGTTATCTTGTTGCATATTATTCACTTGTGATGTATATTGAAACAAGATTTTGTAAAGTGTGATTTGTAAACAAATTCATTTGTTCATATTTGTAAATATATTTCTTTTGTATAGTGTTACCTTTGTGTATTGTTATATGTGTTAATACTTGTAATACATTGAACAAATTATTGAAATACAAGTATGTTAGGATTCCCGTTATTTTTAATTGGCTTATTTCATGATCAAACCATATGTGGGGATGCTTTGTAAGGGTAGCTTAGATGTTGTTGTTATTGCTTAGGCCCTTTTGAAGACCTCACTATTGACAAGCACCAAAGGTAATACTCTAAGTGCTTACTTGTCTTGAAGAGATAGTTGCACACACTCACAACTCATGCATATGTTTAATCCTTGTATGTTGTGTGTCTTATTTGTGTGCCTTAATGCTCATTAACATCTCTTCTTGCATGTTAGGTTAATTGCATCTTGCATTGCCCATTGCCTTGTCATGCATAATCTTGGGATTCTTTCTTTGCAAAGGGCGCTGTTCAAAGCGCTGTTCGAACAGCGCCCATCATACCTGATGCAAAAAATGTCATTTAAATGCATCAGGTCTGATGCATTTTTGTTGGGCGCTGTACGAGCGCTGTACAAAGCGCTGTTCATACAGCGCCCCTCTGTTTTCTCGTGAAAATAGAGCAAGGGCGCTGTACAGGCGCTGTACAAGGGCGCTCTACGTACAGCGCCCAAGGCAAATATTGGTGTCATTTATCAAAACGACCACACTTCATCTTGACACCCTATATATATGCCACTTTGACTTTAGGTCAATCACAAGAGTTCATATTCAGATTTCATACTTAGGATATTTTTCAAAGAGAAGAAAAATTCCAAGAACTCATTTTTAATTACTCAAACACTTGTTCCATGATCATCAATCATCAGCTAGCATCATCTTAGATCATCTAGATGTCATCTAGCATGGATTCTTCATCATACTTTGCTTGGTAAGCTTTTCACTAATATCTTACATATTTTGTGTTTCTCTTATTTAGCAATCTCAATTAATTACTTGTATGTGATTTTATATTCTTTGAATACAAGTTTGAGATGAGTATGATGTATGTTTGAGAAGTTGTATTGTGCTGGCATATTAGGTTTTGTGCTTAATATTGATTAGCTAAACTAATTGACATGTCATTTAGTTTTGATATCTAGGATTGTTCTTAATTGCATATTAATCATCTTAGATAAGCATATAGGGTTTCCCTTGCTTTATGTTGCATTTTGGATATTCACATATATTCACTTAGGGTTGTATTCTCTTCATAGAGAAAGTAAGTCTTGTGTGTAGCATCCGGGATTAGGTTGCTTAGATCACAAGCAAAATTGGACTAGGTTCACTCATACCGGGATTAGGTAGGTGTGTGATTACTTCCGGGATTAGGTTGTAATCGTTTGCACATTTAATGGATTCGAGGTTCGAGTGAGGCTTACTTACATAGCCCGTGGTTTTTCCTGTGAGGGTTTCCACGTAAAAATCAAGTGTTGATTTAATTTCCGCACCATATTACACTTGCTTGTTTATATTATCTTAAGGGTAAATTCGTAATTTTGAATAACACGAAAAATTGGGTAAAAAGCGTAAAATCTATTCACCCCCCCCCTCTAGATAGTTTTATACACACCGTGCTATTATTAGTTTCAATTGGTATCAGAGCGGGTTCCTAGACATACATAGGTGATCCTTGCTTATTTTGGTGTGTTTTGCATTTTGTGTGATTTTTGATCATTCATACATTTGCATTCATTTCATTCATTCATAAACACTATGAGTGGAAACGGTGGAAATGGTGGTAGCAACGAAGGTGCTTCTAGCACAAGGCCTCCACTTCTTACCGGATTGAACTATTCCCAATGGAAAGGGAAGATGGAATCCTACATATGCCAAATTCATGACCGTGCATGGATGGCGGTGGAAGACGGATATGATCTCCCTATGATGACTCCCGCGGGTGGAGGAGAAGATGTTTTGAAGCCTAAGGCGCAATGGAACGCGCAAGAGTTTGATGCTTCAAAATGGAATAGGAAGGCGATGCATGCCATCTTGTGTGCTATGGACGAAAATCAATACAAGTTGATTCAAAATACTAGGATAGCTAAGGAAACATGGGACATCCTAGAGATTGCACATGAGGGAACCGAAGTGGTGAAGGACTCTAAGCTTCAAGTCATCCAAACTCAATTCGAGATGCTCAAGATGGAGGAGAATGAGTGCTTCAACGACTTCGAGATCAAGTTGATGGATATAGTCAACCAAAGTCATCAACTTGGTGATCCATATTCGGATAGGAGAATCAAGCAAAAGATTATGAGATCTCTACCTGATAGGTTTGAATCGAAGGTGACGGCTTTAGAAGAAAATAGTGATTATAAGGATATGAAGCCGAGTGAGGTGATTGGGAGACTTCTAGCTTATGAGTCTAGGAAGGGGCCTATCTCCACACCCACTAAAAAGCAAAAAGGAATTGCTTTGAAGACCTCCAAGGATGAAAATGAGGCAAAGAAGGTTGACTCGGATGAAGACCTTGCCTTGTTTGTAAAAAGGTTCAACAAGGTTATGAAGTTTAGAAGGAAGAGCTTTAGGTCAAAAGGTCAAGATTTGAAGAAAAAGGGCTCTTTCAAGAAGTTTGAACCTAGGCAAGAAAGGACCGAAAGGAAAGGGGTCCGTTGTTGCGAGTGTGGTGGCATAGGTCATTTTGCCCCCGATTGTGCAAATCATGTTGAGAAGAAAAAGGGGAAAGTGATAGCCGTCACTTGGAATGGAAGTAGTGATGACTCCTATGAGGGAGATGAGTCTTCGGATGATGAAGAGCTCACGGCTAATCTCCTAGCTTTTGCCTCCTCCCATAAAAGCAAAAGTGCTAGTGAGAGAGAGGAAATGAGTCAAGAGGAAAATGACTCAAGTGAAGTAGAAAGTAATTCCTCTTCTAACTCTATAAATGGATTTGTAGAGAAAAAGGTGCTTGCTAAATATCATGCCGAATTTAATGATTTAGCAATCAAGAGCACAAGAAAGATCAAGATGTTGAGAGAAGAAAATCTTGAGCTTGCATCTCATAATGACCACTTAAGTGAACAAGTGGAAAAATTCAAGAAGATGGAAGATAAGCTAAAAGAGGAGTTAGTCTTATCTAGGAGGAATGAAGATAGCTTAAAGAGGGAGCTTGAAGAAGTTAGAGAATCTATGACTAGGATGGATTCTAGCACCAAGAAGCTTGACCATATGCTTGGTGTTGGAAAGAGTCCATGTGACAAGAGGGGTCTTGGGTATGAAGATGGTAAGAAGATCTCAACCTCTAACATGACCGTGTTTGTCAAGAGTTTGAGGAAAGAAGAAACTTCATTTGTGCAACTTCCTAGGAAGAAGTTAGAAATAGGACAAAGTTCAAATGCTCAAGTGAAGATGTGACCAAGAAGGCAACCTCAAGCTCAACCCCCTAGGGTCCCTCAAGCCAACATTCCTCCTCAAATGGCTCACAAAGGAAAGAGGCCTATCATGCAACCTTAAGCTTGGAAGCAACCTAGACCGGTTCAACAACGAAGACGCATTGAACCCTTTCATCCACAAAGACAAGGACAAGGTATGATTCCTTATTTTACTCCTATTTGTCACTTTTGTGGATTTGATGGTCATATTAGACCACATTGCTTTCGCTATATAAAAATATGCAAAACTAGAAGCATGATAGAGAAGAAAAAGAAAAGAGCCATGATGCATGTTCCTAGGAATGATAATATTAATTTGCATGATCCTAGGAATAGTAGAGCACATGTACCAAAGACCACTAAGAAAGCTAAAATTGTTGCTATGGATTAGAAAGAATGAAAATGTTTGCCATGTTTCACAAATAGCCTTGAAGGCAAATTCTTCTAATTTTTGGTATTTGGATAGTGGGTGCTCTAGGCACATGACGGGAAACAAGAGTTTCTTCGAGACTCCTGTTATGGAGGAAGGTGGATATGTCACTTTTGGTGATGGATTCAAAAAGAAGGTTGTAGAGAAAGGATCCATTTCCGTTCCCGGTTTACTCTCCTTATCCGATGCTTTATTTGTTGATGGCTTGAAAGCAAATTTAATAAGCATTTCACATCTAAGTGATGAAGGATATTCCGTCTTGTTTAGTAAAAATGATTGCTCAATCCTAAAGCCCGATGGACAAACCTTGTTGAAAGGTATGAGATCTAGTGACAATTGTTGTTGTCTTGAAGCTAGAATAGTCTCAAACAATGTGTCCATGGATGAGCAAGTTGAGTTGTGGCATGAAAGACTTGGCCACATGAACTTTAGGGATTTAAGAACCCTTGGAAAGTTCGAGTGTGTGCGTGGCCTCCCTAAGCTTGGGAAGAAAGCCAATGGTATTTGTGGACCTTGCCAACAAGGAAAACAAACCAAAAGCATGCACAAAAAAGGCAAGTATCTCTCCACCAAGGAGCCTCTTGAGCTTCTCCACATGGACCTCATGGGTCCCATGCAAACCGAGAGTTTAGGTGGAAAGAGATACATTTTTGTTTGTGTTGATGGTTTCTCTAGACTTACATGGACATATTTTCTTAGAGAAAAATCCGAAACTTTTGATAAGTTTAAAATGCTTTGTACTAAATTGCAAAATGAAATGAATTCTAACATTAGAAGCATTAAACGGATTAGAAGTGACCATGGGAGGGAGTTTGAGAATGCCTCCTTTGAAAGCTATTGTGATAGCTTAGGCATCTCCCATGAGTTTTCGGCTCCTACGACACCTCAACAAAATGGAGTTGTTGAGAGGAAGAATAGGGTCCTCCAAGAGATGGCCCGAGTGATGTTGCTTAGCAAAAATGTCCCTAGGAACCTATGGGCCGAAGCCGTCAATACGGCTTGCTATATAGGGAATAGAGTATTCCTAAGGCCCGGATCTAGAAACACCTCCTATGAGTTATGGAAAGGCAAGAGGCCAAATGTTAGCTACTTCCACACTTTTGGGAGCAAATGCTACATTTTAAATGACCGTGATCAACTTGGCAAGTTTGATGCTAAGAGTGATGAGGGTATCTTTATTGGCTATGCCTTGAATAGTAAAGCCTATAGAGTTTTCAACTTGAAAAGTCGAACCGTCATGGAATCATCGAATGTTATCATTGATGATACAAGGCTCAAGTCCAATGACCATGAGGAGGAGGATGTTTTAGAGGATGACTCTCCTTTGGAGAGGGTTGTGGTGACTCCCAATGTTGGGTCATCTAATGAAGTCACACAACCTATTACTAGAGTTCCTAACTTGGACTCTAATGAACCCGCTCCATGGGTTAGAAGACTCCATAACAAAGAAGATGTTATTGGAGATGTTAATGAGGGTGTTAGGACTAGGCGTCAAATAGCTAATCTAATTAGCTTTACATGCTACACCTCTCAAATAGAACCCAAAAAGGTTGATCAAGCCTTGAATGATGAATTTTGGGTTCTTGCCATGCAAGAAGAGCTAAACCAATTCGAAAGGAATGAGGTTTGGACTCTAGTTCCTAGGCCTAAGACCACTAATGTCATAGGCACTAAATGGATATTTAGGAACAAATCCGATGAGGATGGCAACATAGTGCGGAACAAGGCTAGACTTGTAGCACAAGGGTACTCTCAAATTGAGGGATCGACTTTGAGGAGACTTTTGCTCCCGTTGCCCGCTTAGAGTCCATTAGGCTTCTCTTGTCCATCTCTTGTGTGCACAAGTTCAAATTGCACCAAATGGACGTCAAGAGTGCCTTCCTCAATGGCTTCTTGCAAGAGGAAGTGTTTGTTGAACAACCCAAGGGGTTTGTGGATGCACACCACCCCAACCATGTCTATCGCCTCAAGAAGGCACTATATGGGTTGAAACAAGCACCGAGGGCTTGGTATGAGCGCCTCACTCAATTTCTTGTTGACAATAACTACACAAGAGGTAGTGTTGACAAGACATTATTCATCAAGAGAGACAATGATGAGCTTTTCATAGCTCAAATATATGTTGATGACATAGTGTTTGGCTCCACCAACAACACCAAGGTCCAACAATTTGTTGATGTCATGTCTCATGAATTTGAGATGAGTCTTGTTGGTGAGCTTAGTTACTTCCTAGGTTTGCAAATTAGGCAACTAGATGATGGGATTTTCATAACCCAAGCCAAATATGCTAAGAACCTAGTGAAGAAGTTTGGTTTATAGAATGCCAAACATTGTGATACACCCATGAGTACCACTTTGAAGCTAAGCAAGGATGCTAGTGGTAAAAGTGTGGAACAAACTCTATATCGGGGCATGATAGGTAGCTTGCTTTATTTGACCAAAAGTAGGCCCGATATATCCTTTAGTGTGGGTGTGTGTGCTAGGTACCAAGCGGATCCTAAGGAGTCCCACCTCTCTTCCGTGAAGAGGATCATTCGCTATGTGAATGGGACATCCAACTATGGGATTTGGTACTCTTTTGACACTAATGCTAGTCTTGTTGGCTTTAGTGATGCGGATTGGGCAGGAAATTGTGATGATAGGAAGAGCACATCAGGCGGTTGCTTCTTTCTAGGCAACAACTTGGTGTCTTGGTTTTGCAAGAAGCAAAACTCGATTTCCTTGTCCACGGCCGAGGCCGAGTACATAGCCGCGGGGAGTGGATGCACACAACTCCTATGGATGAAGCAAATGCTAGTAGACTACGGATTCAACCAAGGTACTCTCACTCTCTTTTGTGATAACATGAGTGCTATTAATATTTCCAAGAATCCGGTCCAACATTCTAGAACTAAGCATATTGACATCCGCCATCACTTCATTAGAGAGCTTGTTGAAAATAAATGCATAGTACTTGAACATGTAGGTACTAATGATCAACTTGAGGACCTATTTACTAAACCCTTAGATGCTACTCGATTTAAAACTCTTAGTAGATCTATTGGGATATGTCTTGTGGAGTGATGTGTTCTATGATTGACCCCATATGGGGAACTCAAGCAAAGAGAGCTATTTTGCATTCTTGTAACTTGCAAAAAATTTGAAATAACTTATGCCTCTTCTTTTGATTGCTTGAGTAAGCTTGGTTGTACATATGTATATATGTTTTCAATTCTATAAGTGTGAACCTTGCTTGTCTACAATCCATGTCATATTTATGTTCAAACATGCATTTTTGGACTAGGAGATTTTCATAGGAAGTATGATGTGAATGACCTATAGTTATCTCCATGACATGATGATTCTTTTATAACATGCTAATGTCAAATGAAAAAGCATGAAATTCATACAACATGCTCTCATGAAAAGCATGAATTGATGATTGCATATTCTTAAAATGCAAAACTTGTGTGAAAGCTTATGAGACTCAAAATGAATAAAGGATCTTGTATCCGTTCAAAGGAATTTATATTCCAAATGTCTCTCTTTCTTTATTAGTTTAACATGGTTACTATCATACGGATATCTTATCCGGAAAAATCAAATAGGGTGCAAAGTCGCTCATACCATGTTTCGCTTATAAAGTTGGATATAGTTACTCTAAAATTTGAAATCAATAATCTCTATATCCTTGCTTTTCCCATGACATTGGTGAAATTGGTTTGAATTCTTATTTGAAACCTTTGTCATTTGCTTTGCCAAATACCATTGTATTTTGGACTTGAATGCTATATGTCTTGTATGCAAAGCATGTTGGATTCACACATTTTCTCAAATAAATCTCCTTGTTTCTCTCAAATTAATTGAAGTGCATAAAGTGACTTATATGTATATGCAAATCTTGCATGCTTCTATCTCTTGTAGCTATGAGTGACCCGGTTGGGGACTACTCCTTTGCCTATATCATAACAAAAAGGGGGAGTAGGATATGGTAAGGGGAATTGCAAAATATAGAAGCTATTGTGCACTTTGGGGAGAACATACATTGAGGGGGAGTAACCCGTTGAGGGGGAGCATTGCATACACATACATTTCATAATGTTGTGCCTAAATTTTAAATGCAAATGCTTGTTATTGTTCTCACATGATTAATCTCACACTTTACTTGTATTGGAAATGCTAGAAACTTTATTTTCAGGGCTTGATTGTTCTACAAGAGATTGAAGACTTGAAGTTGTATTTACTTATCCCTTTGTAATGTAGATAATCATTGTAGTCCCGTAGTTTCTAATTCTTTGTGAGGAATCAATGTGAGTGGTGGTTTTGTCACGAAATAGCCAAAGGGGGAGATTGTTAGGATTCCCGTTGTTTTTAATTGGCTTATTTCGTGATCAAACCATATGTGGGGATGCTTTGTAAGGGTAGCTTAGATGTTGTTGTTATTGCTTAGGCCCTTTTGAAGACCTCACTATTGACAAGCACCAAAGGTAATACTCTAAGTGCTTACTTGTCTTGAAGAAATAGTTGCACACACTCACAACTCATGCATATGTTTAATCCTTGTATGTTGTGTGTCTTATTTGTGTGCCTTAATGCTCATTAACATCTCTTCTTGCATGTTAGGTTGATTGCATCTTGCATTGCCCATTGCCTTTTCATGCATAATCTTGGGATTCTTTCTTTGCAAAGGGCGCTGTTCAAAGCACTCTACAAAGCGCTGTTCGAACAGCGCCCATCATACCTGATGCAAAAAATGTCATTTAAATGCATCAGGTCTGATGCATTTTTGTTGGGCGCTGTACGAGCGCTGTACAAAGCGCTGTTCGTACAGCGCCCCTCTGTTTTCTCGTGAAAACAGAGCAAGGGCACTGTACAGGCGCTGTACAAGAGCGCTCTACGTACAGCGCCCAAGGCAAATATTGGTGTCATTTATCAAAACGACCACACTTCATCTTGACACCCTATATATATGCCACTTTGACTTTAGGTCAATCACAAGAGTTCATATTCAGATTTCATACTTAGAATATTTTTCAAAGAGAAGAAAAATTCCAAGAACTCATTTTTAATTACTCAAACACTTGTTCCATGATCATCAATCATCATCTAGCATCATCTTAGATCATCTAGATGTCATCTAGCATAGATTCTTCATCATACTTTGCTTGGTAAGCTTTTCACTAATATCTTACATATTTTGTGTTTCTCTTATTTAGCAATCTCAATTAATTACTTGTATGTGATTTTATATTCTTTGAATACAAGTTTGAGATGAGTATGATGTATGTTTGAGAAGTTGTATTGTGCTAGCATATTAGGTTTTGTGCTTAATATTGATTAGCTAAACTAATTGACATGTCATTTAGTTTTGATATCTAGGATTGTTCTTAATTGCATATTGTAAGGATTCCCGTTGTTTTTAATTGGCTTATTTCGTGATCAAATCATAAATGGGGATACTTTGTAAGGGTAGTTTAAATGTTGTTGTTAGTGCATTAGGCCCTTTGAAGACCTCATTATTGACAAGCACCAAAGGTAATATTCTAAGTGCTTTCTTGTCTTGAAGAGATAGTTGCACACACTCACAACTCATGCATATGTTTAATCTTTGTATGTTGTGTTTCTTTTTGTTGTGCATAAATTATTATTTACATCTCTTCTTGCTTGATTTTATGATTGCATCTTGTGTTGAAAACATCATAGCATTTAGGCTTTAAAGATGCATCTTGTTTGACTTTGTACCCCTTGCAAAATTGCTTGAGGGATACATTTTTGGGACTGTGCGCTGGTCCACCAGCGCCGGTCGACCAGCGCCGCTCATCGGCGCAAATCGCCCAGTGGCGCGCCGCTGGTCGTGCGCTGGTGTGGACCAGCGCCGGCCACCAGCGCCGATCGCCCAGTATGGCGCCGCTGGACTGACGCTGGCTTGAGCGCCTGACGTCCAGCGCTCAAGCCAAAATTGGCTTGTGCGCTGGTCCACCAGCGCAGGTCCACCAGCGCACAGAGTGATTTTCTGGCGAGTTTTCAAAACGACCTCACTTCACTTATGGCCTCTATATATATGCTAACTTGATTTTAGGTCATTTACAAGAGTTCTTATTCATGCTTCATACTTAGGATATTTTTCAAGAGAAGAAAAATACACAAAGAACTCATTTTTAATTACTCAAACACAATTTCATGATCATCAATCATCATCTAGCATCATCTTAGATCATCTAGATGTCATCTAGCATGGAATCTTCATCATACTTTGCTTGGTAAGCTTTTCACTAATATCTTACATATTTTGTGTTTAATTTATCTAGCAATCTCAATTAATTACTTGATTGTTATTTTGTATGCTCTAGATACAAAATTGAGATTAGTATGATGTATGTTTGAGAAGTTGTATTGTGCTAGCATATTAGGTTTTGTACTTGATATTGATTAGCTTAACTATTTGACATGTCATTTAGTTTTGATATCTAGGATTGTTCTTAATTGCATATTAATCATCTTAGATAAGCATATAGGGTTTCCCTTGCTCTATGTTGCATTTTGGATATTTTCATATATTCACTTAGGGTTGTATTCTCTTCAAGAGAAGCTAAGTCTTGTGTGTAGCAATCGGGATTAGGTTGCTTAGATCGCAAGCAAATTGGACTAGGTTCACTCATACCGGGATTAGGTAGGTGTGTGATTACTTCCGGGATTAGGTTGTAATCGTTTGCACATTTAGTGGATTCGAGGTTCGAGTGTGGCTTACTTACATAGCCCGTGGTTTTTTCCCGTGAGGGTTTCCACGTAAAAATTCAAGTGTTAATTTAATTTCCGCACCATATTACACTTGCTTGTTTATATTATCTTGAGGGTAATTTCGTAATTTTGACTAACACGAAAAATTGGGTAAAAAGCGTAAAATCTATTCACCCCCCCTCTAGATAGCTTTATACACACCGTGGTATATTTAGTTTCAATTGGTATCAGAGCGGGTTCCTAGACATACATAGGTGATCCTTGCTTTATTTTGGTGTGTTTTGCATTTTGTGTGATTTTTGATTATTCATACATTTGCATTCATTTCATTCATTCATAAACACTATGAGTGGAAACGGTGGAAATGGTGGTGGCCACGAAGGAGCTTCTAGCACAAGGCCTCCACTTCTTACCGGTTTGAACTATTCCCAATGGAAAGGGAAGATGGAATCCTACATATGCCAAATTCATGACCGTGCATGGATGGCGGTGGAAGACGGATATGATCTCCCTATGATGACTCCCGCGGGTGGAGGACAAGATGTTTGAAGCCTAAGGCGCAATGGAACGCGCAAGAGTTTGAGGCTTCTAAGTGGAATAGGAAGGCGATGCATGCCATTATGTGTGCCATGGATGAGAATCAGTACAAGCTTATTCAGAATACTCAGATTGCCAAAGTGGCATGGGACATCCTTCAAGTTGCACATGAGGGAACCGAGGTGGTGAAGGAGTCCAAGCTTCAAGTCCTCCAAACTCAATTTGAGTTACTTAGGATGGGAGAGGATGAATGCTTCAACGACTTCGAAATCAAATTGATGGACATAGTAAATCAAAGCCATCAACTCGGAGACCCGTATTCGGATAGGAGAGTCAAGCAAAAAATTATGAGATCTCTCCCCGATAGGTTTGAATCAAAGGTGACGGCCATAGAAGAAAATAGTGGCTACATGGATATGAAGCCAAGTGAAGTTATTGGGCGTCTCCTTGCATATGAGTCTAGGAAGGTTCCTAGCACCACTACTCCTCCTAAGAAGTCTAAAGGAATAGCTTTGAAAGCATCTAAGGATGCAAAGGAGGCAAAGCATGAATCGGATGAAGACCTTGCCTTATTTGTGAAACGGTTCAACAAGGTTATGGGGTTCAAGAAGAAGAAGGGATTTGGGTCAAGAGGACAAGATTTGAAGAAAAAGAGTTCCTTCAAGAAGTTTGAGCCTAGACAAGAGAGGACCGAAAGGAAAGGGGTTCGATGCTTTGAGTGTGGTGGGATTGGTCACTTTGCCCCCGAATGTGCGAATCACAATGAGAGGAAGAAGGGTAAAGTGATGGCCGCCACATGGAGTGGGAGTAGTGATGACTCCAATGAGGAAGATGAGTCTTCAAGTGAGGAAGAGCTCATGGCTAACTTCCTAGCTTTTGCATCTTCTCATAAGAGCAAAAGTGCTAGTGAAAAGGAAGATTTGAGTCAAGAGGAAATTGACTCTAGTGAAGAAGAAAGTGACTCCTCTTCTAATTCCAAGAAGAAGTTTGTGGAGCAAAAGGTGCTTGCTAAATACCATGCCGAGTTCAATGATTTAGCACTTAAAAGCACAAGAAAGATTGAGAGGTTGAGAGAAGAAAACCTTGAACTTTCGGCTCACAATGACCACTTAAGTGAACAAGTGGAAAGATTGAAGAGGAGAGAGGATAAGCTAATTGAGGAGTTAGACTTGTCCAAGAGAAGTGAAGAAGGCTTGAAGAGGGAACTTGTAGAAGCTAAAGGGTCCTTGGCTAGGATAGATTCTAGCACCAAGAAGCTTGATCAGTTACTTGGTGTTGGAAAGAGTCCAAGTGACAAGAGAGGTCTTGGGTATGAAGATGGCAAGAAAATCTCAACCTCTAACAAGACCATATTTGTCAAGAGCTTGAAGAATGAAGAAACTTCATTTGTGCAACCTCCTAAGAAAAAGTTAGAAATAGGACAAAGTTCTAATGCACAAGTGAAAATGGGGCCAAGAAGGAAAACTCAAGCTCAACCTCCTAAGGTTCCTCAAGCCAACACTCCTCCCAAATTGGCTCACAAAGGAAAGAGACCAATCATGCAACCTCAAGCTTGGAAGCAACCAAGACCGGTTCAACAACGAAGATGGATTGAACCCACTTATCCACAAAGACATGGACGTACTCAAAGGCGAGGTATGATTCCTTTTTTCATTCCTATTTGTCACTTTTGTGGTTGTGATGGTCATATTAGACCAAATTGCTTTCAATATATTAAAATGTGTAGAAAACAAAGCATGATTAAAAGAGAAAGAATAGAGCCAAGATGCATGTTTCTAGGAAAGAAAATATTGATTTGCATGATCCTAGAAATAGTAGAGCACATGTACCAAAGACCACTAAGAAAGCTAAAATTGTTGCTAAGTGGATTAGAAAGAATGAAAATGTTTGCCATGTTGCACAAATAGCCTTGAAGGCAAATTCTTCTAATTTTTGGTACTTGGATAGTGGGTGCTCTAGGCACATGACGGGAAACAAGAGTTTCTTCGAGACTCTTGTTATGGAGGAAGGTGGAAATGTCACTTTTGGTGATGGATCCAAAAGAAATGTTGTAGGGAAAGGAACCATTTCCGTTCCCGGATTACCCTCCTTATCCAATGCTTTATTTGTTGATGGCTTGAAAGCCAATTTAATTAGCAGTTCACATCTTAGTGATGAAGGATATTCCGTCTTGTTCTCTAAAGATTATTGCTCTATCCTTAAACCCGATGGACAAACCTTGTTGAAGGGCATGAGATCTAGCGACAATTGCTATTGTCTTGAAGCTAGAATTGTATCTAATCATGTGTCCATGGATGAGCAAATTGAGTTATGGCATGAAAGACTTGGCCACATGAACTTTAGGGATCTACGGACCCTTGGAAAGTTCAATTGTGTGCGTGGCCTCCCTAAGCTTGGGAAGAAAGCCAATGGTATTTGTGGACCTTGCCAACAAGGAAAGCAAACCAAAAGCATGCACAAAAAGGGTAAGTATCTCACCACCAAGGAGCCACTTGAGCTTCTCCACATGGACCTCATGGGTCCCATGCAAACCGAAAGTTTGGGTGGAAAGAGATACATTTTTGTTTGTGTTGATGATTTCTCTAGATTTACATGGACATATTTTCTTAGAGAAAAATCCGAAACTTTTGATAAGTTTAAAATGCTTTGTACTAAATTGCAAAATGAAATGAATTCTAACATTAGAAGCATTAAACGGATTAGAAGTGACCATGGGAGAGAATTTGAGAATGCCACCTTTGAAACCTTTTGTAATGGTTTAGGCATCTCCCATGAATTTTCTGCTCCTAGGACACCTCAACAAAATGGAGTTGTTGAGAGGAAGAATAGGGTCCTCCAAGAGATGGCCCGTGTGATGTTGCTTAGCAACAATGTCCCTAGGAACCTATGGGCCGAAGCCATTAACACGGCTTGCTATATAGGAAATAGAGTGTTCCTAAGGCCCGGTATTAGAAACACCTCCTATGAGTTATGGAAAGGCAAGAGGCCAAATGTTAGCTACTTCCACACTTTTGGAAGCAAATGCTACATTTTGAATGACCGTGATCAACTTGGCAAGTTTGATGCTAAGAGTGATGAGGGTATTTTTATTGGCTATGCCTTAAATAGTAGAGCCTATAGAGTTTTCAATTTAAAGACTCTAAGTGTTATGGAATCATCCAATGTCGTATTTGATGATACTAGGCTCAAGTCTAATGATCATGAGGAGGAGGTTATTTTTAGTGATGATTCTCCTTTGGAGGAGGTTGTGGTGTCGCCTAATGTTGGGACATCAAATGTCAACAATGATGGCACACAACCTATTGATAGAGTTCCTCTCTTGGACTCTAAAGAACCCGCTCCATGGGTTAGGAAACTCCATGATAAAGAAGATATCATTGGAGAGGTAAATGAGGGTGTTAGGACTAGACGCCAACTTGCTAATCTTATTAGCTATACTTGTTACACCTCTCAAATTGAACCCAAAAAGGTTGAAGAAGCCTTAAATGATGAATTTTGGGTTCTTGCCATGCAAGAAGAGCTAAACCAATTCGAAAGGAATGAGGTTTGGACTCTAGTTCCTAGGCCTAAGACCACTAATGTCATAGGCACCAAATGGATATTTAGGAACAAATCCGATGAGGATGGCAACATAGTGCGGAACAAGGCTAGACTTGTAGCACAAGGGTACTCTCAAATTGAGGGTATCGACTTTGAGGAGACTTTTGCTCCCGTTGCCCGCTTAGAGTCCATTAGGCTTCTCTTGTCCATCTCTTGTGTGCACAAGTTCAAATTGCACCAAATGGACGTCAAGAGTGCCTTCCTCAATGGCTTCTTGCAAGAGGAAGTGTTTGTTGAACAACCTAAGGGGTTTGTGGATGCACACCACCCCAATCATGTCTATCGCCTCAAGAAGGCACTTTATGGGTTGAAACAAGCACCGAGGGCTTGGTATGAGCGCCTCACTCAATTTCTTGTTGACAACAACTACACAAGAGGTAGTGTTGACAAGACACTATTCATCAAGAGAGACAATGATGAGCTTTTCATAGCTCAAATATATGTTGATGATATAGTTTTTGGCTCCACCAACAACACCAAAGTCCAACAATTTGTTGATGTCATGTCTCATGAATTTGAGATGAGTCTTGTTGGTGAGCTTAGTTACTTCCTAGGTTTGCAAATTAGGCAAATGCAATGATGGGATTTTCATAACCCAAGCCAAATATGCTAAGAACCTAGTGAAGAAGTTTGGTTTAGAGAAAGCCAAACATTGTGATACACCCATGAGTACCACTTTGAAGCTAAGCAAGGATGCTAGTGGTAAAAGTGTGGAACAAACTCTATATCGTGGCATGATAGGTAGCTTGCTTTATTTGACTGCAAGTAGGCCCGATATATCTTTTAGTGTGGGTGTGTGTGCTAGGTACCAAGCGGATCCTAAGGAGTCCCACCTCTCTTCCGTGAAGAGGATCATTCGCTATGTGAATGGGACATCCAACTATGGGATTTGGTACTCTTTTGACACTAATGCTAGTCTTGTAGGCTTTAGTGATACGGATTGGGCAGGAAATTGTGATGATAGGAAGAGCACATCGGGCGGTTGCTTCTTTCTAGGCAACAACTTAGTGTCTTGGTTTTGCAAAAAGCAAAACTCAATTTCCTTGTCCACGGCCGAGGCCGAGTACATAGCCGCGGGGAGTGGATGCACACAACTCCTATGGATGAAGCAAATGCTTGTAGACTACGGATTCAACCAAGGTACTCTCACTCTCTTTTGTGATAACATGAGTGCTATTAATATTTCCAAGAATCCGGTTCAACATTCTAGAACTAAGCATATTGACATCCGCCATCACTTCATTAGAGAGCTTGTTGAAAATAAATGCATAGTACTTGAACATGTAGGTACTAATGATCAACTTGCGGACTTATTTACTAAACCCTTAGATGCTACTCGATTTAAAACTCTTAGTAGATCTATTGGGATATGTCTTGTGGAGTGATGTTCTATGATTGACCCCATATGGGGAACTCAAGCAAAGAGAGCTATTTTGCATTCATGTAACTTGCAAAAAAAATTTGAAATAACTTATGCCTCTTCTTTTGATTGCTTGAGTAAGCTTGGTTGTACATATGTATATATGCTTTCAAATTCTATAAGTGTGAACCTTGCTTGTCTACAATCCATGTCATATTTATGTTCAAACATGCATTTTTGGACTAGGAGATTTACATAGGAAGTATGATGTGAATGACCTATAGTTATCTCCATGACATGATGTTTCTTAAATAACATGCTTATGCTAAATGAAAAAGCATGAAATTCATACAACATGCTCACATGAAAAGCATGAATTGATGATTGCATATTCTTAAAAATGCAAAACTTGTGTGAAAGCTAATGAGACTCAAAATGAATAAAGGATCTTGTATCCGTTCAAAGGAATTAGATTCCAAATGTCTCTCTTTCTTTATTAGTTGAACATGGTTACTATCATACGGATATCTTATCCGGAAAAATCTAATAGGGTGCAAAGTCGCTCATGCCATGTTTCGCTTATAAAGTTGGATATAGTTACTCTTAAATTAAAATCAATAATCTCTATATCCTTGCTTTTTCCATGACATTGGTGAAATTGGTTTGAATTCGAATTAGAAACCTTTGTCATTTGCTTTGCCAAATACCATTGTATTTTGGACTTGAATGCTATATGTCTTGTATGCAAAGCATGTTGGATTCACACATTTTCTCAAATAAATCTCCTTGTTTCTCTCAAATTAATTGAAGTGCATAACGTGACTTATATGTATATGCATATCTTGCATGCTTCTATCTCTCGTTGCTATGAGTGACCCGGTTGGGGACTATTCCTTTGCCTATATCATGACAAAAGGGGGGAGTAGGATATTGTAAGGGGAGTTGCAAAATAGAGAAGCTATTGTGCACTTTGGGGAGATAAAACATTGAGGGGGAGTAACCCTTTGAGGGGGAGCATTGCATTTATCATACATTGCATACATTTGCTAATGTTGTGCCTAAATTCTAAAAATGCAAATGCTTGGTATTATTCTCATATGATTAATCTCACACTTTACTTGAATTGGAATGTTAGAAACGCTTTTCAGGGATTGATTATTCTACAAGAGGATTGAAGACTTCAAGTTGCATTCTCTTATCTCTTTGTAATGTAGAATATCATTGTAATCCCGTAGTTTCTATTTTGTTGTGAGGATTTAATGTGAGTGATGGTTTTGTCACGAAATAGCCAAAGGGGGAGATTGTAAGGATTCCCGTTGTTTTTAATTGGCTTATTTCGTGATCAAATCATAAATGGGGATACTTTGTAAGGGTAGTTTAAATGTTGTTGTTAGTGCATTAGGCCCTTTGAAGACCTCATTATTGACAAGCACCAAAGGTAATATTCTAAGTGCTTTCTTGTCTTGAAGAGATAGTTGCACACACTCACAACTCATGCATATGTTTAATCTTTGTATGTTGTGTTTCTTTTTGTTGTGCATAAATGATTATTTACATCTCTTCTTGCTTGATTTTATGATTGCATCTTGTGTTGAAAACATCATAGCATTTAGGCTTTAAAGATGCATCTTGTTTGACTTTGTACCCCTTGCAAAATTGCTTGAGGGATACATTTTTGGGACTGTGCGCTGGTCCACCAGCGCCGGTCGACCAGCGCCGCTCACCGGCGCAAATCGCCCAGTGGCGCGCCGCTGGTCGTGCGCTGGTGTGGACCAGCGCCGGCCACCAGCGCCGATCGCCCAGTATGGCGCCGCTGGACTGGCGCTGGTGGCAGCGCCTGACGTCCAACGCTCAAGCCAAAATTGGCTTGTGCGCTGGTCCACCAGCGCAGGTCCACCAGCGCACAGAGTGATTTTCTGGCGAGTTTTCAAAACTGACCTCACTTCACTTATGGCCTCTATATATATGCTAACTTGATTTTAGGTCATTTACAAGAGTTCTTATTCATGCTTCATACTTAGGATATTTTTCAAGAGAAGAAAAATACACAAAGAACTCATTTTTAATTACTCAAACACAATTTCATGATCATCAATCATCATCTAGCATCATCTTTAGATCATCTAGATGTCATCTAGCATGGAATCTTCATCATACTTTGCTTGGTAAGCTTTTCACTAATATCTTACATATTTTGTGTTTAATTTATCTAGCAATCTCAATTAATTACTTGATTGTTATTTTGTATGCTCTAGATACAAAATTGAGATTAGTATGATGTATGTTTGAGAAGTTGTATTGTGCTAGCATATTAGGTTTTGTACTTGATATTGATTAGCTTAACTATTTGACATGTCATTTAGTTTTGATATCTAGGATTGTTCTTAATTGCATATTAATCATCTTAGATAAGCATATAGGGTTTCCCTTGCTCTATGTTGCATTTTGGATATTTTCATATATTCACTTAGGGTTGTATTCTCTTCAAGAGAAGCTAAGTCTTGTGTGTAGCAATCGGGATTAGGTTGCTTAGATCGCAAGCAAATTGGACTAGGTTCACTCATACCGGGATTAGGTAGGTGTGTGATTACTTCCGGGATTAGGTTGTAATCGTTTGCACATTTAGTGGATTCGAGGTTCGAGTGTGGCTTACTTACATAGCCTGTGGTTTTTTCCCGTGAGGGTTTCCACGTAAAAATTCAAGTGTTAATTTAATTTCCGCACCATATTACACTTGCTTGTTTATATTATCTTGAGGGTAATTTCGTAATTTTGACTAACACGAAAAATTGGGTAAAAAGCGTAAAATCTATTCACCCCCCCCCCCCCCCCCCTAGATAGCTTTATACACACCGTGGTATATTTAGTTTCACATATTAATCATTTTAGATAAGCATATAGGGTTTCCCTTGCTTTATGTTGCATTTTGGATATTCACATATATTCACTTAGGGTTGTATTCTCTTCATAGAGAAAGTAAGTCTTGTGTGTAGCATCCGGGATTAGGTTGCTTAGATCACAAGCAAAATTGGACTAGGTTCACTCATACCGGGATTAGGTAGGTGTGTGATTACTTCCGAGATTAGGTTGTAATCATTTGCACATTTAGTGGATTCGAGGTTCGAGTGTGGCTTACTTACATAGCCCGTGGTTTTTTCCCGTGAGGGTTTCCACGTAAAAATCAAGTGTTGATTTAATTTCCGCACCATATTACACTTGCTTGTTTATATTATCTTGAGGGTAAATTCGTAATTTTGACTAACACGAAAAATTGGGTAAAAAGCATAAAATCTATTCACCCCCCCCCCCCCCCCCCCCCCCCCCCCCCCCCCCCCCTCTAGATAGTTTTATACACACCGTGCTATTATTAGTTTCAATGTATTCCATGTTATTGAGTTTTTGTGTTATTATACCTCATGCAACTAATTGATATACATAGACTATACTTAAATGATCACATGCTTATATTGTCTATGTATGAATTCTTGGTTTATGTGTTGTATGTAAGGCTACCTTGAGGAACAAACGTAAGTTTGTTCAAGGGATTGAAAAAAGCTGAAAGTATACAAACGTAGTTAAATTGCTTAAGGCATACCTAGAAGGGGGAGGGGAGGTGGGGGGGGGTGGGGGGGTAGTGTGAATAGGTTTTTACGCCTTTTTCAATCCCTTGAACAAACTTTCGTTTGTCTCTCAATGTTGCCTTACATATAACAAATACACTAAGAAAAGACAACATACATAGACAATATGAATAGGTAATCATATAAGCATGGTCTACATACATCACCAAGTTGTATGAGGTATACAAACAAATAAGTATAACAACAAAGAATACTTGTATTTCACTATATGTTCAATGACTTACAAGAGTGATCAAATATCACTACACACAAATACAATATACAAAAGAATCATAGAAATAAAATTGATCAATAAAATGAGTGCACTAATCACACTATACAAAGTCTTGCTTCACAATACATCATAAGTGAATACCATGAAACAAGATAATAAAATATACAAATAAAATATAAGAGATAGAGATAGGAAGAATTAACACAAGAGATTTTTTAACGTGGTAAAACCTCCAAGGAGGAAACATCCACGGGTTAAACTACAACCATTGGGTACTATATTATTGGAAAGTAAACATAGAACATTCACAAAGTGACCAATCTTTAGCTCACCCAACCTAGTGAAGTCTAAGCCTACCCAACCCTATTGGAAAGTGTGAAATCCCTCAATGATGCGAAACCACCATATATTGGACACCACACAAAACCAACATCGATGGTATATTAGAAATTCCTCAAGAGTGCATACACCTCCCGTGTACCCCACTCTATCGGAGTCTATGTCTAACCATACGCCTAGGCCTACCAATACAATAGCCAACTCCCTATCCGAGACACTCATGCCTCTAGGGAGCCTCCCAAGCATGACTATCCGAGTCCTCCCAACTCTAGCCATGACTTCTTGCTTACCTATCCGAGTCATCCCGACTCTAGGCAAGTCTTCTTGCTTGGCTATCCGAGTCACCCCGACTCTAACCAAGACTTCATGCCTTTTACAAGGACTTCCTAGTGTGATCATGTGAATGCAAATGATGCAAACAATCAAATCAACATAGAACATGTGATCAATACATTCTACGGTACAAATAGACCTAAACATGTGATATCACAAGTAATAAAGTCTAGATGCAAAATACAAGAATAAAACCTAAAGCATGTGAAACATCAAACACATAAGCTCAAAGTCTCATTCACACATAAAACACTTGAATCAAAATATATTCATGAAGTACAAGTTCAAGATGCAAACAACATACAATAAAATGCTAGAAATATGAGATTTAATCAATCAATATTCTAGTAAAAAATATAGAGCAAGGATTCAAGATATAAATCAATCAAATCCTAGATTGCTCTAAAATACAAATAAAATTCAATAATCCTAGATTTCATTAATCAAAGGATCAAATCAAATCTCAAGGTCATTTATCACAAAATTGATTCAATCAAGTTACAAACAACCTAAGATGCCATTCTAATCACAATACAACTCACAAACATATGATAAACCTAGAATCATAGAAACTAGTCCACATTTGTCTATAAATTGAGTTTCAATTAGAATGATAATCAAGCTATCTTTCTCAATAGCTTTTACCAAACATAAACATACATATAGAAGAAGAAACCCCAAGCAAATTGAAGGTTAAAAAGAAAGAAATCCCAAAGATTAGTCCAATACCTTTGATTCAACAGCTGGTTCGGATTTCAGTGTGCAACCACCAGAAAACTCAACCAATCAGCTACCAAACCACTTGGAAATGATAGAGGACTCAATTACGAATGTTCTCCAATTCAAATCACTCAAATCCGACTCCGGATGAGGGAGATATGATGTTTGGAAGATGAGAAAATGAGAGGAGAAAAACTGACGGGATTCTTGCAAAATTTTCTTCTTGAAAATCAAATGGAGAGAGAGGAGGGAAATAAAAGGAGGAGAGAGAAGGAATCCAGGCCAATCAGGTGAGGCCACATCACCCCAGGTCATGGGGGGCGCGTGGGCCTCACGGGGGCAGAGAGCCCCTCTGGCCGTGGGGCCCACGGCCACCATGCTCTCTCGCGCGCTCCCTCGGTTCTTCAGCCATATCTTGGGAATCCAAACTCCGATTTTGAATCCATTTTTGGATTACGTACCGTGACTCTCTTACGCACGATGATGGCTACACAACTTTGAAAAATGGTTGAGAAATCATCTCGGAGAACGACGATGAAATCAACTCAACGAATGAGAACGAAAAGTAGCGTAGCTACATCGTTTGGACTCGAAACCTTATGAATGAGTAATCGAAATGACCAGAACTCAATAAGGAATCATAATAGAACATATTCAAGTCCAAATACAAAAATACGGAAACATACAATCACAAAGACACACACATATGCTAATTTCCAGACATAGTCCTAGAAAATGCAATAAACAAAGTTTTACCAATATAGTATGAATGCATGAGCATATTTTGTCAAGTGTGTGAAAGTGATACATAATTGATGTTTAATCATGAAAGAACACACAAGAATGCCATGTGTGAGTGTGTGCCTAGCCCTGTAAGAGATATGAGGTCTTATATTACCTTTGATGATCAATGATATACAAATCTCTTTAAAGCCAGCTTCTTGCATGATTTGTGGTTGAGACATTCTTCGTCTTCTTAAATCTTCAATATAAGAACCACTAAACATTACAAGAGAAACACGTTTTGATATGGAATTTATGCCAACACAAACTATAAACCTAACAAAAGCATAAAAACCTATTCACACCCCCCCCCCCCTCCCCCTCTAGGTATGCTTTAAGCTATTTAACTACGTTTGTATACTTTCAGCTTGTCAATGAGAACCTAAGCTACCTATTACATAGACATTCCAAAATGTGGTTTGTCTACAAAATAAGTCAATCAAAATATGAGGAACTTACATGTTCCATTAATTGTGCTTAATATTCTATTATTCTTGTTTGTATTGATGTGTGACTGCACTTGGCATGAATTGAAGTTTAGAATTGTTAGGATTATGCTCAATAGCAAGAGTGAAATATTATAATTGACAATCTTTTTCATATTAATAAAGTGATTTCTGGTTTAACAAATCTTATAGCATTTATAGTTTAATATTATAATTGTCAAAGTAAATAATCATAAGGTCTAAAGACTATGAGAAAAGAAGAATTGTTCGTACATCTGGATATGTATGAGGTAGACACAATTCTTTAGTTAGTCTTGAATAATGTTCACAACTTAAGTTAAAGGTTGGGCACTTTTACCTTGTTAAAGTTGTAGAATTCTTTTGCTAACATTTGAGTGGGATCAAATGAGATATGATGAGTCTAAAATCATCAGAGGGTCTTCGAGCAAAAGAATCTAGTGCACTGGGTGCATTGAACTGGATCACAATGAAAAGCTTTATCTAGAACCGTCAATAGATAATAGCCTTTTCATTATCAGGACAATCGGAGAGTCTATCTTAATTCTGAGATAAATGATGGACTTATGGTTGCAAGTGGTATCATTTGAGTTATTAATGAGTACGATTATATAGCATAGTCTATCCTCGATAGTTTGGTGATATTCATTTGTTAATCGATAGAGGACTTCATTTATAGATATGGACATCGTGGCTCCATTTATTAAATGAGAGTTTAATATCATCATATGGATGTTTTGAGGTAATTGGATATTAAATCTCAACGTTGAGTTTTCGATAGTGACTATTGAAAACATGGCTTCTGGACAAGTCAAAATATCCAAGTTCAAAACGTGGTCATATGAGTAAATATGGTAACTTGGAGAGTTATAGGCGGTCTATGAACTCTTGGCGATTACTGATATTAATCACGAGGATACACTATCTCCAATATGATTGTCTAGGGTATGAATGAGGAGCATCTTCTTATTCTATCTTTATTTAAGAGTTCAATTTTAGCTTTTTAGTGGAATGAGTTAAAATTAATGGATCGGACCTAAGTGAATCATTTGTTGATTGTGATTAGGTTATGTCTATTGAAGCTTAAATTTAGATAGCCCGCCAAGATCTCCAATCCACATGGACTTGCATGGATCACTTGATATATTCTACCGGACCAATTTATGGGTCCATCTAGAATTGCATTTAATATATTAAGAATATAATTTGCACATTATTTATTTAATGGGCTGATCAATTATATTAATATATTAATGAAAGGCATGTGGGCTTATTTCTTTTAGTAAGAATGGGTCTGGTTCACATGTGGGCTTTTTAATTAAAGTCTAATGGATTAAATAAAATAAGAAAATAATATTAAGCCCATATATATATGATGTGGGCGGCAAGGCTAAATAATTAGTCAAAAATATTATTTTATTTTATTGTTTGATTAAATGAGAATTAATTAATTTATTAATTAATTATTTAATTAAGAAACAAAAAAATTTTCTGATAAGGAAATATGTTTCCTAGAATTATACTATTTGTAGTAGTATACTAAAAGTAAAAGACTTGTTTGGTAAGAAAATAAATAATTAGGTTTATTTATTTAATCAAATAGGAAGTCTTTTAATTTAGTCATAATTTAATACTACACTATAGAGTTGGATTAGGGTTTGGATTCTCAAGAGTGTAAGAGTTTTGGTAAAACCTAAATCCTCTTGGAGTGAGGATTTCGGTCACCTACAACCTCCTACACTAGAGAATGCGGCAACCCTAAAAGAAATAGGTGTGGAATTTCGGTCACCCTATATATGGGAAGATATGAAATTCGGCCATACCACTTGCTTGGCTTGAGAATTATTTCTTTTGCTTAGAAAATAAATCCTACTCTAGTGATTAGTGTGTGTTAAATTCGGCCAAGACAAAAAGAGAGAAGAGATTATTCTATTTTCGATAGTACACTAATTGCTTATACATCAATAGGCTTGTGTGTACAACTTCGAATAAGGTTCATGTGAGTTTCGATCATTAGATTGAGCACTCAAAAGTGATCGGAATAATCTTTGTAGTCTTTTGGATGTTTTGTGACTAACGTTAAGAAAAAGAGATTTTGTTTGTCCATTCTCAGGTACGCAATTCAAAGAAAATGGAGACCACGCTCCTAGGTGATTCACGTTCGTGCTAGGATTGAAGATCTTGTGGATTACCATCGACGTAAGTCAATCGGATCACGCAACAAAAGGTATTCTACTTTTGTTAGTTTATATATATGTGTTTAATTAATTTAAAGGGTTAAGGTTCATCAAAGGAAAATTTTTAAAATATACTAAACTCGTTTTTAGTCTCGCTTCCGCTGCGTTGACCATATTTTTCCCTACAAGAATTACATGAGATGTGCTAATTATTGTGATCAATGTCTTACCCTTACATGCATGTTGATGGATGACATAAATTGACATGCAATTAGTGATTTAGCTATATAAGCATATTAGTATTTGTGTTTTGGATGATTTTCCATGCATAGTCTTGATTAATTGCTCTCTATAATGGAAAAAACTTGATTTATACATGACCATGCTAGATTAGGTTTTGTTCATTGTTCTTGTGCATTAATGGGTCTTTGGCTATTGCTCATTCTGTGACTATAGGTGAGTGACGGTTCGGTAGACACAATTACTCATACTATGAATTTAGGTGGGTAATGACTTGATTTTGGTAAATTCCTTAATCATGATTGAATGAACCCTTAAACTTGAATTAAATGTGCTTAATGATTAGTAATCAACATGATGTGTATATTTGTTATGGTGAGCTAATTTACCTATTGTGACCACACTCTTGCATCTCTCCAGTCCTCCCAAGCAACCATTAGTTACGTGTTTTGTTTCGTAATTTGATTGCATTGCCTCTAGTTAGTATATCTTAGTTTAGTTAATGTAGTTTAGGGTAATTTAGAATAGGCAATGTTTTCGGTTACGTTTCATGCACAAAACTCTCGGTTCGCTTGCTCACATACACACTTCTCACCTTCCATGTTCTCTAGTTTTCCTTGCTTTCACACACGCTCACATGCTCTCATTTACATTTCTTGCAACTCTTTAACTAGAGATGGTTAACAACGACACCTCCTTATGGAACGAACCCGTAGTTTATGCTATGCGCGATCGTCAAATGATTTGTGCACTTACGGGATAAACATGCACGCTCATATCTCAGTCCAGCAAAGGCATGTCAAGGCATTTGCCTCCTCCACTGCCAGAGGAGAATCGGCTTCCTCCAACGACTTCGACGTCACCGATCGTCCTCCGGCCTCCAACATTGGTGGTGACCACCACTGACGATTATTAAAAAAAATAAAATTCAGTTTTTAAAAATATTATTAGATCAAAAAATCTCACTACTAAATAAAATGGTATTATTGTTTATATTAAAATAGTAGGGGTATTATAGACATTCCAAGGATAAGAACCCATCTTCTCTAATAATCAGCTTTCAAAAGCAACTTTCAGCCAACTTCTCAAAATCTGATTATCGGAGAAGCGGATTATGAAATAAGAAGATTATTGGGAGTTTACCAAACACCTTATGTATCATAAATTATGAAAAAAGTGATTATTTCTTAAGTTTAAGCAACCTCAAACTCACCCTTAAATATATTTGGTTAGTACAGGCTGTCTAGCCAAATTATATGTATGATATTATTGTATACAAAATTAGGGGTGGGCACGGTCCGGTTTGGTCCGGTTTCGACTAGAGCTGGACCAAACCAAAAATTTCGGTCTTTTGAAAAATATGACCAGTTTAGACCATTCTTTTTTTCAAACAAGACCAGACCAAATTATATTTATTCGGTTTGGTCTGGTTCGGTTTAACGGTTTTTGACTTAAAATCCAAATGATTGACCATTTAAAAATTTATATGGCATGATAAAGTGAGCAATTAACGAAACATGCAAGTTACTGTTACGTACGGTTCATCAAACTAAAAAAAAGCTAAAAGAGTAATAAAATTAAAAATAAAGTGTTGTGTAGAGTTTCTAAAAAAATTAATAATAAATAAAATCACTTGCTATTGCTATAATCACGACAATGCAATTGAATGAATGCAAGTCAAATTTTTTTTACAACTAAATCATGAAAATTGCACTAATTTAGTTTAATATTATTAATATTTTTTATTATTAGTGATAACTTTGTAAAATAATGGAAACATGTTGAAATATTTTACGATCCCCTGCTTGGAGTTTTATTTGTTAATAAAGGTTTTCATTTTGTATGAACTTGTACGATTGGTGAATGAAAAAAAAAAAAAAAAAAAACAACTGTGAAATAATAAATTCGGGTTTTTGACTTTAACATTTTATTTTTAAAATTTTGTTAAAATTTTTTGGTATTCGATTTACGGTCCGGTTCGGGTTTAAAATACTTGGACCATAAATCGGACCAAACCATATAGTTTTACTAAAATAAACCCATATGGTTTTTTTTTTAAAGTACAAAACTGGACCAAACCAAACGGTTTGGTTTGGTTTGGTCCGATTTACGGTGTACGGGCTTTTTTTGCCCACGCCTATACAAAATACTGGAATTGAATACAAGTTTTCATTTTTTTCATAAATTTAGGTTTTAGTTTTAAATTCTTTTTAAAAAGAGCAAATTGCAGCCAAGCTCCTTAAGGTTTGGTCTTTGATAATCAGAAACAACATTATGCTTAATTGACAATAACCTCCCTTGCCATTAGTCAAAATTAGTCAAACTTAACAGAGATAAGGGTATTTTTATCCTTTCAAGCCTTTTTATTTATTAAAAAAAATAGATTTAAAAGCTTTAAATCTTCACCATTCATCTTGGCCAAATTTTTTATTTTTTATTTTTGAAAAATCTAAAAAACTTGAATCAAAAGAAAAATCTAGAAATACATCAATGGAAGAAGAAAATATTGTTAGATTAGATTTAGATGAGCCAGATTTATTTTATTTTTATTTTTTTAGTTTTGAAAAATCTAAAAAACTTGAATATGAAGAAAAATTCAGGAATCCATATGGAAGAAGAAAATATTATTTGAAGAAAATGTTGTTGAATTGGATTTTGATGATCTAGATTATTAAAATTTTAGAATTTTGAACTTGAAGAAAAATATAGAGATACAACCTATGTCTCCACATTTTTTTAATTTGTAATTATCAATTTTTTTTATAGTGGAGATACAAATTTGTTTTCATATATTTATATATTTTTAAAATCAGATTTTTTTTTTATTCATGGACATTTAGGTATTTGTGATGGCCAAATCCGATAAACAGTTAAACTTGACTAGTTTTGACTAACGGTAGAGGAGGTCATTGTCAATTAATGATAAAGTTGTTTTTGGTTGTCTAAGGCCAAACCTCAGGGAGGTTGGCTGAAATTTGCTCTTTTAAAAAAATTTGATCTCCATGGACGGTTGGACATAAATTTAAATAAATAAAAAATTTTTAAAATTATATTTTTTAATTTTGATTTAAAAAAATTAGTTTTAATGCACAATTTGTGACCACTAGGATAGCGTCTGACCAAATGTATTTTCCCTATGAATGGCTATTTATGTCACATTGTTCGCCTATAATGGTCATTTTGAACCAAATTTTCCATCTAATGGTCATTTTGATAGCGTTTGACTAAATGGGTAGCTACTATGTTAATTATCCCTAAATATTATCGCATGTTGGAATTATTTTTGTCCAAACAAAAAACATTGTTAAATCATTTTGGAGTAAATACACTTAGGCTACCTAAAGTTTGACAAAAATTTAGTTAGTGAATAAGTATATATTTATTTACTTAGATCTCTGTTGCTATTAAAATTGAATTAATAAAGAAGCACAAATTGCCCTTAGTTATTAAAATTTTGAAATGATAATCTTATTATAAAAACAATTAAATTAAATTAATTGATGATAATCCTTTCGATGGAATATAAATTAAAAAATAATTTTAAAATTAAAAATTAAAAATTATTTTTAAAACTTTAAACTATCTTCATTCTTAAATTTTATTTTTTTTTAATAAAATAAAAAATATTTTTATATTTTAATCTACCTTAATTTTTAAAATTAATTTTTAAAATATAATTTTTTTACAATAAATTGTTTCTAGATTTTAAATTACTTGTACTAGCTTTTACTATTTTTTTTTTTAATAAAAAGATTATTTTCATTTTTAAATTTAAATAACTATGAATAATTTGGTCATTTTATTAGTTCAATTTTAATAGTAGGGGGTTTGAATAGATAAATGTATATTTGTTCAAATAGAAATCTTAATGTTATTACCCCGATTATTATTTATATTTATTTCGTAGTTGTTTGATTTAAATAATATGTTGAAGTGGTTTTGTTTTTTTTTGTTTTTTTATTTTAAGAAGAAAAAAGTACTTTGAAACTCAACCTTTGTACAAATACTTCTCTTGTCACTACTAATGTCTTTTCATTAAAGATTAACAATTTAGAGACTTTGTTTCCATTTACATAGGTTAAAAAAATACAGTAGATAAAGTTTTTGTTGAAAAATTGATAACTTGATTTTGGTTTTGAAAAAATAAGTTCAAAATCTAATCCCAATTTAAATAAAGATTGATTAACTTATTTCAATTTAAAACAAAAACAATCGATTGAAATTAAATAAAAGGGTCAAGCTAAATCAACTTAAATTTATGACTTAAAATATTAACTTCAGCATCTCAACCATTCATGTACTAATAATCAATTAGTTGAGAATTGAATGCATTTATAACTCTTGGATTAACAGCATATGGATAATTGAGATGTTGAAGTCAAAATTTTAAGTTACAAATTTTAATTGTTTTAACCTAACCCTAAATAAAAATTACATTCTTGTTGTATAAGAAAGCGTAGACAATTTGAAACAATTTGAAACAACATTAAATATTTGACTTCTCCATGTGAGATTATAATTATTTCCACAAGCATGGTACACATGTTTGAAGTAACTGTACGTGCGAAGACTGATGAGTTTTATTTCTTCAAGTCCTTGTATTTATTCAGTAATTATATTTTCTTCAAGTCCTTGTATTTATTCAGTAATTCTATTTTTTTGCATGTGGATTATGGACACACTTAAGAAAGTGATTATATAAATATTCCTCGTTATAAGTAAAAAGCACTTCTATTAAAACATTCCTTTCAAAATATTCAACAATAGTTATGACTTTCCGGTTTTTCCACACCAACTTAACTTCTATTTTCAACAGATTTGTGATACACAAACAATTTTCTTTTTCAATTTTCATCTTTTTAGGTGGATGATTCTAAAGAATTTCTGTTGTGACACACTTTAAAAATATAACCGATCCCAGATTAATAGATATTGTCTGCCGTGACACACAAATCAACTAAGGGATATTTGATTCATAATGTGAACATACATTTAAAAGAAAAATAAGATATAATTTTAAATTTTAATTATAATTTAAATATGAGAAAAGTTTATGAAGTGGCCTACACACCATTGGGCTAATCTCATTTTCTCTTCAAATTTATAGTCTGTCAATTGAATCTTGTAACACATTAGAACATAAGTAATAACATGTTTATTTTTTAAAATATCGTATTAGAATAACATATCTAGGTTATTTATATATATATTTAAGTAGGTCATTTATACTATTTTGAAGTTGCTCTAGAGAAATTTTTAGATAATAGATTAACAGAAAACAGGAGTTATCAACTTAATGAAGAAATTAAGAATAATAATAATAATAAATTAGAGACATTGTAGGCCAGGCAGGCATGTATCTTCACAATCCACTATATGATTATAATATATAAAGTTAAAATTATATACAAAATATAGTTAATGTGACAGGAACCCTTTTCAAACCCAAACCCAAAGTAGCTAGCTAAATAGCCTCAACATCTACCCATGTGGATGTATAGTAAGGATTAAGATAGAAATTCAAAGGAAATTAAGCACCATTAATTTCATGAAACAAAATTTTAAGTAACTGGATATATCATATATATATATAATATATTATAGAGGCAGGCTTGGCACAGCATTAATTTAACAAGTCCACATAGAGTGTTGAAAATGGGCCTGCTGGTCCACAACCAAATCCATGTGGTACATAGGGTTCATGAGCTGAGACTGAGAGGAGGGTGAAGCAGTGCTGTTGGTTGGACTTGATGGGGTGAGGCCTTGTGTTTCAGTCTGTCTGATGAGGCGTAGGTGCACAACCTCTGCTTGTGCCAAAGCCAATTGTGTTTGGAGTTGGTCTATTTGATGTTGCAGAGATGATATGGCTCCAACGCATCCGTATACTGGGTCACGCACCCTCGCATTCGCTTCGTAAACCATACTACTCACTGCATCTCCTCTTTCATGCACTTCCAATTCCTGCATACAAATTCGAGTTAGGATCCTCTCGTTTTTCTTTTTTTTTTTTCTTGGCTCTTTTTTCGTGTATGAGAGAGAAAAAAAAATCGATGAATTTTGACCATGTATTTTATTTTATGTTTAGATGTCCCTAAATAAACAAAAATCCTGGTCCAACACATTCATGCTTCACATCATCCACACATCATAATTTTGTCATTTTTGGTAATAATGTAAATTGGAGTACGTCTTTTGTTTGTTTACTTTAATTGTATTTTCTCGTTGATAGCTAGCAATAGTCAAAATAATATTTGGTTGGTTTTAACTTTAACTTTTATCAGGTGATCTAAATGGTAACGATTTCAACTTGTGAACTGGATTTTATTGGCGACATGTCTCCATCTAAGAGAATTAATAAGTGCTACATATATCTTCTCTCTAATAGTTTATAAATTGTTTATTTATATAAAATGTCGTTTTCAATGTCCGGTGCCTTGTCTCCCAATAACCGTTGGGCTTCAACAATTTTGTTTGTCCCCTTTCCTTTCATTCTTCTATCAGGATTTGGTCATCTTTTTCTACAACTTTATTCATCAAATCATTAAATTAAAAATAATAATACTAATAATACTAATAAAAATTTACACCTCTAAGAGGCTATATAAATTTACCCTTTTGGAGCCTAGAAATTTTTATTTACAAAAATAAATAAATAAATGAATTCTAAAATCTAGCTATGCTTAAATTTAATCAAAATCTTAAAAAAAAATTAAAAAATTAAAAAGAAAAAACCTGTTGTTTTATAATTAGACAAAAATCTTTCTGTTGTGAGTCAACAAAATTTCGACAACCCTTTCTATTACCAAAAATAGCCCTTCACAGTTTTTAATTTTTTTAATTTTTTTAATTTTTTTTTATTTAAAACCGCAAAATTGGATTTATATTAACAAAATGTCAAGTACTTTATTTGAAAAATTCCTAATTTTTAAATTGAAGCCATCTTATTTGAAAAACAAGCCGGTGTCAACCTCAAGGCCTCCCTCATTGGTGGTTTGTGGGCAATAAAAGAAAACTTTGTTATTTTATGTCTTCAGCTTATACTTGGAAGCAACTTGAAGAAAAGTAAATTTAATTTAGACTTGCAGTAGTATTTTGAATGAGATTCAAGCAACAGGAAGGCTTGAATTCTTTCCTGATCAAGAAGGAATTGTTATATAATTATAGTTTGGAAAGAGAATTACTTACCTGTAGCATTTTGTTGACATTGCTAGCTCCAAAAACCTTGTGGACATTAGCAAACTTCTGGGGCTCATCAGCAGGAAAATAAGGAGCAAAAACACAATCTTGGGCACATCTTCTCCTTAGTAGCTTGCATGCTGCGCATGGTGACGCTGCACCTTGTCTCCTCCCACTCTCCTTCATATCAATTTCAACACAAAAGCCAAGACTCTAAAGAACAACAACACAAGTAGTAGCAAAAGAAGTGAGAAAAAAAAAATATAAAAGAGAGGAGAGGCTTATTTTGGTGAGTGTGGGGGAGCATGAAGGGTAGCGGTGGGGGTGATTATATAAGCATAGAGGGGTCACTACTCACTACATCTCTCAACTGGGTCCCCCAAACAACCCTTTATATTTTTTTGTCGACAAAAACTTCTCTTATATAGTTATATGTCATGACTCCTTTATATCTCTATATACATATTTATATAGTTTTTAATTGTTTTACAATTTTTATATAAATATTAAATACATGCTATTATCATACCTAGATGTGTATATTAATATTACCTTCTTAGTTCAATAAAGTTACTAGCTACATCATCTTTGTTACATGTTGATTTGTTATTACATTTTATAACAAATTCGATATTACTTTATCAAATTGTTTCTCTTTATTGTACACAAAACATTAGACGTAAGTTTTTATTACATGAATATTTTGTCTTAATTTTACATTTTTCATTTCAATATATTTCATTTTTCATTTTGCTATACAGTGCTTGCAATTCTGAGATATTATCATGCTTATACTTTGTGACTTTTTGGTTTCTAAAACATAAAAAGTTTTAAGATTATAAAATTTGATTGATTCATACCAAATTTAATTGCATCTGTTAGGATTTAATGAATATAATATATTTTCTATTATTACAAAAAAATATGATCTTTTTGTAGCGTGCGTCGATAAAATATATATTGATAAAACTTTGACTCTAATAGTAAAATTAAAAAAAAATTGAAATAAAAAGGTATTAACAAAGATGGAGATGGTGGTTTACAAAGTGGGGCCTTTTTTCTCTTCTTTTAATATATAGTGCAAAAAATGATGCATGCATGCATAGATGAAACACATATAATTATAACATAACATAACGTGTGGATACATATGAGAGGATAAAATAAGATACATAGTTGTGGATCCAATGTATGTATGAAAAGTAGATATATATGAATACCTCGCTTTCCACGCTTTTGGAATTATCTTGGCTCTTCATGTGCGCATGAATCTTGTCACTACTCACTACTATCAATTCATTTTCAGTGTGAACTGATGATGATCAACCTATAGAACATTTTCTCAAATTGGAATATACCAAACATTCAAAAAGAAAAATGAAAAAGAAACTGCTAAAAAGCCACCGATGAATTTTTTATTTTTATTTTTTGAAGCTCGATGAATATTATTTTTGGAAAAAGGCTTACAAATGCCAAACTTTTCTAAAATATAAAATAAAATATTTTAGATCTTAATTTTACTTAATAATTTATTTATAATTATCATGTAAATCACATATTTTGATAAAAATGAGAATATTAAGAATAATACTATGTTGTTCGAAATATTTGCCTAATTCAATCCTTAAATGACAATAACTTTTTTTTTTTTTTTTTTTTAATAGAACTACAAATTATAATTTGTAAGAACATGTAAAAACGTATACTCATTCCTTTCCAACTGTATATCATATGACAAGTTTCAACATTGTTTGATAGAAGTTTAACGTGTTTAAAGATAACAATAATGCAATGACGGTAGGCAAGAACCGCTGCTAGAGGTGTAGGCCGCTGGAAGCGGTCCAAGCCGAAGCTTAACCGTTGCCAGAGGTGGTGACTACTAGATGCAGACGGGAAAGGTCCAACTACTGCTAGCAGTGCGGCCCACTAGAAGCGATCCTCATCACTGTAGAGATCGATCTTGCCACATGTTTTCACGACTCGATTGTTTTTTCCGTTTTTGACTTTTCTCAAACTTTCTAAAGTTGATCTTAATGTTTAAAATTGATTTTCTAATTTTTCAAATTGGGAAAACTGAAATTCCCTTAGGAAAAGAAACTCAAAAAAAAAAAAAAAAAAAAGCTTTACAGAATCTAACTGTTACATGCGCAATTGGATCAAAGAAGAAATGGTACTGGTTTACTTCAATTGAAACCAAAATCTCTAAAATATCAAAGTAAACTAACACTTAATTTCATGAATAAACTATAATCATATTATTTCATTATAGCAAGTCCCAATTTATCCAGCAAACTAAAAAGATAATAACCTAACTAATAAATATGATATAACTAAACATCTAATTAGATTGGGTAACTGCAATCTAATATTATTTAATCTAACAATTATCAAAAACTAATCCTAAAAATCTAAAAACTAACTTTATCTTTTATTTATTTGACTTGCACGTAACATTCCTTCCCCCTTAAAACATCATTGTCCTCAAGGATGCTGATTGACGGAGAAAATTTGATCATCCCATTACTTTAACCAATTTCTTAAAGGTCGTGTCCTTGTTTACTTCATCTTCTTACTCTGACCATATTCTTTCAAGGTTCTTGCATTTGTGATTAGGTCCAGATTCCTTATTGCAGTTGAGGCACAAACCTTTCTCCTTCCTCTTCTTCAATTTGTCTAGACTCAATCTTGTAATTGATAAAGAGTTGTTGTACATCGTTTGTTTTTTTGGAACGAGTCTCTTCGTGTCTGTTTGAATTGAACCACTTGGAGTTGAAAATGATGTTGACTTGCAGGCTTGTGCATCCATCATTGCTGGTTTGGACGGTTGAACATCGGTCGTTGATGCTTTACAAACTTGAACATTGTAAGGACCTTGTAAGGTCTCATTTCATTGATTGGCTTATTTCGTGGACAAACCACAATTGGGGTTCATTGTAAGGGTAGCTTAGGTATTTGTGTTCAAGTTCATGCCCTTTCAAGACCTCATCTTGATAAGCACTGAAGGTAAAATTCTAAGTGCTTACTTGCTTTGAAAAGATAGTTGCACACACTCACAACTCATGCATAGTGTTTAATTCTTGTATGTTTTGTGTCTTATATATGTGCATTAATGTTCATTAATCTCTCTTCTTGCATGTTTATATGATTGCATTTTGTATGTCCAAAGCCATGTCATTAAAGACTTAGGATTGCATACATTGTGTAAAGCGCTGTTCATACAGCGCCTATCTGAGACCCGATTAAAATCGATCAGGTCTGTACAACGCCAATCCCATTTCCATCAGGTCTTAGATGGGCGCTGTATGAACAGCGCTTTACACAATGTATGCAATCCTAAGTCTTTAATGACATGGCTTTGGACATACAAAATGCAATCATATAAACATGCAAGAAGAGAGATTAATGAACATTAATGCACATACATAAGACACACAACATACAAGAAGTAAACACTATGCATGAGTTGTGAGTGTGTGCAATTATCTCTTCAAAGTAAGTAAGCACTTAGAATTTTACCTCCGGTGCTTATCAAGATGAGGTCTTGAAAGGGCATGAACTTGAACACGAATACCTAAGGGGGAGTAGAATGTGGTAAGGGGAGTTGCAAATTGTAGTAGCAATTGTGTATGTTGGGGAGACTATTCATTAAGGGGGAGTAACCCTTTGAGGGGTAGCATTGCATTCACATACATTTCATGATATTGTGTTTAAATTCTTAAAAATGCAAATGCTTGTTTTATTTTCACTTGATCATCTCACATACACTTGCTTTGGAAGTGTAACTTTTGTTTTGAAGGGTTGATAGTTCTATAAGAGATTGAAGACTTGAATATTTTTACTTTTTAATATCTCTTTGTAATGTAGAATATCTTTGTTATCCTGTAGCTTAAATTTTGTTGTGAGGATCAATGTGAGTGGTGGTTTTGTCACGAAATAGCCAAAGGGGGAGATTGTAAGGTCTCATTTCATTGATTGGCTTATTTCGTGGACAAACCACAATTGGGATTCATTGTAAAGGTAGCTTAGGTATTGTTGTTCAAGTTCATGCTCTTTCAACACCTTATCTTGATAAGCACCGGAGGTAAAATTCTAAGTGCTTACTTGCTTTGAAGAGATAGTTGCACACACTCACAACTTATGCATACTGTTTAATTCTTGTATGTTGTGTGTCTTATATATGTGCATTAATGTTCATTAATCTCTCTTCTTGCATGTTTATATGATTGCATTTTTATGTCCAAAGCCGTGTCATTAAAGACTTAGGATTGCATACATTGTGTAAGGCGTTGTACAAAGCGTTGTTCGTACAGCACCCATCTGAGACTTGATGGAAATGGGATTGGCATTGTACAGACCTGATCGATTTTAATCGGTCGCTGTTGGTTCGTTGTACAGTCGCTGTACAAAGCGCTGTTCGTAGAGCTGTACGTACAGCGACTCTTTGTTTTCCTGAGAGAACAGAGTTCTGGCGCTGTACAAAAGCGCTGTTCAAACAGCGCCAATGAAGACTGTTCTTCATTTTCCCAGATAGGCGCTGTACAAGTCGCTCTACGTACAGCGCCCAAGACATAAACAGGGCAACTTATCAAAACAATGTCACTTCATTTTGAGACCCTATATATATGCCTATTTCATCTTAGGTCATTTTTAGAGAGTTCAAAAGCATATTTTTCCAAGAGAAAAATTTCATCAAAGAACTCACCTTTCTTTACTCAAACACCTTTCCATGATCATCAAACATCATCTAGCATCATCCTTGATCATCTAGATATCATTTTGCATGGATTTTTCAACACACTTTGCTTGGTAAGTTTTTCACTTATATCTTAGATATTTTGTGTCTTTCTTCCAAAGCAGTCTCATTTATTACTTGTATGTCATTGATATATATCTTAGATACAAGTTTAAGATTAGTGTTTTGAATGTTTGAGAGTTGTATTGTGATAGCTTTCTAGGTTTTAATTATCTATGTTTAGCTAAGCTTTTTGACATGTCACTTAGCTCTTGATATCTAGGATTGTGTTTCTTGATATATCATCATCCTAGATAAGCATATAGGGTTACCTAGCTCTTGTTGCATATTTGAGTATTTCATATATTCACTTAGGTTGTATCATCTCTTCATTGAGAAGTAAGACTTGTGTAGCTTCTAGGATTAGGTTGCGTAAATCACAAGCAATTGGACAATGTTCACTTATACCGGGATTAGGTTGTAATCTTTAACACGTTTAATGGATTCGAGGTTCGAGTGTGGCTTAATTACTAGCCCGTGGTTTTTCCCATGAGGGATTCCACGTAAATATCAAGTGTTATTTAAATTCCGCACATATTACACTTGTTATATTATTGTGACTTGTTAGGGGCATTTTTGTAATCTTGACCATACACGAAAATTGGGTAAAATTAATTAAAATCTATTCACCCCCCTTCTAGGTAATATATTACACACCGTTAATTTGTTTCAATTGGTATCAGAGTGGGTTCCTAGATATACTTAGGTGATTCTTTGCTCATTTTGGTGTGTTTTACATTTAGTGTGATTTTTGATCATTCATACATTTGCATTCATTTCATTCATTCATAAACACTATGAGTGGAAACGGTGGAAATAGTGGTAGCAACGAGGGTGCTTCTAGCACAAGGCCTCCACTTCTTATCGGCTTGAACTATGCCTCTTGGAAAGACAAGATGGAGTCGTACATATGTCAAATCCATGACTGGGCTTGGATGGTGGTTGAAGATAGCTACACATCACCCATGATGACTCCTACGGGTGGAGGAGAGGATGTGCTCAAGCCTAAGGCGCAATGCAGCGCGCAAGAGTTTGAGTCATCAAAATGGAATAGGAAGGCGATGCATGCCATCCTATGTGCAATGGACGAAAATCAATATAAATTGATTCAAAATACTAGAATAGCTAAGGAGGCATGGGACATCCTAGAGATTGCATATGAGGGAACCGAAGTGGTGAAGAACTCCAAGCTTCAAGTCCTCCAAACTCAATTTGAGATGCTTAAGATGGAGGAGAATGAGTGCTTCAACAATTTCGAGATCAAGTTGATGGACATAGTCAACCAAAGTCATCAACTTGGTGACCCTTACTCGGATAGGAGAATCAAGCAAAAGATTATGAGATCACTTCCTAAGAGGTTTGAATCAAAGGTGATGGCTTTAGAGGAGAATAACACATACAATGACATGAAGCCGAGTGAGGTGATTGGAAGGCTTCTAGCTTATGAGTCTAGGAAGGGTCCTACCTCCACACCTCCTAAAAAGCAAAAGGGAATTGCATTGAAAGCCTCCAAAGTTAAGAAGGAGGAGAATGATGACTTGGACGAAGAAATGGCTCTATTGATGAGAAGGTTCAAGAAACTCTACAAGTCCAAGAAAGGTTTTGGATCCAAAGGTCAAGACTTGAAGAAAAAGGCTCCCTTCAAGAAGTTTGAGCCTAGGCAAGAGAAGACTGAAAGGAAAGGGGTCTGATGTTTTGAATGTGGTGGTATAGGACACTTTGCCCCCGATTGTGCTAATCATGTTATCAAGAAGAAAGGGAAAGTGATGGCTGCCACATGGAGTGGTAGTGATGAATCCAATGAAGGAGATGAGTCTTCGGATGATGAAGAACTCATGGCTAACTTCATAGCCTTTACCTCTTCTCACAAGAGCAAAAGTGCTAGTGAAGAAGAGAATGAGAGTCAAGAGGAAATTGACTCAAGTGATGGCTCTTCATCACAATCCACAAATGGAAATGTGGATAGGATGGATCTCAAAGACTACATGGAGAAATTTAAGAGTTCAAGGTTAAAGAACAAGAAGGAAATTAGGAGAGTAAAAGAAGAAAACCTAAAGCTCTCAACTCAAGTAGACCAATTAAGTGAAAAAGTAGTGAGATCCACAAAGAATGAAGATAAGCTAAGAAAGGAGTTAGACTTATCTAAGAGGAGTGAAGAAGGGTTGAAGAGGGAACTTGAAGTTGCTAGAGAGTTGATGACCAAAATGGACTCTAGCACTAAAAAACTTGATCACATGTTAGATGTTGGAAAGAGGCCAAATGACAAGAGGGGTCTTGTGTATGAAGATGGCAAGGAGATCTCAACCTCTAACAAGACTATGTTTGTCAATAGCTTGGGCTACAAAGAAGCTTTATCGGTGCAAACTCCTAAAAAGAAAATTGATCTAGGACAATGTTCAAATAATGCACAAGTGAAGGTGGCTCCAAGAAGGCAACCTTAAGCTCAACCTACAAGAGCTCTTCAAGCTAACCCTTCTCAACACATGGCTCACAAAGGAAAGGGACCAATCATGCAAACTCATTCAAGGAAGCAAGCAAGACCGGTTCAACAACGAAGATGGATTGAACCCACTCAACCACAAAGACATGGGAAAGCTTCTATGTATGCATAAGGACATGGTATGATTCCTTATTTTATTCCTACATGTCATTTTTGTGGTTTTGATGGTCATATTAGACCAAGATGCTTTCGTTATATTAAAATGTGCAAAACTAGAAGCATGATTGAGAAGAAAAAGAATAGAGCCATGATGCATGTTCCTAGGAATGAAAAAATTGATTTGCATGATCCTAGGACCTCTAGAGCCCATGTACCAAAGACCACTAGGAAAGAAAATGTTTCACCTAGGTGGATTAGAAAGAATGAAAATGCTTGCCATGTTGCACAAATTGCCTTGAAGGCAAATTATTCTAATTTTTGGTATTTAGATAGTGGGTGCTCTAGGCTCATGATGGGAAACAAGAGTTTCTTCGAGACTCTTGTCATGGAGGAAGGTAGAAGTGTCACTTTTGGTGATGGATCAAAGAAAAGAGTAAGAGGGAAAGGAACCATTTCCATTCCCGGATTACCCTCCTTGTCCAATGCTTTATTTGTTGATGGCCTAAAAACCAATTTGATAAGCATTTCACATCTAAGTGATGAAGGACTTTCCATCTTATTTTCTAAAAATGATTGCTCTATCCTATTGCCCAATGGACAAACCTTGTTGGAAGGTATGAGGTCTAACGATAATTGTTATTGTCTTGAAGCTATAATAGTCTCAAACAATATGTCCTTGGATGAGCAAATTGAGTTGTTACATGAAAGACTTGGCCACATGAACTTTCGGGATTTACAAATCCTAGGCAAGTTCGATTGTGTGTGTGGCCTTCCCAAGCTTGGGAAGAAAGCCAATGGTGTTTGTGGACCTTGTCAACAAGGAAAACAAACTAAAGTCATGCACAAAAAGGGCAAGTATCTCTCCACCAAGGAGCCCCTAGAGCTTCTCCACATGGATCTTATGGGTCATATGCAAACCGAGAGTTTAGGTAAAAAGAGATACATTTTTGTTTGTGTAGATGATTTCTCTAGGTTCATATAGACATATTTTCTTAGAGAAAAATCCAAAACTTTTAACAAGTTTAAAATGCTTTGTAATAAAATTCAAACTAAAATGAACTCAAACATTAAAAGCATAAAACGGATTAGAAGTGACCATGGGAGGGAATTTGAGAATGCTTCTTTTGAAACCTATTATGATAGTGTAGGTATCTCCCATGAGTTTTCGGCTCCTATGACACCTCAACAAAATGGAGTTGTTGAGAGGAAGAATAGGGTCTTACAAGAGATGGCCAGTGTGATGTTGCTTAGCAATAATGTCCCTAGGAACCTATGGGCCGAAGTCGTCAATACGGCTTGCTATATAGAAAATAAAGTTTTCCTAAGGCCCGGTACTAGGCAAATGTCTTATGAGTTATGGAGAGGTAGAAAGCCAAATGTTAGCTACTTCCACAATTTTGGAAGCAAATGCTACATTTTAAATGACCGTGATCAACTTGGAAAATTTGATGCTAAGAGTGATGAGGGTATCTTTATTGGCTATGCCTTGAATTGTAGAGCCTATAGAGTTTTCAACTTGAAGACTCGAATAGTCATGGAATAATTCAATGTTGTCATTAATCATACAAGGCTCAAGTCTAATGAGCATGAGGAGGAGGTTGCTTTAGATGATGACTCTCTCTTGGAGAAGGTTGTGGAGACTCCTAATGTTGGGACGTCCAACCTTGATAAAGAGGCCACTCAACCTCTTGATAGAGTTCCTCTCGTGGACTCTAATGAACTCGCTTCATGGGTTAGAAGACTCCATAATAAAAATGATGTTATTGGAGATGTGAATGAAGGTGTTAGGACTAGGTGCCAAATTGCTAATCTCATTAGCTTTATATGCTACACCTCTCAAATTGAACCCAAAAAGGTTGATGAAGCCTTGAATGATGAATTTTGGGTTCTTGTCGTGCAAGAAGAGCTAAACCAATTCGAAAGGAATGAGGTTTGGACTTTAGTTCCTAGGCCTAAAAGCACACATGTCATAGGCACTAAGTGGATTCATTGGAACAAATCTGATGAGGATGGCAACATAGTGCGGAACAAGGCTAGACTTGTAGCACAAGGATACTCTCAAATTGAGGGTATCGACTTTGAGGAAACTTTTGCTCCCGTTGCCCGTTTAGAGTCCATTAGGCTTCTCTTGTCCATTTCTTGTTTGCACAAGTTTAAATTGCACAAATAGACGTCAAGAGTGCCTTCCTCAATGACTTCTTGCAAGAGGAAGTGTTTGTTGAACAACCCAAGGGGTTTGTGGATGCTCACCACCCCAACCATGTCTATCGCCTCAAGAAGGCTCTATATGGGTTGAAACAAGCACCGAGGGCTTGGTATGAGTGCCTCACTCAATTTCTTGTTGACAATAACTACACAAGGAGTAGTGTTGACAAGACTCTATTCATCAAGAAAGACAATTATGAGCTCTTTATAGCTCAAATCTATATTGATGATATAGTGTTTGGTTCCATTAACAACATCAAGGTCCAACAATTTGTTGATGTTATGTCTCATGAATTTGAGATGAGTCTAGTTGGTGAGCTAAGTTACTTCTTAGGATTGCAAATTATGCAAATGAATGATGGGATTTTTATAACCCAAGCCAAATATGCTATGAACCTAGTGAAGAAGTTTGGTCTAGAAAATACCAAACATTGTGATACACCCATGAGTACCACTTTGAAGCTAAGCAAGGATGCTAGTGGTAAAAGTGTGGAACAAACATTATATCGGGGCATGATTGGTAGTTTGCTTTACTTGACCGCAAGTAAGCCCGATATCTCTTTTAGTTTGGGTGTGTGTGCTAGGTACCAAGCAGATCCTAAGGAGTCCCATCTCTCTTCCGTCAAGAGAATCATTCGCTATGTGAATGGGACATCCAACTATGGGATTTGGTACTCTTTTGACACTAATGCTAGTCTTGTAGGCTTAATGATGCGTATTGGGCAGGAAATTACGATGATAGGAAGAGCACATCGGGCGGTTGCTTCTTTCTAGGCAACAACTTGGTGTCTTGGTTTTGCAAGAAGCAAAACTCTATCTTCTTGTCCACAGCCGAGGCCGGCTACATAGTTGCGGGGAGTGGATGCACACAACTCCTATGGATGAAGCAAATGCTAGTTGACTATGGATTCAACCAAGGTACTCTAACCCTCTTTTGTGACAATATAAGTGCTATTAATATTTTCAAGAATCCGGTACAACACTCTAGGACTAAGCATATTGACATCCGCCATCATTTCATTAGAGAGCTTGTTGAAAATAAATGCATAGTACTTGAACATGTAGGTACTAATGATCAACTTGCGGACTTATTTACTAAACCCTTAGATGCTACTCGATTTAAAATACTTAGTAGATCTATTGGGATATGTCTTTTGGAGTGATGTGTTTTGTGATTGACCCCATATGGGGAACTCAAGCAAAGAGAGCTATTTTGCATTCTTGTCACTTGCAAAAAATTTGAAATATCTTATGCTTCTTCTTTTAATTGCTTGAGTAAGCTTGGTTGCACATATGTATATATGTTTTCAATTCAATAAGTGTGAACCTTACTTGTTTACAATCCATGTCATATTTATGTTCAAACATGTTTTTTTGGACTAGGAGATTTACATAGGAAGTATGCTTTGAATGACATATAATTATCTCTATGACATGATGATTCTTATATAACATGCTAATGAAAATTGAAAAAGCATGAAATTCATATAACATGCTCAAATGAAAAAGCATGAATTGATGATTGCATATTCTTAAAATGCAAAACTTATGTGAAAAAGCTTATGAGACTCAAAATGAATAGAGGATCTTGTATCCGTTCAAATGAATTTAAATTCCAAATGTCTCTCTTTCTTTATTAGTTGAACATGGCTACTATCGTACGGATATCTTATCTGGAAAAATCAAATAGGGTGCAAAGTCGCTCATGCCATGTTTTGCTTATAAAGTTGGATATAGTTGTTCTTAAATTAAAGTCAATGAAATCTCTATATCCTTGCTTTTCTCATGACAATGGTGAAATTGATTTGAATTCTTATTAGACACCTTTGTCATTTGCTTTGCCAAATACCATTGTATTTTGAACTTGAATGCTACATGTCTTGTATGCAAAGCATGTTTGGTTCACACATTTTCCATAAATAAATCTCCTTGTTTCTCTCCAATTAATTGAGATACATAAAGTGACTTATATTGATTATGCAAATATCTTGTATGCTGCTATCTCTCTTTGCTAGAAGTGACCCGGTTAGGGACTACTCCTTTGCCTATATCATGACAAAAAGGGGGAGTAGAATGTGGTAAGGGGAGTTGCAAATTGTAGTAGCAATTGTGCGTGTTGGGGAGACTATTCATTAAGAAGTAAGACTTGTGTAGCTTCTAGGATTAGGTTGCATAAATCACAAGCAATTGGACTAGGTTCACTTATACTGGGATTATGTAGGTGTGTGATTATATACCGGGATTAGGTTGTAATCTTTAACACATTTAGTGGATTCGAGGTTCGAGTGTGGCTTACTTACTAACTCGTGGTTTTTCCCGTGAGGGTTTCCACGCAAGTATCAAGTGTTATTTAAATTCCGCACATATTACACTTGTTATATTATTGTGACTAGTTAGGGGCATTTTCGTAATCTTGACCATACACGAAAATTGGGTCAAATTAATTAAAATCTATTCACCCCCCCTCTAGATAATATATTACATACCGTTAATTTATTTTAGACCTCTATTTTATAAGACTTATTTCATGACAAACTACATTGGGGAAGGTTATATAATGGGTAGCTTAAGTTCTCATTGGCAAGCTTCCAAGTATCTTCGTCACTTCAAAAGCAAAAGGTATACTCACTTGACTTTGTTTCTTGAAGAGTTTAGGTACACACACATACACTACATGCATGCTTTGTTCATCTTATATTTGTGTTCTAATTGCTTATATATGTGCCTCCTTTACACAATCACACTTGCACTTCATTGTTAGATCTAAGTGTGGTTTTGTGTGATGTAATTTGTTTTCGTTTGTGTGATCGGAAACGTCTGCGCTTGCACGATGGTGTACATGTCTTAGTGTGATGGTTGACCATTTGAGAAGGTCCCATTCTTCTCTTGGATAAGTGTTAAATATGGTGTGGTTGAATGGAGTAAGGTGTCTAGTTTCAAAAGATTGGTTTTTCAATGTTTTAAATATTTTTTAAAACTGACCTTTGTATGGTCTTGTGACCATAACGTTTTATACAAAGTTTCAAACTGTGTTTTAAAAATTTCTGGATAAACTAGACACCCATACCTTTCCAACGGTATATGTTTCGTAATATTTAATGACCGTTTGGATTGGTTTTAAAATCTCCAAAGTGACCACCAAAACAGGGCATCTTTGTTTTTGTCCGAATCTCACATTCGGTCACTCAAATGATCAAAACTCTTTCTAAAGACATCCAAATCCTATTTTATAAAATGGAGTAAAAAGTAGACATCCATACCTTTCCAACGATATATTATACAAAAGGTTTCAATGTCGTTTGGTCATGTTTTGGTGCACTCGAATTTTGAGCTAAAGTGCTGTCGCATGATTTAGCGGCCTGACTGCTAAATTCAATCTGCGGTCATAACCGCCGTTTTGCCCGCTAAATGATTCTAGAATGTTTCTGGTTTCAAATAGCAAATTCAATTGGTGGCTTGACCGCCGAATGCCCAAAACGTATTTCTAACATTCTCAAAACGGCGTAACTTCATTTGGCTGCTATATATGCATCATCTTCTTCCCCATTTCAACTAAATGTGCTCAAAAACTGATTTAAGAGAGAGAAAGCATGCCCTAGAGAGAGAGACTCCCCAAGAACTCACCTTTACTCAATCAAACACTTTCCCATAAGCATCTAACATCATCCAAGCATGGATTTTCTTGTTTTCTTTAACTAGATAATTTTTTCATGTCCTAGAACCTCTTGTTTTATTCTTATGACATGTTTGTCTAGGTTTAGCACATATTTGTTAATTAAATGCATGTCTCCTTGCTTAATGTTGTTTCTAACATGTTTGAGATATTGAATGTTGGTTGAGTTTTTAGTTTTCTTTGATAGCTAGCATTAGGACCATTTTGCCTACTAACTAAGTGTCTATACTTTGCATTTAGACATTGTTGATTAGGACTCCTTGATTGCATTTCTTGATTGCATTAATTGTCCTTGCCATGTTTAATGACAACTTATGTTGATTGGCTTTTGTTTGATGACTAGATTTTAGGTTTTCGTATCTATGTCTAGTTAGGTCTTTATGAGCATTCATTTAGGCATATTGATATCTATGATTGATTTTATTGCCATCATTTAATCTCTAGATAAGCATTTAGTATAGCCTAACATTAACTGCATTTAGAATATTTTATATATTTACATAGGTTGTTGATCTCTTCATTGAGAGTTAAGTCTTGTGACTACGTGGTGTAGTGCATGAGTATTTTGGTCTAGGATCACTATTAAAGGCCCGCAGGGTAGTAGTGGTGGGTTAGTGACCGAGAATGGTGTGACTAAAGATCAACCTAGGTTGTAAACATCATTATAAGTAGTGGATTTGAGGACCGTGTGTGGCTAACAGAATAGCTCATGAGTTTTTTCCAGTTGTGGGTTTCTTACATAAATCAATCAACGTGTTATTTATTATTTTCCGCACTTTAATTACGTTGATTGTATTTCATTGAATTATGTTATTTTTGTAATATTGACTAATCCGAAAAATTGGTAACTAATCAGATTAACAACCCATTCACCCTGATATGAACCTCACCAAGAGTAGTGAGATCCGGAACCAATAAAATGGTAACGTAATTGGGATCGTGTTCTAATTCAAATTTATAACAAAGAAAATAAAAGGATAGATCAAACCTGATTTATAACCCTAGGCTTTGATACCAAATGATATGAACCTCACCAAGAGCAGTGAGACCTGGAACCAATAAATGGCAACGTAAGGATCGTTTTACAATTCAAATTTATAATAAAGAAAATAAAAAGACCTTGACCTGTTATCTATAAAGAGATAAGAACCAAAGGAATAAGAATTATTGTAGACACCACACTCAAGAAATAGGAAGGATTGTGAGTGATAAGTCAATGTTTGAACGCCACAAGGTAGATCCCTTGATAACTTCACAAGTTCTATGAAGAACCAAAGAGAAAACATTCTCTATCAATATTATTTCAATTAAAAAACTAATTACATAAGACCTACATGCGTCCCTTTTATACTAAAAATATTTAAGACCTAAAAAAGGGAATAGGCTACACGCCTAGCACTAAAAGGAAACAAATATTCGGCATTAATGCCTTACAATCAGGAAAGTAAAAGGCAAACAATTTTAGAAAATAAATAATGACTAAAACTAGCAGCTAGTTGATTTGCTCCTTATTTGGAAAGGTGAATTTGGGAAACAAATCAACTCTTTATTCGAGAAATAAATAAAATAGGAAATATATTGAAATAGGAAATATTCTGAAATTAGATTCTCCTCCAACCATACACCACCCATAATGTTGTCTTGATGATGTTAACTAAACCTTGGTCTTCATGTGAGCCCATCTTGAAATGTGCCATTTTAGAATCAACCCATATCTCTTGAATCAACCCATTAAGTGCTTCTTTGATCCTCTTGGCCCTTGTAATTGGCCCAACTGAAACATGCAATGGATCCTTTGGTGATGCTTCTTGATTCTCATCACACCCCCCTCTAGGTTGTAATAGACACACGTTTATATATTTTTAGACATAGTGTTTGATTGCAGAACCATCAACTTGTAAATCTCCTTATTTATGAACCCAAGTGTGTCACTCAAGGAGTTGCTCAAAGCGAGCATTCAAGGCCAAGAACATTTCTCTCATCTCCTTACAGAGTGTTAACAAATTAATCTCCAAACGCTTTAACCTTTGATCCATAACCGGCTCTGATACCAACTGTTATGTCCACAATTGATCAAAGAAGAAATGGTATTGGTTTACTTCGAGAGAAACCAAAATCTCCAAAATGTTATAATAAACTAACACTTAATTTCATGAATAAACTCTAATCATATTATTTCATTATAGCAAGTCCCAATTTATACAACAAACTGAAAAGATAATAACCTAACTAATAAACATGAAATAAATAAAAACATCTGATTCGATTGGATAACTGCATGAAATAACTAAAGACATTTGATTCGATTGGGTAACTACAATCTAATCCTATTTAATCTAACAGTAATAAAAAACTATTCCTAAAAATCTAAAAACTATCTTTATCTTTTATTTATCTTGCATGTAACAAACTCAATAAGATTTCCATTCCAAAACTTTTAAGAAATCTGATTTAAAATAATTTCCTTTTTGGAAATAAACTCTTATATTTTTGGTCTATAAATACTTTTTTTTTTCTCTCAATTTTTATCATCCCTTGAACCACTCTTGTTTGATGCTTTTGTGCTTAGTGTGAAAATATCTGGAGAGTCTATTTTTTTTTTTCTTTAAAGAGTTCTTATCTATTGAGTGTTTGACAGAGTTGAAAGATTGGAGACCTTTTATATTGTTATTCATTGTAATTTTCTAGTCTTCATAATTTTTCTTGAACATACATACTAGTACTATTTGTTATTCACGTATACATACATGAGCACCTAGATTGTTCTCTCTAGGATTTAGAGCTTCCTTTATGGAAGGGGATCAAGATTCAAGATTGAAGTCTTGCGGAGTCGTGGATGGCTGAGATTTGACGATTGTTTTTAAACTTCATATAAACAATTATAATTCATAAATTACTCTCCCTTGGAGCACTCCACCACCATGGTTCAAAGCCCATGGCATGCACATATTGTATATATATTCTTGTCCCTCCTTGGATTTATTACCAAGTGAGGGTGCCCTCTCCCCATTTAATGGGAGTAGTCCCTCTCCCCATTAGTGAGAGCAGATTTCCGGGCTGTACTAGTAGTTGAGTCTAATCCTCGTAGGGTCTCGGCTTTCAAAAAAAAAAAAGAAATAATAATAATAAAAATAAATAAAATCGATATGAGGTATTCTTGGCTAATGCTAGAGGTCTAAATGTGGAATTGTGACTAACGACAATGTATTTTTTTTTTCTTACACCTAATTTTGAAACACAATTTTGTCTTTCAAATTTGGTCAAACCTCAAAGACTTTTCCAAATCTATCCCTAATATATATATATCATGTAAGAAATTGCATGACTTGAACACACACACATATATATATATATACATATATGTATATACAATTTTTCTATTGTCAGTTCATCCTGATATAAAATATATAAGGACGAAGAATGTGGACCATTAGATTTACATACTTTGACTCAAAGTGTATGCACTTGTCAAAACTTTTCCATAATCTATGGTCTACATTCTTCGTCCTGATATATTTTATATCAGTACAAATTGATAGTAGAAAGACTATATATATATATATATATACACCTTATTTTAATTTCGGTAAGGACCTTGATGAAATCACATTCATTTTATGAATTTTGATCTGAATTTTTTTGTGAATAATAAGTTCATTGAAATCTACCAATGAATAAAATTTGAGAAAGTTTCAAATATTAGAAGTATTTTTTTGAATTTTCCTATATTTATCTCATTTTTCCAATTCCTTTATATTTAACAAAATCGGGATAAATAGTTCCGGTGCTTGAAAATTCTAAAATTTTATTCATAGGTAGATTTCATTAAACTTATCGTCCACAAAAACATTCAGATCAAAATTCTTAAAAATAGATATGATTTAATCAAGGTCCTTACCGAAATTAAAATAATGTATACCTCACTTGATAACTACTATATATATATATATATATATATATATTTCCATTCAAAATTTTTAAAGCTAATTATAGAACTTAATCTTTTTTTTTTCGATAATAAGCTCTATAGAGCTTTTTTATTATTATTAATAAAAATAAAATAAAAACAAATAAAAAGGAAAAGAAAAACGAAAGCAAAGGGGCATGCAGACCCCAAAACACATTAATCTAAAAAAGAACATAGATCTTAGCAAAATACAAAATAAGAATAAAATTGAACATGTTTAATTAGACCAGCGGAATCATTCTTTTCTGTCTTAACTTGTACGACCCAATTAGCACTTAAGGCTTAATTCTGCTTGAGCCACTGAAGCTGCAAAATCAATACGAATTTTAGTCTCAGCTACAGGGAGGCACTTAGAACTTCCCTTACTCATTGGAGACTTGGAACTAGATAAAATCTTAAAAGTTGGCTTCACTTTTCTTTTTGATTTGGTCACCACGGGAATCCAATTATTATAAAACATGGGTTCTTGTGGAGTGAGTGGCAAGTTCGTATGGTGGCGAATTCGTATTTGGGTCATGTGGGGTAGCCAAATTCGAGTTGAACTTCGTGGGCCTCTACAGAGGGCATACGGGGTCGGATTGTCTATTATAATATTCTTTTCGGAAGGCCCAAGACACGTCCTACAAATGTTATGGGACTTTGTCTTCTGTAACGGGATGAAATATGCTCAAATCTGGCTGTTTAGTTTCGTGTGCAGCAAGTCGGCAATTTCCTGTTTCGTTTAGAATCCTTTTTTTTTTTTTTTTCACTTTTGTTTTGGGATTCTTCCCGATTTGTTTTTATTATTTTTAGGAATTTTTTTTATTTTTAGGAGATTACAAATCCTTATGGATTTAGGTGTGTTTCGTTTCTCTATTTATAAACTGTATTAAGGTTACGAGTTTTTCAGCTTTTGATGAATAAAAAAAAACCTATTGAGTTTTCTCAATTTTATCTCTTTTTTTTTTCTTTCTATTTTATGTGGAATTATAGAATTAAGAAATCCTTATTCGTTCGTTCGCATGTGAGTTCACGTTTTCGTCTACATCAGATTAGTATCAGAGTTAGGTTCAAGTTTTTATCGTCATGCCACCAATGAAATGCATGAACTTACCAAACCCTCATGAGGATCCAATTGATGAAGTCTATAAACGTGATGAGATTGCACAACTACAACAACAAATGGAGACATTGACACAACAACCGGCAACACTGGTGACTAAACAAAGGGGATTGAATTTGCAAGTAGCGGAGGAGGAATTTGTGTTAGGATTATGCTCAATAGCAAGAGTGTAATACTGTAATTGACAATCTTATCATATTAATAAAGTGATTTATGTTTATTTAACAAAATCTTATAGCATTTATAATTATAATTGTCAAGGTAAATAATCATAAGGTCAAAAGACTATGAGAAAAGAAGAATTGTTCGTACATCTGGATATGAATGAGGTAGACACAATTCTTTAGTTAGTCTTGAATAATGTTCACAACTTAAGTTAAAGGTTGTGCACCTTTATCTTGTTAAAGTTGTAGATTCTTTTGTTAGCATTTGAGTGGGATCAAATGTGTTATGATGGGTCAAAATCATCAAAGTGGCTTTGAGTAAAAGAATTTAGTGCACTAGGTGCATTTAACTGGATCACAATGAAATACTTTATCTAGAACCGTTAGTAGATAAAAGTCTTTTCATTATGAGGACAATCGGAGAGTCTATCTTAATCCTGAGATAAATGATGGACTTATGGTTGCAAGTGGTATCATTTGAGTTATCAATGAGTACGATTATATAGCATAGTATATCCTCGATAGTTGGGTTATATTCATTTGTTAATCGATAGAGGACTTCATTTATACATATGGACATCGTGGCTCCATTTATACAATGAGAGTATAATATCATCATATGGATGTTTTGAGGTAATTGGATATTAAATCTCAACGTTGAGTTTTCGATAGTGACTATTGAAAACATGGCTTCTGGACTAGTCAAAATATCCAAAGTTCAAAATGTGGTCATATGAGTAAATATGGTAACTTGGAGAGCTATAGGCGATCTATGAGCTCTTGGCAATTACTGATATTATTCACGAGGATTCACTATCTCTAATAAGATTGTTTAGGGTATGAATGAGAGTCATTCACTTGTTCTATCTTTATTTAAGAGTGCAATTTTAGTTCTTTAGTGGAATGAACTAAAATTAATAGATCGAACCTAAGTGAATCATTTGTTGATTGTGACTGGGTTATGTCTATTGGAGCTTAAATTTAGATAGCCCGCCAAGATCCCCAATCCACATGAACTTACATGGATCACTTGATATATTCTACCGGACTAATTATGGGTCCATCTAGAATTGTATTAAGGCATGTGGGCTTGTTTCTTTTAGTAAGAATGGACCTAGTTCACATGTGGGCCTTTTAATTAAAGGTCCAATAGATTTAATAAAATGAAAAATAATATTTGGGCCTATCTTTGTGAATGGGCGGCAAGGCTTGAAAAATAGCTTAATATATTATTTTATTTTATTATTTGATTAAATGGGAATTAATCAATTGATTGATTAATTATTTAATTAAGAATCAAAATCTTTTTCTGACTAGCAAATATGTTTCTTAGTAGTATACTATTGTGGTAGTATAATAAATATAAAAGACTTTATTTGGTAAGTAGATAAATAAGGGATTTATTTATCTAGTCAAATAAGGAAGTCTTTTATAAAGTCATAATAGGATTAAACACTAAAGAGTTGGATTAGGGTTAGGATTCTAAGGTTGATAGGAATTTGGGTAAAGCACAAATCCTCTTAAAGTGAGGAATTCGGCTAACCCTAGGTTTCCTATCAAGAGAATTCGGCCACCCTTTAATATAGGCAAGAGAATTCGTGCATGATATATATTATATAGGCAATTGAATTCATGCACTATGGATAATATGTAAGGAAAGTTGAATTCGTGTCCTATATAGAATATATATGCAAATTGAATTCATGCAGTTATATATATATAATATATTGTGCAAGTAAATAACACTATATATATTGTGCAACGATATCGCAATATATATAGATAATATATTCGGCAACCCTAATAGTTGTTTTTAGAGAATTATTTTTCTATTGCTTGAAAAATAAAAGCTATCTCTTAAGACTAAGTGTGATTTCGGCCAAGAGAGAATAGTAGGAAGAATTGTTTTTATTTCGATAGTGCACTAGTAGCTTGTACATCAATAGGCTTTGTGCACAATTTCGAATAAGGTTCATGCGAGTTTCGATCATTAGATTGAGAATTCAAAAGTGACCTAAATATTCTTCATTGTCTCTTGGAAGTTTTGTGACTAACAAAAAAGAAAAGATTTTGTTATCCATCCTCAGGTACACAATTCAAAGAGAGGGAGACCACGCTCCTAGGTGATTCACGTTCGTGATTGAATTGGAAGATCTTGCAGATTACCATCGACGCAACGTCAATTGGATCACACGACAAAGGTACGATATCTTTATTATATGTTAATTAATTAAAGGGTTAAGGTTCATCTTTAAAAAGGAAATTTTTTTGAAATATACTAAACCTATTTTAGTCTCACTTCCGCTGCGTGTAATCGTTTTTTTCCTACAATTTGATCATTCGTTTTTTTAGATGCCAATTATGTGTCGAAATCCGTTATCATCAATTTCGACAAGCCACCAATTTTTGATAAAGAGGTGTCCGATGATGACTTTGTTAGGATTCCCGTTGTTTTTAATTGGCTTATTTCGTGATCAAACCACATGTGGGGATGCTTTGTAAGGGTAGCTTAGATGTTGTTGTTATTGCTTAGGCCCTTTTGAAGATCTCACTATTGACAAGCACCAAAGGTAATATTCTAAGTGCTTACTTGTCTTGAAGAGATAGATGCACACACTCACAACTCATGCATATGTTTAATCCTTATATGTTGTGTGTCTTTTATGTGTGCCTTAATGCTCATGAACATCTCTTCTTGCATGTTAGTTTGATTGCATCTTGCATATCCAATTGCCTTGTCATGCTTAGACGTAGGATTGCATTTTTGCACTGGGCGCCCCCAAAAGCGCTCTACAGAAGCGCTGTACGAACAGCGCCCATTGAGCGCTGTTCAGACCTGATCGATTTAATCGGTCGCTGTTGGGTCGCTGTTGGGGCGCTGTACATAGCGCTGTACAGAGCGCTGTACGTACAGCGCCACTCTGTTTCCTCGTGAAAACAGAGCAAGGGCGCTGTACAGGCGCTGTACAAGGGCGCCCTACGTACAGCGCCCAAGGCAAATAGTGGGCAAACTTATCAAAACGACCACACTTTGTTTTGGCCCCCTATATATATGCCACTTTGACTTTAGGTCAATCACAAGAGTTCATATTCAGATTCCATACTTAGGAGATTTTTCAAAGAGAAGAAAAATTCCAAAGAACTCATTTTTAATCACTCAAACACTTGTTCCATGATCATCAATCATCATCTAGCATCATCATAGATCATCTAGATGTCATCTTGCATGGAATCTTCATCATACTTTGCTTGGTAAGCTCTTCACTAATATCTTACATATTTTGTGTTTCTCTTATCTAGCAATCTCAATTTAATTACTTGTATGTGATTTTATATACTTTGAATACAAGATTGAGATTAGTATGATGTATGTTTGAGAAGTTGTATTGTGCTAGCATATTAGGTTTTTGTGCTTGATATTGATTAGCTAAACTAATTGACATGTCATTTAGTTTTGATATCTAGGATTGTTCTTAATTGCATATTAATCATCTTAGATAAGCATATAGGGTTTCCCTTGCTCTATGTTGCATTTTGGATATTTTCACATATTCACTTAGGGTTGTATTCTCTTCAAGAGAAGCTAAGTCTTGTGTGTAGCAATCGGGATTAGGTTGCTTAGATCGCAAGCAAAATCGGACTAGGTTCACTCATACCGGGATTAGGTAGGTGTGTGATTACTTCCGGGATTAGGTTGTAATCGTTTGCACATTTAGTGGATTCGAGGTTCGAGTGTGGCTTACTTACATAGCCCGTGGTTTTTTCCCGTGAGGGTTTCCACGTAAAAATCAAGTGTCAATTTAATTTCCGCACCATATTACACTTGCTTGTTTATTTTATCTTGAGGGTAATTTCGTAATTTTGACTAACACGAAAAATTGGGTAAAAAGCGTAAAATCTATTCACCCCCCCTCTAGATAGTTTTATACACACCGTGCATTAATTAGTTTCAATTGGTATCAGAGCGGGTTCCTAGACATACATAGGTGATCCTTGCTTATTTTGGTGTGTTTTGCATTTTGTGTGATTTTTGATCATTCATACATTTGCATTCATTTCATTCATTCATAAACACTATGAGTGGAAACGGTGGAAATGGTGGTGGCCACGAAGGAGCTTCTAGCACAAGGCCTCCACTTCTTACCGGATTGAACTATTCCCAATGGAAAGGGAAGATGGAATCCTACATATGCCAAATTCATGACCGTGCATGGATGGCGGTGGAAGACGGATATGATCTCCCTATGATGACTCCCGCGGGTGGAGGAGAAGATGTTTTGAAGCCTAAGGCGCAATGGAACGCGCAAGAGTTTGATGCTTCAAAGTGGAATAGGAAGGCGTTGCATGCCATCTTGTGTGCCATGGACGAAAATCAATACAAGTTGATTCAAAATACTAGGATAGCTAAGGAGGCTTGGGACATCCTAGAGATTGCACATGAGGGAACCGAAGTGGTGAAGGACTCCAAGCTTCAAGTCCTCCAAACTCAATTCGAGACGCTTAAGATGGAGGAGAATGAGTGCTTCAACGACTTCGAGATCAAGTTGATGGATATAGTCAACCAAAGCCATCAACTTGGTGATCCATATTCGGATAGGAGAATCAAGCAAAAGATTATGAGATCTCTACCCGATAGGTTTGAATCGAAGGTGACGGCTTTAGAAGAAAATAGTGGTTATAAGGATATGAAGCCGAGTGAGGTGATTGGGAGACTTCTAGCTTATGAGTCTAGGAAGGGGCCTATCTCCACACCCACTAAAAAGCAAAAAGGAATTGCTTTAAAAACCTCCAAGGATGAAAAGGAGGAAAAGAAGGTTGACTCGGATGAAGACCTTGCCTTGTTTGTAAAAAGGTTCAACAAGGTTATGAAGTTTAGAAGGAAGAACTTTGGATCAAAAGGTCAAGATTTGAAGAAAAAGGGCTCTTTCAAGAAGTTTGAACCTAGGCAAGAGAGGACCGAAAGGAAAGGGGTCCGATGTTTCGAGTGTGGTGGCATAGGTCATTTTGCCCCCGATTGTGCAAATCATGTTGAGAAGAAAAAGGGGAAAGTGATGGCCGCCACTTGGAGTGGAAGTAGTGATGACTCCTATGAGGGAGATGAGTCTTCGGATGATGAAGAGCTCATGGCTAATCTCCTAGCTTTTGCCTCCTCCCATAAAAGCAAAAGTGCTAGTGAGAGAGAGGAAATGAGTCAAGAGGAAAATGACTCAAGTGATGTAGAAAGTGATTCCTCTTCTAACTCCATGAATGGATTTATGGAGAAAAAGGAGTTTGCTAAATATCATGCCGAGTTTAATGATTTAGCAATCAAGAGTACAAGAAAGATCAAGATGTTGAGAGAAGAAAATCTTGAGCTTGCATCTCAAAATGACCACTTAAGTGAACAAGTGGAGAAATTCAAGAAGATGGAAGATAAGCTAAAAGAGGAGTTAGTCTTATCTAGGAGGAATGAGGATAGTCTAAAGAAGGGAGCTTGAAGAAGTTAGAGAATCTATGACTAGGATGGATTCTAGCACCAAGAAGCTTGACCATATGCTTGGTGTTGGAAAGAGTCCATGTGACAAGAGGGGTCTTGGGTATGAAGATGACAAGAAGATCTCAACCTCTAACAAGACCAGTATTTGTCAAGAGCTTGAAGAAAGAAGAAACTTCACTTGTGCAACTTCCTAGAAAGAAGTTAGAAATAGGACAAAGCTCAAATGCTCAAGTGAAGATGGGGCCAAGAAGGCAACCTCAAGCTCAACTCCCTAGAGTTCCTCAAGCCAACATTCCTCCTCAATTGGCTCACAAAGGAAAGAGGCCTATCATGCAACCTCAAGCTTGGAAGCAACCTAGACCGGTTCAACAACGAAGATGCATTGAACCCATTCATCCACAAAGACAAGGACAAGGTATGATTCCTTATTTTACTCCTATTTGTCACTTTTGTGGATTTGTTGGTCATATTAGACCACAATGCTTTCGCTATATAAAAATGTGCAAAACTAGAAGCATGATAGAGAAGAAAAAGAAAAGAGCCATGATGCATGTTCCTAGGAATAATAATATTGATTTGCATGATCCTAGGAATAATAGAGCACATGTACCAAAGACCACTAAGAAAGCTAAAATTGTTGCTAAGTGGATTAGAAAGAATGAAAATGTTTGCCATGTTGCACAAATAGCCTTGAAGGCAAATTCTTCTAATTTTTGGTATTTGGATAGTGGGTGCTCTAGGCACATGACGGGAAACAAGAGTTTCTTCGAGACTCTTGTTATGGAGGAAGGTGGATATGTCACTTTTGGTGATGGATCCAAAAAGAAGGTTGTAGGTAAAGGATCCATTTCCGTTCCCGGTTTACCCTCCTTATCCGATGCTTTATTTGTTGATGGCTTGAAAGCCAATTTAATAAGCATTTCACATCTAAGTGATGAAGGATATTCCGTCTTGTTTAGTAAAAATGATTGCTCAATCCTAAAGCCCGATGGACAAACCTTATTGAAAGGTATGAGATCTAGCGACAATTGTTATTGTCTTGAAGCTAGAATAGTCTCAAACAATGTGTCCATGGATGAGCAAGTTGAGTTGTGGCATGAAAGACTTGGCCACATGAACTTTAGGGATTTAAGAACCCTTGGAAAGTTCGAGTGTGTGCGTGGCCTCCCTAAGCTTGGGAAGAAAGCCAATGGTATTTGTGGACCTTGCCAACAAGGAAAACAAACCAAAAGCATGCACAAAAAGGGCAAGTATCTCTCCACCAAGGAGCCCCTAGAGCTTCTCCACATGGATCTCATGGGTCCTATGCAAACCGAGAGCTTAGGTGGAAAGAGATACATTTTTGTTTGTGTTGATGATTTCTCTAGATTTACATGGACATATTTTCTTAGAGAAAAATCCGAAACTTTTGATAAGTTTAAAATGCTTTGTACTAAATTGCAAAATGAAATGAATTCTAATATTAGAAGCATTAAACGGATTAGAAGTGACCATGGGAGGGAGTTTGAGAATGCCTCTTTTGAAAGCTATTGTGATAGCCTAGGCATCTCCCATGAGTTTTCCGCTCCTAGGACACCTCAACAAAATGGAGTTGTTGAGAGGAAGAATAGGGTCCTCCAAGAGATGGCCCGTGTGATATTGCT